>JBAIZZ010000336.1:730903-941377 GCA_037355905.1 Heliconius aoede
TTTGGAATCATTTTGTTTACTTTAAAGAAAATAATGTAAAATTCTCAAAAATACACTATTTTCTAATAGTTTTTTTATTGCTACAAGTTTACTCATTTAAATTCTTAAATTCTAAAAGCCCGTCACTGTCCAACTCATTTTCATTTGCTTACTTATCAATCAACATATTTTAAAGCGGCATAGCGCAACGGCGTGATCTGTTTGAACGCCTCAGTTGTGGGTTCAATTTCCTTACGGAGTAATGAATTATTTTCATTGCCTTGCTATGGTAACAAGATAAGGCACGGCGTTGAGTTCTTCTACTCAACACAATTTCTCGAAAGGTAGTCTAGTATAATACCGTAACTACCACATTTTTTTTTCAATAACATACACAATTATCTTTTCTTCAATAAGATTTGACTTATACATATTATATACTAAAAAGGTCGTTCAGCGTGGACCAACTTATACAGGTGTGAATCAGGGTCGGCTAATGCATCTTGCGGGGCGCGTAGCTCGAGCAGGCGTCCGGCGCCCAGCACCGCGACGCGGGCACACTCGACCGCGCCTGCGAGACGGTGCGCCACGAATAGTACCGTGCTCGCCCCGAACGCTGTGCGCATTGTGTTTAATATTGTACGCTCTGTGTCCGCGTCTAGGTTGGCTGTTGCCTCGTCTACTAGCAAGATCTGAAATATGTTCAAGTGAATAAATAAATTTAAATATTTAATATGTTCATTTCTTCGCAATGATGTCGACGCAAAGCGCAGCGTTGAGTTCCGCCACTCTACACGCAGTGCTTCATGAATTCGGGGGGAAAAACAGAGCGGATTGTTTCAATACTAGGCTTCCCTTGCCTACCCTGCTACATGCGGGATAGAACGTAAACTTAGAAAATAAAATAATAAATAAATAGAAATGACTAGGACATTAAATATGTTTCTGAAATACAAACAGTGCCTTGTATGTTAAAATGTATGTGAAAAAGCATTGTGTAGTTGTTAGTAAGTTTAGAGTAGTAATTTGCTTACACCTTATTTCTAAGTACTCATTTAAAAAATCTACCTGAAGATAGAGACAATATTAATTGTATATTATAAGAGTTATAAAAAAAATATTTATGATAAGTATATAATAATATTAAAATAAAAGGTTAGAAACAAGTGTATGTAGTGTGACAAGAATATATACATCATCCTAACAAGAATATCATGTTGCTGTTATATACTATTCTACGGAACCAATTTTTTTAAGAAGAAGAAGATAAGAAGATTATTAAAACAAGTTTACATACATGCATAATTTTCCCACATTATTCATAGATATATAATAAAAGTCCTGATAATTACCTTAGGCTTATGTAGCAGCGCCCTCACGAGGCACAAAAGTTGCGCGTGTCCCCGCGCGAGCGGCAGAACGGGCCCTTCCAGACCGCCGCGGGCCTCAACGACCGCGCGCGCGCCGCACGCGTCCAGCGCACGCCATATCTCAGCCTCCAGGTACTGGTCTAGCGGGTCTATGTTCTCCAAGATGGTACCCGTGAAGATGAATGGTTCTTGAGGTATCATGCCGATACGCGATCTGCATTATTTTTGTTATTAAAAACCATTGCGTGTGCGACTTAACGTAACAATTGAAAGTTAAAATATATATATTTTATGATTGAGGCCACCTGTAGCACATGGACGTAGCGTGGGACTGTAAACTTTATAGGTTGTAGGTTCGACTCCCACTCGAGAAAATAAAACATTTAATATTTTCATTTTCTCGCTTTGGTAATGAGGTAAAGCGCGGCGTGGATTTCCGTCACTTAGCACGTAATGTCTGCTTGAAGAATTTCATAAAATAATGTATATATTTAAATAAATAAAGAAATTGTCTAAAATAGTCTAGTTAAAAAGTTTATGTCAATATGTCAATATTGGAATATGTTCTGTTAAAAATGAAGAGATGTATTACTTAACAAAAGATAAGGACTGCTGTTTGTAGTACGAAATATTTTTTATATTGTACCTCACATATAGCAGGGTGGGCAGAGAGAACTTTGTGTTAAGAAACTCCGTTACCCACTTTCCACTCGACGTTTCAACACATTAGGTGTTGAGTAATGGTAGAGTGAATTAACGCCCCGTTTTGCTTACCATAGCGATGAGGTATTTTTTTTATTTTGCACAAGTGAGAATCCAATCACAAATGTCGCGTTTACATTCACATAGAAGCATACCTGAGCGCTTGCAGGTTGAGTGTGGCGACGTCGACGCCGTCCACGCGCACGACGCCAGCACGCGCGGGTGCCAGGCGCATTACGGCGCGCAGCAGTGAGCTCTTGCCTGCGCCCGTGCGCCCCACCACTGCCACGTGCTCGCTAGGGTGGCACGCCAGCGACAGCCCGCGCAGCGCGCTCGGACTGCTGCTACTGCTGCTGCTGACAGTACATTCTCAGTGTCATCTCACATTCAACATCCTACTATGTTAATACACTTGCATATTTCAACGGGCGTATTTCAACACTATAAAGGAAATCAAAATTAATAGGGTACTGCATAGTAACCTATAATTATGAAATTTAGCAGCTAGCATCTACAGGTAGTACTCATTTAAGAAAAATTCTGAAAACCAGAAATTTGTAGTTCGTATCGTAAAAATACTTTTATTTTTTACGATTTTGTTTACAAACAAATATTTTAAAAATAATTAAATTGGGTTTTATTACAATAAATACCCCCAGTAATAGATTTTTTCATGTATCTTCCATGTACACCGCCGTCCACGACCCCATGTAACACCAGAGGAGCTACAGGTGCGTTGCCGGCCTTTAAGGTGGAGGATGTTGGGCGACGGGGCCCGGCATTACCCAATGCGAAACGCAGTGGCAAGAGCCACTACTTCACGCCGGTTTAAATGCCGGGGGTGGTACTAATCCGGTCGAGTCTGCCCATGCGTGTTGCCATTACTGGCGACGTGACTCTACCACACGTACTTTAGTCGCCTCTTACGACACCGATAGTACCAGGGTGATCCTATTCTAAGCCGGGACCACACGACTAGAATAGCTGTTAATATTTACCCATATTGAAGATGGACATCTTCAAAGCTAATCACTCCATGAGATGGCCAGCCGTACGGAGGTGAATCCCCATCAATTTTCTCACTTTCAACCTATAAATGGAAATTACCGGTTTTTTTATAAATATACTATTAAAATACTTAAAAGATTGTAGAGGTAATTTATATTTACAACCGTAGTTGTTATTGAGTAACAAACATAACATAATGTCATGTAAGGAATTGTCGAAAATATTTATTTTCCCGTATGATGAATGAATGGAAAGCTTATTTGACTCGACCTAACCTCTCTGATGTATTCGCCGACCCGCTCAACCGCGATCATCTCGCGCTCCGTCTCCGTGAAGGCGTTGAGGACGTTGCCCAGCATAGACGTCATCGATAGCGCGTACGATATCGCGAGCCCCACGAGACCTTTAAAGGAAAAACAAATAATATAGTTAGGTAAGGTTGTTACGATGTTGGTAATTACAGTATATGTTATACAGCATAGCGAAGCAGAGTGAAAAAACATGGCAAAAGTCAAAAAAATCTTTTGACAATAATATATTATAATCAACAGAGAGCTCAAAAAATTAATATGTTTATTAGAATTAATTAAAGTCGTCTTAGTCGTCGGTGGTTGTACATTAACGATTGTAACATATATGTTAGTACCCGGGTCGGCGGCGTGCGTGGCGCGCTGTAGCACGGCCAACAGCGCGGCGGCGGCGGTCGTGGAGGCAGCGGCCGCCTGCAGGCGCAGCGCCAGCCACTGTGCCGCCGCCGCCGCGCACAGCGCCGCGCGCTGCCAGCGCTCCACGCCCTCCTCGCCGCGCTCCGCCCAACGACCGCCCGCACCGAGAGCGCGGATCGTACTGAGACCTGATCACATAAATACTTTATAATGTCTGTCCAGTGTAAACGACTCATGACCGTCTTGAAGTTGCTTTTAAGAACTTTTGCGCATAGTTTATTTTGAAAGAAAATAATTAAAACTGAGGAAAATCATATAGTAAATAGAAAGCGACCACGAATCGTCGACTGCAGAGTTTATTGTTTTTTTTCGCCCTGTAATTTTTTTACAGGCAGTCTCATTACTTATTTTCATAAGAATGAGCTTTTAAAAATATGCATGAATGTACCTTTTTGAACTAACATAATTTGTTTATAGTATCTTTATGTGTAAAGTGTAAATTTTGAGTTCGATATTTTGTCTTCAACTTCTTGTTCTAGGACTAAAGATAAATCAATTATAATATTGATTTTTTTTAATAAAAAAACAACAATTTAAACAGTTTCTCAACAATTTTAAATATTTATTATTAAAGAAATATCTAAATTATTTAGCTTTTAACGCTTATAAGTACATAAAAGCACTTAAGATCTTTATTTTTGCATACAACTGCAAATATAAAAAAAATCATTACACATCACAACCTCCTTTATGCACTTATAATTTGTTGCACTGTGAAAGCAGTGTGACCAAGGTTTAAATATATAAGAAAAGTATGAACATGGCACAGTTGGTACTATCATAATTTATTTAATTCTCTATCGTTATTAGTTTTTTATTTCTTAATAATATTTAAAAATATATTGGTGTAATACAGACCTTCAAGTGTATCATTGAAGTGCACATATACCGGCGACAGGGCCACACTCTGCAAGCGTTTGAGCTGCCGTGACGTCACACGGTAGCGACGCTGTAATCTAAAATAGTTCAGTTAATTTTAATTTTTAATACACATCCATATGTATGGGATACGTACAGATACACATATAAATCAGAGTTACATATAAATATCTATATTATTCACAATTTTAAAATAGATTCACTACAGTTAGTCTATTATATATAGACTTCTAATTAAAATAATAATTTACGTTAATGAATATTTATTTATATAATTAGATAAACTTGGAAGAAATCTATTAAAATCTTTACACCTGTAATATATAAAAGTCATAGGTAGCACACCCACTAGCAACCACGGCAGGCCGTATACTGTCACCACCACCGCACCTGCGATTTAAGTCAAAAATGTATTAAAATGAATTATATATGTACATTACGATCGATGAGTCTTGGCCGCCGTGGAGTAAGGCTTTCTGAACTTTTGACCATTCGGAAAGAAAACAATGAAAATTCCGAAAATGAAAACTTAAATTAACTTCAAGGTAGCCAAAACTCGTCGACTGTACTGTACTATTTAATAGAAGTGATTATGTTAGGAATTGCGCTTGCTCAAATAGATGAAAATTAACAATTATTAATAGAAATATATACCACAAATAATACTTAGTCTTACTGCTACTTAATTATTATGAATGTGACAATACTACTGTTACTAAACTACTGAACGGTTTTGGATGAAACTAATACAGCTCGTATCAGAGAAATACATAGACTATCATTTATGTAAAGTGTTAATATAAAAAACAAGAAAATATATAATTTGGCTATTGTATAGTAAGTTAACGCTCTACGCTCTGGTGAAAAGACAGTGCAGCGTTGTATTCCGTCACAACAACAGATAATGTCTGAAAATTTGGCGAAAAGTGGGGAACGGAGTATCTTCCCTCTGCTTGCCCTCGCTCTGCTATATGCGGGCTACAGAATAATAAAATAAAATAATGAAAAATAAAATAATATGACAATTATTAATACTAACCAACTAAGGAAAACACTTGGGCCAGTAATATGTTCATAATAAACGGTAATGAATCGTCCACCGTGTATGTATCAGACGAAAATCTGTTAACAATTCGGCCAACCGGTGTTACGTCGAAAAATTTGACATTTGCCTGAAATAATTACGAATTTACATTTATGAATTAGAAAAGGTATTTATTAAAATAAATCATTGTTATTTTAGTTTACTTTATGTGATATATATTATTTTTAATGACGCCAAAGTGGCAGACGTAAAGCTGTATTGATCTCAAATTAGTGGAATGTTATTTTTTTTCTTGTTAAATTAGACAGATTATTCCACGCTAGTTGCACAAAAGTGGCACAAAGTGTGACTGTTGTGGATTCGATACCCATTCGAGGAAAAGAAATATTTAAATTTTTATTTCCATTTCTACGCTCTGATGTCAAAGCAGAGCGAGGCGTTAAGTTCCTTCACTCAACAAACAATCCTGCAGAATTCGGCAGAAAGTGGCGAAAGGAGTGGCAGATGCTTCTGCTTATGTGTGATACCTGCTGTGTGCAAGATACAGCGTGAAGTTGTGTTTTATTTTTAATTTATTAAGAAAAGTTAACAAAACAAAACTTACTTTAATAATTACACTGAGAAGAGCTTTATGTATTTTAGCAGCAGCTTTAACACCTCCATACGCGAATAAGAAGGCTCGCATTATTGTAAACACCAAATTAAGACCAGCAAGACCAAAATAAACTTCCAAATAATAACTATCAGAGCTCATTGGTATTCTCAGCTCAGGCTTAACAGATGTATAATCATTGCCGACAGTTGGTATAACGTTATCAGTTAAGTTTTTGCCAGTAACCATATTAATAACTTCGACAGATTTGTTAACAATTGTATGTACAATATTGTCAGCTATGTTGACGCTGTGATCGAGGACCGTTGTGTTTTCGTGCACGTTGTCTATCGTTTGTAGTGATGTCGAATTACTTGCTTGATTCTTAACCCAAAATGTTAGCCAGAGAAAAGTGAAGTTTTGAGAAAGTTGCATAAGAATGAGAGATATTATAATGGTCATAGTCAGAAAAGCGCCAACGGAGCGAAGGTACAATCCAATCACCCACCAGCCCACGGTGCCTTCTGACATCGTTTCCTGTAATTATTATAAAACTGTTTAAAAATTGCGAACATTGTAACAATTTTAATCGTAACAGGATGCAAGGTGAACTCAGGTATCTTGTATAATACATTCAAGCCTATTATTACATATAAAATAAATATTTATAACTATATAAATCCTATTTATTCATTCATCATGTAACTCTAAAGTTTATGAATACGTATTTGAAAATTTATTTAAAATCTTTTTAATTTTGTTCAAAATTATTTTTTAAATAATTATGCCTTTTTGATTTTTAATGTTAATTGGTTAAATTTTATATAAATTACTTACATCATTATCTAAGCTATTTCGACTTATGTTATCGGACTCGTCATTTTTAGGTTCAATCACGTCCGACTGTCGCTCTTCTCCAATAGAGTCCGTCTCACTCGGCAAGAAGTCTTCTATTTCATTTAAAACTATGTCTGGCGGTCCTAAACAATAATGTTTTAATTTTAAATTTTAATTTAAGTTTGCATAAAGTGGAAATTCATTACGCACAAATCTACATAATAATGTTAATATTTTTTAATAAAAAGTGTAATTAAAATCCTTAGTTCTAGAAGAGATAAAAACCTTGCGTGTGAAGTCGTCCGTCGCGTAGAAGCAGCACGCGGTGCGCGCGCGCCAGGTGTGTAGGCGCGTGCGCGACCAGCACCCGCGTCGTGTGTCGCAGCGCGCCAAGCACGCAGCGCTGCATCACGTGCGCGGCCACGCGCGCGTCGAGTCCCGACAGCACATCGTCCAGCAGGTACACTAGAACGACAGTCCCGTCACTTCATTGAGATGCCACTCGACTGATAACTACACTGCAGTTAATTGCTGTTAGTAGTAATAATGACCTTGTTTGTCTTGGTAGACGGCGCGTGCCAGCGCTATGCGCGCGCGCTGACCGCCGCTCAGCGTGCACCCCGCGTCGCCCACGTACGCGTTCCAGCCCAGCACGTTTAAATCCTCTTTAATCATTGACAAAATAATACAGTTAATCTATATTTTATAATAGAAGTTCATTAGAAGCCTTATGGCTTCTAATGAACTTCTAGTTCAAAATTAAACATTAACCATTATGCTTAGGATTTAAATCACCTCGGCCACATCGGATGTTTGATACATAAGTATATCATACACAAATTAGCTTTTTTCTATTTGACCACACCAAATAATTTTTGGGTTTGGATATATAAAATCAAAATTTGTCAAAATCAAATGTTGCTTTCTTGCAATCAAATGTTGCTTTGCTATAAGTAATCATTAGAAAGTAAGCTAATGTAATATAATACAAATAAATATACATTTATGGTCAATATTTTAGAGATATTTATTTCTACAAATGTATGGAGTGGGGTCTCCTTACACAATTACTTGTTTTACTATGTTGGTCTCATTACCTCATAAGCTAAAGAAAACTTGAAACTAAAATAAATAAATTTTTATTTTTTATTTCATAAAAAGAAATTTATTTGAATTGGTCACTGAAGAATATAAATATTTTGAAAAATACATAAATCAAATCACCTCAAGTTTATTGGACAAAAGAATGCAAAAATACATATAATTTATTATAAAAAAAAGTAATGTTACCTGTCAATGCACAAGCATCTATAACAGATTTAAACTTCGCCTCGTCATATGGTTTTCCAAACAATATGTTGTCACGGATAGTTCCTCGTATGAGCCACGGTTGCTGCGATACATATCCAAAACCTGACGAAGTCGTAAAATAACTCACATATTTTAACAATGATGAACATTTTAGAAATCAATCAAATCAAATTATATTTATATCTAAACGAATAATGATAGTTTGTAATGAAGTTACTGCTGTCAAGGCAGCTTTCCGTTGGAGATACAGCGAGGGTTTAGCAAGCTAGCAAATGGGATTTTTGAAGACTCAGTACTTAGCTCTTAGTTAGGAAGCCGTCGCGAGCTATCAGCTGACACTATTATAATAATCTAATTACTTTGCTCATGCTTACAGTTTTATGTCATGATTTAGTTTATAAATTCAAATATCGCAAATTGTATTGACATCCCGGATCATACACAAACATACGTATATACTCACTGTTAAGATTTTCCGGTATTTGAATATCGCCACTTTGTTTCCTCATTTCTCCTATAAGAGCTAAGAGTAATGAGGTTTTGCCGCTAGCCACGGGTCCGGCCACACACACTAGATCTTCTTTACCTATTTCCAAAGATATATCTTTCAATGAAAATGGTTCTTGTGATGGAGATTCTGAAGAGGAGAAAGAGTCCCTTCTCTGAGTACGTTTTGATATTCTTTTCTTTGACTTGCCCTTGTCTTTTTTCATTATAGACGGCCCTTGTCGACGTAGGGAGGGCTTATACCACGAAAATGACGCTTTTTTTAATATAATTATTTTATCCTCATCTCTATTTGTATTGAGACGGTCATAGTATTGTTCAATGTCCATATCTTTCAGCTAAAAATCAAAATGAAATTATCTGTTTGTTAATTTGATTAATTCGTAATATACTCAAGCCAATTATATGATTTTTAAGCTAATTGTTAGTCTACTTACGTCTAAAAGTTTCTGAATACGTTTAATGGAGACCCATGCTTCTGTTAATCCATTTAAAACCCAAGGAAATGCATTCAACGGTGATATTAACATGTTTATTAACGCCACTGTTGTAAACACCTAGAATTTTTTTTCATTTAAGCCGCAAAATCAATTTAAGACATTATTTGTTGCCAATATAATAAATATATAACTCAGCATCACGCTGTATCCCGCACACAGGCAAGCAGAGGGAACTTAGTGTTAACACTCCGTTTCTCACTTTCCGCCGAATTCTGGAGGCATTGTGGAAATCGACACTAGGGCAAAGAAATGGTAATATAAATTTAAATAATTATTTCATTTCCTTGAGTATTTACTCCACACTAGTCGCGTTTACAGTTAAACTATGTCCCTGCGAATAGCCTCAAAAAAACAATTACGAGTATTTTTAACACTTAAAGGAATGTTTATTTTGTTATTATTTATACCACAATTTATTAATAAATGTCTTTTAACATGTAACAACTAAATAGGTACATACAGTGGGCGCGTCCAGGCGCTGCGCGCGAAGCGCGTGCGTGCCTAGCGTGAGCGCGGCGACCAGCACGGGCGTGGTCGCCCACAGCACCACGCACACCGCGTCCAAGTACTTCCGCCCGCGGAGGTACTTCAGCTCCTGGCTGCGAGCATCTGTATTCAATTACGTGTGTTTATTTTAATGTAAGCGGTGTAAGCAGAGACACTGTTTTGAGTTGCGTATTCGGAACTGAACTGTATTGATACCAGGGCAGGGAAATAAGAACAATTTCCCCGAGTGTATGTCGCCCGAGTGTATGGTAGCGTTTACAATAAGACGCAACCGCTACCACTCCCAATTGAAACTTTTTCTTTGAAGGAATCGGCGACAAATATTATTGTATAAAGAAAATATTATTTGACGCCAATTCATTCCTGAGTTTTTAGTTTCCACTCATTACGATACATTTCGTGTTTATTCTACCGACTGTGAACTGCTTATCGAATTCTGTAACTGTAACTATTATTGTACAAAAAAAAAGAAATGGAAATATAAACGTAAATAAATATTTCACTTCCTCGAATGGGAATCGAACCCACAACCGTTGCGTTACAGTCACACCCTTATGCCACTGGGCCACGACGCCCTGTAAAAAATTGTTTGTTGGTACATATTACAGAACAACTCACAGGGGGGCCTTAAATTCTTGGAGAATACTAATACCAATTTAAAAAATGTAATTATATAAGTGACAGCCTCATAATTAATCTTTTTAAATATATTTTATTAGCTTTACGCTGTATCCCCGCATAGCATGATATTAAGACAACAATGACAATAATATTAAGTATTTCATTCTATAGGACTTTAATCCACAATGGCCTCATTAACTACCTGAAACTCTATTTATGAAGTAGTCCTCCCAAACGTGCACCTTCACAGTGCGAATACCACGAAGCATGTCACTGATCAAACTCACTCTTGAATCTTTGTGCTTCATCATTTCAGTGCTCAATTCACCTATTTTATTTGCCACAAACTTATTAATAGGTATTAGAATAACAGAAAACCCCACTCCAGCCAGAAATGATATTCCAACTTGTTGATAAAGAAGAAGAAGTGTTATTACGAGCTGAAAAGATATTAACATTTATTTAAATATAACCTTTTACGTAATTTATTTCATTTTCGAGTTAGTTTTACAAAATAAATAAATAAATTACGTAAAATTTACATTTTAAAACTAGAATGGATAACAAATCACGATTTGCTCAAGCTGCTTGCTTGCAGTAAAGATATAAAATATTTAGTAATCATGCAAGAAAATCATAGATGAAATTAAAAATATATATATAAAATCAGTACATTGATTTTACACTACCTGTAATGGTATACTCCACAATGAATGAAAACTAGGGCATGCGTTGATAATACGATCAGTATCTGTTGACATGAAATTAGTAATTTCACCAACACTAAACGCCCTACTTAATTCTGTTGAAGTCACACTAAGAGTTTTCCTCAATATGGTCGATACGATGGCCCCGCGCATTTTCAGTCCAATAATAGACATTGACCAATTAAAGTGAACATTGAAGAGTGCTGCAATTATTGTAGCTCCCAGGAGAGTCGCCGCATATATATATCTAAAATGATTGTGTACTTAAAACAACTAAATTAATTTCATTGAAATAATTTTATATTTATTTTTTTCTATTTGAGACAGTCGTGACGTAGCGGCACACATCGTGAGTGTAAACGACAGTCATAGCTTCGATTCCCACTTGGTGTAATAAATTATTTTCATTTCTCGCTCTGGAAACAAGCGATATTCCAAACCTCAACTTACGGTAAATGGAGTGTCTTAGCACTAAGTTCTTACAAGTCAAACTTACCCATAATGTTGGTCAATGGAGTCGTCCTCTACAAAAGATATTAATTTATTGAGAAGAATAGGCCCAGCAAAACCTGCCATATCAGAAATAAGTTTCAAAATTCCAATTCCATAGAACTGAAGCGCAAAACAATGATGTAGAGCACGAAGTAAAGAGACATTTTGCCGACGCTCTGGACGCAAAAGTATTCGTGAAGTTGGCGTGACTGGTGTTGAAGTCTGGGGTTGTGTTTCACCTGTCGCTCCATAACCTAGTTAAAAATGCAAACTTTTGTTATAAGGCAGAAAAGACAATGTTATTCCCCTCTCCTCCTCCTTTTAGCTTAGACATTGCAAGTTGAATTGTGGAATTGGCAAGAACACTTTTTTCCTAGAGTTGGGAGTCAAAGTAATTTATTACCATGAGTGATTCTAAAAACACATCTGTAAATAATTTACCTGATCCTATAAATGGCTCATGTGGTATTTCAGCAAATTGTTGGTAATTGTCAACATTACCAATAAGAGCTCTGTCCATTCTAGCTCCAACATAAGAACACCTATATCTTGCTGGGATGTCATGTAGCTCTTCTGGATCCTGCAGTTTGTTTTCAAAACCTTCCAACAAATTATAAAGAAAATTATATCAATTATATATATTACACAATCTGTTAATGATGAATATTTTTTAATAATGTTTAGTAAATGACACAATTATGCCAAACAAGTATTCTTACCTTTTTGAAGGAGTGGGTCAACCCAAGAGAATGTGAGTCTTGACCAATAGGAGGAACCTTGCATAGCAGTACCCAGAATACCTTCATCACCATGAGGAAGGAGTCGAGTGTACTCACTCTAAAATATAATTTTAAAACATATTAAACTGGGAAGTTGTAATAGTGCAGGTGCAAGTGGCACTGCAAAAAAAAAACAAAGATAAACAAAGTACAAAATTTCATATACTAAATAAGTATATAGCATGATTAAAATTAAGCTAAGAGGAAAGTTATGTCAACCATAAAAGTATAATGGTGTAACTTAATAAAAAAAAAATACCTAGGGCTTGAAAAATTTAAATGGTAGCTTTGTTTCAAATCCTGTTTTGTCAATTTCCATTTATTTCAAACCATTTTGTAAATAGCAGTGTTAAAGATATGAAAATATAATAAACATACTTACATGAGAATGTTGTGAACCAACAAGACATGGTGAATAAAATGTTGGTCTAGAATCACTTGATGGTAACAAAGTAAAAAAATATATTGCATGAAAACATACTGCAGCAATATTGAAAGTGTTTATATCCCCTGTGATATTAGTACTTCGAAGTGCTATTACATTCAAAAATACTAAAATAGCCCACAAAACAAGTTGGCATAAAGGCCCCCGAGCACTTTGTCCTAGACGATGTTTTAAAGCTAGGATGTATCCAAAATGTACAAGCCATGACAAACTTGCAGCTCCAGCAGAGAAATAATTTATGGGAAACAAATTTAAATCCTTATCAGTTAGATAAATATATATTTTTATTATAGGAATACACATTAAACCTAAGACAACGAAGCTTCGCAATGTTATAGCTCTTTCTTGTGTTTTTTCCCTAACAACCCAATTTTTTCTATATCCAATATAATATGCAGAAGATATAGCTAGAATAAAATAAATTGGTATCTGCAGAAACAATTCTTGAAAACACGTTCCGAAATCTTTAGTTGACTCATCCCATGGGTGTAGACCAGCAGGACCGCATATATATTCCCATTTCCATGTTAAATTCATAAAAGAAGTCATCATTATAACAACAAAACTAAAGTTTATACATTACTAATAAACAAAATTCATGATCTACACTTTATAATTCGTAATTAAATCTTCGAGAGCACACATAACCAGCCAAATTTATAATATCATTTTATGATTTGAACTCTAGGGTAAAAACCTGTTGCTATATTTTGTTATCATCTAAGCTTCCTCAAGTATGACACTTTAAATATAAATAAATTTTGACATTTGATAACTGACAGACAACTCAGTGGTGTTACTGTTGGTTTTTATGAATGTGTAGAACATCAAGAAATTAAATACGGTACGGTAATATATATGAGAAGTATCGTGATAATGCATAATAAAATATTATCGTAAATGTAAAATGAGATATAAATAAATGAATGTACCGTATGCTTACTACGCATGCTATTTATTATTTTTATTTTATTGGAAGGTTTTATTAGCTTCTCTTATTATTCTTTCTCATTTTTTCTGTTACAAATAGATGTTTAGACTGTAAGACTCAATTCTTATACTTTAATTATAAATATATATTTACTTGACTTTTTGTTAATTATTATTTATAACATTTTATTGAGATTTTTATTTTATGGATGAATCTTTCATAACACTTGAGCTTAACCCATAATAGTCAGTTGACAGCCAGTGTCAAGATCAATTTTCTGTGTATCTATACTGTTTACGTGCATAGTATTTATTTTGTTATTTACCGAGTTCGTACCTAAGACAAAAAATCTGTTACATTTTCTGATTATGAAGAAAAAAATTTAGTCTGATTGATATAAAAATATCAAATATCTAGTTTTGAACTCTAGCACTTGGAAAACCTCTGCCTTTAATTTCTTTATTCTATTATTAAATAAATTTGAATATATTTGTTACTATCTTGATAATGGAAGGAACATGCACTTCAGTTATTCCGGGGGAGAACTCAGATAGCTCAGATCCAATTCTTGATATAATTGACTTTCTTGTAAGATGTGCTAAAATTTCATTTAAAAATTCCAGTATCAACCAACCGGAAATTAAAACGAAGGAAAAAATAAAAATAGCATATACACTTTTTCAACAGTCTCCTATACAATTTTTGTTACAATTCGGAAAATTTCTATCTCCAAATCATTTACAGTACTTTGAAAATCTTCAAGTCTGTGACAAAAACTTTCAAAAGTGTGTATCAGAGTTAAAATTATATCTTTCTGACGAAAGTTCGAATAAGAGGATAAGAAATAGAAGGTATAAAGCATTGCAGAAGTTACAACAAGATACAGATTATTTTAGTGACAAGCAAATGATGTTACGTAATCCTTTATTATATGAACAATTGATTGGCCAATATTTGACTGATGAAGAGATTAGAGAAAGAGATGCAATTAATTGTGACAACCTGACTTTTCTTTCTATGATACTGGATACCGTAGATAGAAATGAGATGAGGGAAAAACAAAATAGGCAAATGCAAATAGAGCATGAGGAAAGTTCACATGAGTTATTACAAAAGGAAGGTCATGTTCAATCAGAAAGAGAAACAAAAATTAGGCCAAAATTGTGGGGGGATTTTGACATTCCAGACAGTGAACCTACTATATTACCAAAACCACAAATGCAGGCAATGATAAATGCAAATGAAAGAAATTTACTTCGAGAAGAGTTCCTACATGAAATGTATAGTAGTTTTATTGAGGGAAGGGATGTAGATTTTGACTACAATTCTGTTGATAATAATGAAGAATATGATGATTTACAACAAATATCACAAGATGCTGAAGATAAATATTTTGACTCTGAAGAAAATGATGTAGAGACACTTGAGGCCCACATGCATTATTTAGATGAAAATAAAAGTAATGATAAAAATTGTAATCATAATAATAGTGATCCCCTAGACATATTCATGGAGCATATCAAAAAAAATGTTTATTAAGCTAAGGTCTTTGGTTAACATCTTTCAAATAAAAATTAAATTTTCTCACTCACTCTACTTAGTGAAAATCTTTATACAAATATTAGTATAGAGATTTTAAGTAAAAATATAAATAACCTTTAAAACTAAATTATTATACATGATGACTTATTATAATAACACTGTTTTGTTAAAATCATTTATATTTATTTAATATATATATATATATAATAAATATAAATTATATGTATTTAATGGAAGCATTTTTTTCCTTTATCCTTTGGTTCATTTATTGATTTAATAACAGTCTTCAGTATGGTACAATAAAATATATGATGCGAGAGTGAATGGTAAAGCAAGAGGAGACCTTGGTCGACCTTCAGGAAATTAAGTATCAATGTTACTGGAGGAAAGATTACGTCTTACTAATTAAATAGTTATGTAAATGCTACTACACCGTACATTTTACAATAGATAGAATCGGTAAGCAGTTACACGCAACACGTAACTTTTATTTTCTACAAGGACCTTTCAATCATTAACTCTTTTAAGGATGTGTTACATTGTGTACTATTACAGCGACACCATTTAAATTGGTTTCGCGTTTACGTTGAGGGAGTTATAATATCAACATTACATAGTTACGTTAGTAGTTACCAGTTTGTGTAGACAATATTATCTAATTTATGACAGTAGGTGAGATACATGAAATAGGAAAAGTAATATAGATAGATCTCTTGTTAGATCAATACATTATAAGCAAAAATATATTTTTGCTTTAAAACATCCTATAAACTTTTTCGTGATTGACTTCAAATCCCGCTACGTAAAAAATTTTGTACATTTCCAAAAATTTTCTTTTTCCTGAGTAAATGTAGTAATAATAATTCAAGTAATCCACGATTCCCAACGAATGACGGGGGGCCTCTTCTCTGAGAGAATAGCATTATACATATATCATTTATGGACTGCGTTAAGGCATAGATTGGATATCAACTCTGACACTCGTTTATTTGTGTGTTATCATAATATATAAAGCTTAAATTAGGTGGTATTGTTTCATTTTAACTAGGTTTACAGATGGAATAATATATTTAACATGATAGAACGAATTATTAAAATTCAAGAAAGTTGAATTTGAGTTGATAAATTCACGTAAATTTATGAACTCTGATTCCACTTGTTCTTTAATAACTTCATTGAAAAACTTGGCTGCAAAGAAGTTGTCAACATGTAGCTCTCCAAATCTTGCATTTAATTGGTTAATGATAGATGTTATTATAGTTTTAATTTATCCTTTGAGTCTATATAGTCTATTGATTTGGGCTTGTGACAAAATGTAAGCAAGCAAAACAAACCTCAAACTTTTATTGATAATCATGTATTGGAGTTTTCTTTGATTACTGTTCCGGGGAAATTGCAAGCGTTGCTTCTTTAATGCTCACTCATGTCTTTAAGCACAAAAACGTCAATTTTCACAAAAACAAAAAATCTAAATAAATAAGAAATTAGTATTTATTTTAAAACTTCTGTTTTATCTGTGTACAGAACATTACATATTTTGGCGGCAAGCCTTAATAAATTTTCTTTACTAATAATCTGAATTCTGAACTTATAATTGAAAATGGACATTTCTCGTGAAGCGTGTCGCTTGTGTCTGACTACAACTGACTTTAATATTTCTCTATTCAGTAGTTATTGTCGTAAGAGAAATATGTTAGATAAAATATTGGTGTGTCTAAAGCTAGTAGTCGAAGAAACGGATCAATTAACGACGATTTGTTATAAATGTGCTAATAAAGTTGAAAGGTTTTACGGTTTTATAGAATTTTCAAGACAATCGCAAACGAAATTTGATGTCGTGACGAAATCAAATCAAAATTTCGATAATGAAACCGCCATGATTGTCCCGCGTCGCCAAATCAAGTCGTATGTGCGTGAAGTTGTCGATGCCAACTATACGTTCTCCTTCCATGATGTATCCAAAAATGAAGACCAAAAGGAGGTTCAAACATCTACACCTTTCTCATACTTATCTTCACCGAAAGTGTTAATTAAACCTTCTAACGAACAGTGTCGTTTTCTAACACGAGCACGTTTCAACGATATTAAAAACGAAAGAAACGCGGAAGTCACTCAAGTTAATGTAAAGAGAATTAAAATGAAAAGACCGAGGCATAACTTGATAGATTTATTCGAATCTCAGTCTCAGGACGTGGAAGGCAAAGAAAGAAAAAGGCCCGATTGGACGCTGTTGCCTAGCTGGCTCTTGAAATTTGCTAACGATAAATTCTTTGGTAAATCAAATTGAAATATGTTCTGTATATCTCAATAAAAATATATACATAGTTAAATGTGTTTTAATGTTTGTTATAGCTCTGAAACTTGAAGTTAATAATGACGAGGAAACATTTTTGATAAAGATTAATGACATCGCGACGGAATACATACATTACCCGGTAAATTTTAAAAAAATTAGTCAAGAGTGTGAAGAGAATTTAGGGTTTTTTTTATTTTAAGCATTGAAAACTATATTGATTTTTAACCAAAATGACCAAAATGTTGATTTAAAAATTATACTTAAAAATTATACCTAAAAATGTTTTCAGAAAAAAAAAAAGACTTGAAATAAATTTTAAGTTAAACGCGACTGGTGGTGGGTTTGATCCCCACTCGGGGAAATAAAATATTTATTTAAATTTATATTTCCATTTCGTCGCGGCGAGCTGCTGAGCGCGGCGTTAAGTTTCGCGCTTAGGTTCGGTTTCCACTTGGGTTTATATTTAAATTTAAATTATTTTCGTACTTTTAATTTGCCCGGGTGAATTAAAATCATTTTCTGGGGTACGTAAGATATAGCGTTCCACCACTCAAAACGAAATGTCTCTTAACTGAGTGGAGAATGAAGAACATAGATTATTAACATATAACATCTCTGAATAGTTAGCTAAATGAAAGTTATAAAAGTAAACAAATTATGCCAATATATTTTTTAAATTACACTATAGTTTGAGTTTTAAATCAGTTATAAATATATAATAAAAAAATATATTTAGGGAATGTAAACTATAAAAGACACGGATACTTGGTTAAATTTAAATAGCGTATTGAAAAGTTTTTATTCAATAGATATGACAAGACACGTGCCTAGAGTGTTTACAATGGCTTGTGGACTACAGCGAGAGCGCGTATCCCTTGCGTGCTTTATGACCGGCAGACGCGCAACAGACGCCGTGCGGAAAACGCGACTCCGGCCGTGAGTGACTTTCGACCTCTATCGGTGATTGAAATATATAGTGCACATATGTCATCTTTATTATGACTTGGGTAAGAGAAAAAAAATAATTATATATTTAAATTAATTGTATAATATATGCACATGTACTCGTAAAATATAATATAAATATAATATTGCTAAAATGTTTAAGTTCGTTGTATCTTATATAACTGCTTAATTTTATTTTAATAATTCATAACATTTTATAATTTAATTTTATTTCAATATAGTTGAAATAGTATATTACTTTATTTAATACAAAAGACATAAACGCGCTCCTACCGATTATTCTACAGTAAAGGTATAAATAAGACTAAAAACGATTATTTTTTTTAATGTAGCATATGTATATTTATCTACTCTATAACATATATCGACTCTATTATATATGTATTTTATACAGACCGGTCGGGAGTTATGTCAATTATAAGTAGAGACGACTAACAATTCATTAAAAAAAAAACTTCATTTTGGGACTTTCTAAAAAGATGATGGCTTAATTGCTTCGTTAGGTAAAAAGCAATATTAAATAAATCCAGCAATGACTTTGTACACGCGTGCAAATGTAATAATTGCTAGCGCTATGTAGATTACACTTGACGAAGTTATCACTGTACTTTCGACGTTGTTATGAAACTGAAATCGCAATTTATACAATTAAGAAAACATTCATTTCCAATAACATTTATTAATATTTTTTTTCTGATCTTTATTTTTTATTTTTGCACAAATATCTAAAAATGAAAGCATAATATTCAAATTTCAATGTGCTCCCAATTGAAGACTGTCATATGACATACGTCTCAACTTACACTTTACATCTCGTCACGGTCTGCTAATTAATTTAGTATTCAAAGCTTTATAGAAAGAATACTTTAATAAAACTACAAAACTTTTAGTAGTATAACATAGATTAATAAAAGATTAAAAATGTAATAAATTAATAGCTATAATCATTTAAATATATAATTATATGTAATGAAAAGTTATGTAAACGTGGATCTTTTTCTTCTTAAATAGGTAGTTGATATAATAAATATTTCAAAATAATACTACTTCCTTATTGCTATCTTTTTTTTTCAAATTTATTTTTCTTCTAATAGAACATTTATATATATTTTCGGCCCAACATTTAATAATTGGACTATACTGTGCTTTCTCTAAATTTTACACAAAATCAAATTTATGTACTATATATAAGTAATTTAAGTACACAGACAATCCCGCGTGGGCATATTTTACTCTAGAAGTACGTCAGTCTGGTCATCGACACATAAAACGTGTGAAAGTGTTAATGTTTTCCTTCACCCACACGAATTATGTTACAATAGGTAAATGAGAAAAAAACCAATAACATATAGTACGCTGGAGCCATTGCACCCACCAATAAGCGTAATCGGCAAAGGCTTCTATACATATCTTTAACTTAGATTTTTTCAATTCACTTGTTAAGGACTAGTTTTGGGCAGATTATTTAACTTGTCAGGCGGCTGTGTGGGCGGTAAATGGCCCGTGGCGCCACACGGTCTGCGCACGAGTGTTTCCCACGCTGAGGTCCGCCACCCCGTCCCCTCCATGAATCAAATTGAAGTTAATAAATAGATGACTCAAAACTTTCACTACCAAAAAATATATCGATACAAGTTTCATTCGGAAGTGCGTAGATAATTAATTTATTAATCAAAACCAGTTGTGGAGTATGAACTGTATTTTTTGACTATATTTTTGCTTTCTAAGATTATGATAATTCAATAATGTTGGAAATGCGTTCGTATCCCTATCTACATCTTTTCAATGTGTAAAAGGATAAATTTGATTTTATGCGGTAAAGTTGGATGTTCATAATCTATTTAATAAATATTTCAAAGTAATATTGATTTGTAACCATCTACATATATTATTTGTGTTTACAAGTATAGAGAAAACGATATCGGGTAACTCAAGCTTCAAGTTCAATAAACAATTTTAAATTATGCTAGCCGAGTCCAAACAATAGTCACTACATCATTTCTAATAGACCCACACATTATAACAAATAGTAGTGGAACATATGCATATGCATATGAGTAATACAAAAACCGGAAAAGTGCGAATTGGACTCGTTCACTGAGGATTCCGTACCAATTTCAAAATTGTAAGTCCACTGGAACTATCCTATAGGTTTTGATTCCGCGGCGAATTTCGTATAAAACGCAGCAAAAAAGATACACTTATTCGTCTCATATCGCTTTATTGTATTGACGTAGAAGCTTTTTTCTGTGCTCAAATAAACCGTAGACCTGCTAATTTAATATTAATTTCGCCTCAATACCACGCTATCCTTAGATAAATGTTCCGGTCAGACGGACTTCTATGGAATTCTATAGGAGTTCCGTTTTTGGATTTTTTTTGGTACGGTACCCTAAAAAGATATTAGTGAATTAATATATGTAATAATTACTTTTAATAATGCCCGTAATCTTCATAAAGTTAATATTTTTAATATTAAAATAATGAAAGAGATAGCGGCCGAATAGGCCAGTCTTCATAGCTTCGTTCGAGGTCCTGGGGTTTTACATCAAGCATTGCAGATCTTAACAAGTCTTTAAGTTATAATAATATCAGCTAAGGTTTCGCTGGGCTCCTGGGGTTTCACAGATTTAACCTTCTTTATTTGATATAGTTACAACACTTGACTCCCGTTAAATGGACAGAACCTTCTTCGTACTTTCGCATCCCCGACACCATATCCCATTGGAACTAGTCATATATATATACCTACAACTATATATAGACAGTTTATTTATAGACAGCTAGAATGTAACTTATATGGAAATGTTAATATTTGTTTGGTAAAGTGATACATGCATTCTTGACGTTTTCACCTCAGTACGTGCACAGTACATACGATCAGTTTACTCGTCGCTTGTAAAACTAGGGGATCGGGTTAACCACAATAGCTTATAAAATTAGAAATTGAAAGTTACGCCCAGGGTCGAGCTAATGTTTGCTGAACGTGATGAATAAACCACGAACTTTTATCGACGCGATACTATACGTAAATAACAATTAGAGAAAAATATTTTTTAAGGAATATATAATTTTATAATTCAATGCCTGTACACTGTATAAGCTTTCAAATACCATGAGCTGTAATCTTATATAGCTTAACCTAATAAATTACTCATTTACATATATACATTTAATATATGAAATATACAATGAATATTTGACAACAATAATTAAACAGTAGAGCGACATATGCTATTTATTAACAACTCCTCTTATACGATCATGTAAGTTTAGATTCTCAGATTGCACCGAATTTTATAGTTCTAGAAGATAGTGAAAGGACAATGGGTGGAGGGTAAATTAGATGCTAAACGACATATCCCTATTCCCGTCATGCCACCTTGTATTTATAATGCGACGCACGCGCAGCTTTCACTGCGGTCACGTCAAATGTATCCTGGTGATATAAGTTCTGCAGCATTCTTCAGTTTTTTAATATATATACCTATATTTATATAGGTGAATTAGAAAATAAAAACAAAAGTTAAATATCATTTATTATTGTCGAAATTTCGGTAACAATTTGGCCTACGAACAAAAAATTTGGCAGAAATATGATCCATAATTTAAACATAGCGGCCAATAGAGATTTTAGTAATTTTATGCTTATGAGGTGGGTGTCATAAATGAGTTCCATCTACAACTTTCATGTGATGAAAATAGGAGCTATAGATTCTTTATAAATAATTTAGTTGGCTGTCGTAGTCATCGAAAAAATTTGATGTGGATGTTCTGTAGATAATACAGAAGACTATAAATTTATAAGAAAAACTCAGCGCTTAAACTACGTCATTTTCACATTTTTGTTTTTAATGACATATGATGATTTGTTTTTGTAAAAAAAACAAGAGTCAAATGGTTTTTATAGAAAGCAAATGCAACAGTTATCATGTAAAACACCCATACATACCCAGGGAGTTCAAAAACAATAAAATTATATTAAAAGAAACCTTCTTAACACATAAAAAAATATTCAAATTGGTTTATAAATTACATTTATGAGATAACAGACAAAAAATCCATCCCTTATAAATTTTCTAGGTCAGGTTTTTGATCTGTAGGCTTAGGAAGGATCCTCAACTAGTAACAAAAAGAGACTTTAATTTCTATATTGCTATAAACGTTTCACATATATTTATGAGGTTTTTGTTACTAAGTGGTTTAAATATATAAGAGCAATTAAATTTTCTGAGGCCAGGTGTGGCGCACGGGCACAAAGTGACTGTAAACCGATTGGTTGTGGGTTCGATCCTCACTCGAGGAAATGAAATATTTATTTCACATTTATATTTCCATTTCTTCGTTCTGTCGAAGCAAAGGGCGGCGTTGAGTTTTGCCACTCAATACGTAACGCCTCCAAAATTCTGCAGATAGTGGGGAACGGAGTGTCTTAACACTAGGTTCCCTCTGTCTACCCTGGTATAGTCTTGTACAATAATATAATAGGGAAACGTCCCTGTTGTAACAATGTTACAACGTTTAATAATCTTAACATTTATTGACATTTGCTTTTACATTTTTCTTGTCAGCTAATGAAACAGTGAAAACAATAAGTTTCTTAAAATTTCCATTAATCAGGTTTTTTTTCCTTTACTTGTACCGTAAGCACTTACTTCTTGCCAAGCTTTATAACTTTAGATAAACGGTGAATGTAGATATAGCGCCTATAAGTTTTGATTAAGGCGCGATTTTCATACAAAATGTAGCAAAACGAAATATTAACGCTTCTATCTTTTGATTTCGCTTGCGCGAATTTTAGTGCAGTCATCTTTTGGCTTAGCGGGAAAAAACACATCCCGTCCTACAAAAACACAATATAAAAGAATATGCGTTTCTGGATTCCGGATCTATCTAGCCTATAACCATTCCGGGAAGCCATAGAGCAACTCGAAATTCCATGCCAATCGACTCGGCCGTTTCGGAGTCTACAGCGAACAGACAAACAAACACACGAACAGACATTTGTTTATATATATGTATTATTATAATTTTAATTATTATAATTGCCCAATGTTAGTAGTAGTTAGGCTCCGTTCGTTAAAGTACTTATATTTTTTACCATTACGCACAATATATAAAATTTCATACCGTAAGAAGTAATTGAGGTCATATATTCGTAAGAAATAAACAAGAAGGATTGTTATAATGTTAAATTAGCCCGTCTCTCCTCCTGCCTGTATTCCGGCCGCCCGGTATTTTAACGAGCAAGCTGCGCGCCCAAAAAATGCTTGCCAATCCACCACCGCTCTAATTGCATGTAAACAGCCAAGCTTCTACCATACCAGTTTATATATTTGTATAAATATTAATTAGTAAATTCGAGTGTTTAATTGTAGTGATTTTTTTTTTGTTATACAATTTAATTAGGTTAAGTATTTTTCATATCGATAACATGGACGATTTTCTTGTCACTTTAATTGATCATTTTAATTTACAGGTAAAAGGTTTTTGTGCAGTGCTAGGATTCTTATTGCTAAGTATCCACACAGTAAATCCAAATCCTGACTATGACTTGGGGACAACAAACAAACACACCTCAGATATGACATGTATGTTTTGAATCTCTTAATAATTCTTCATTTAATGTTAATTATTATATGTGCACACTAAACAATACTGTATCTATTGCTTTCCAGATTCATCTGACAAGTCTGATCTGAGTGGAATAGCCTCAATTTTTTCTCCACGTATGAATTTCGATCAGTGGAAGCCTTTGACGGGTCGCGGAGATCCTTTAAGTAATGATCCAACCTATGACTATGAACCTCCGGTACTTGAAAAGGTTCATTATTGGGTTGACGATAGCATCCCTGAACGGGAAAAATTTCCGGAAAGAAAATCTGAAGTTTTAGTTTTAGGTGTATCATCGCGTAAGCCAAGTGTCGCTTCTAGACCACCGGCTCCACTAAGAAGACATCCACGCCCACCTTCATTTGCAATGAAATATGAAGATTTTTCTTATAAATTCAGTGATCACTATCCGATGACCATACTTGTACCACCACCACCACCACCTCCAAGTCATAAACCTAACATGTTTATACACTCAGAAGATACATTGTTATTACCTACTATATCTTCATCAGATTTTGCTCCTACAAAAGAGACTACAATAGCACCAGAAATTATAACTACTTATGCGCTTCAGGAGGCTAATCTTATTTATCAATCGTCAACATTAAAACAAAATTGGCTAAACTATAATAAAACGACAAGTCTGCCTAATAACACAGTTAGCAGTGACTACGCCGGCTGGGGGCCAACAACACAATTTAAAGAAATAAATGACTCGCATAACATAATATCACATACAGATAATAATAATTTTGAATTTACCAAGGAACCTCTGTCCTTCTATAAGCCTGTGTTATCTGAAGCTCCACCGCCTCCTTCTTTACCACTGCGAGATTCATATTATGGTGTTAGTACGCCAAATTTTTTACCAACTATAGCACCGCCGACGTTGTCGACTGTTAGTACTACAAAGAAACTGAATATTTTTGATGAAACAATACAAACAGAAGTTAATACAGATTCATCACGCTTCAATTTGGAAACTACCACTGAAAAGTATCATACTTCGTCTTACGAAACAACACCGTTGTCTATTAATAAGCCAAATGTTATTGGAATGCTTGGTCAAATGATATCGATGCCGATGGTGACAGATCCAGACCGCCCAGAGGATAATTTATATGCTCACGCATCAGATAATATTCATATTTTTAAAGATCCAGCGTCTGACAATACAGTAAATTTAGAAATTATGCAAACCATGCAACCACCGCCTCCTGTTTCAACCAAAGAGAGTGCTCTTGTACATAATAAACATTTTCATGTGAATCCTCAGCATTTAAATAATTTGCTACATGAAAGGCCAGCAACACACACTCAGGATCCATATTTACATATGCGCTATACTACACCCATGTCTACCATGGTTGGAGCTGGACAAGACAATAATACCCCAGTTGAATCTATTCCATCATATTTGATTATACAAGGGCATTCAAAAGTAAAGACATACGGATCTAGACCAAAGCCAAATAGCGAGGCCAGTAATAACGTTGTAAATCCAAATGAAACTAACGAGGTAAAACATTTGCATCCGATTAAAGAAAAATCTGTTAAAAAGTCTGAAACACCTGTAACAAACAGAGAAAGTAGATCACAAAGTTTAAAGTCATTAATAGAAACTGGCCTCGGTTCAATAGAAATACAAGAAACGGATCTGGGCATCAAATACGATGTGAGTGATGGTAGCGAGGTCCCTGTGGAGATATACCGAAAAGGTATTGTTGAAACCGATGAAAATAACTATCAGAGCTTCAAAAAGAACGACATAGAGAAGGAAATAATTTAATGAAATATTCTTTTAATAAAAGAGACCAAAATATTTACTAAAAATTTATTTTATTTTAATGATAAAACATTTAAGTGTTACTTACAAGTGGAACTGTTAATGACCTCACTGATTGCTGCAAGAGATGTACGTAGCGTTCATTTGTATTTTGAGAAAAATAAAAGGATTCCTTTGTGTCAATGTACAGTAAGACTGTATATAAAATTTTAACTACACTACAATATAAATTTTTGTATTTAAATTATTAAATATTTAATATTTTTATAAATTATATTATAATTAAATTATATTAAATTCTGCTGATCCCACCTGAACACTAAATAGTATAAAATATCTTCTTCATACATCGTTGTTAACAAACGAGACATGGTTTTGTAAAAAAACATTTCTAAATCGAATCTCAAGCAAGTGACTCTTTTATTTCGAAAGAGTTTTTTTATTTGAAATCTTTTTTTCATACACCAACTTTGATATGAACTATGTAAAATAACAAAAAAAGATGAATGTCTAATTTATTTATTAACAAATTTAACAAATATGAAGAGGAACAATTAGCATTAGGTAGCAAATTAATTTTAATATGTAATATAGATAATTACCTAATTTATGTATTAAAGTATACGCTTTTATAGTTAAAAATTGTTAGCAAAAAGCCGTGTATTGGAGACAATGATAATTAAAAAAAAGATAGTTATACACAAAATTGTAATTTATATTTAGATACACTACATTGTAATAAAGTTTTTTAAACGTTTGTGCTGTTTTTCTATTGTTGATAATTTTGTCGTCGTAGTAATTAAATAGCTAATTATTAAAAATTGTAGATAGTTATATATGAAAAAGTCCACAATTGAAAAATTAACAGAAGCATAAGATGTATTTTTCTAATTATGTAGGTTTAGATTGTGACACGTCTACAAAAAAAACATGTATGCGGCGCAGCGGACGCGGCCCACTAACACACACGTTTCTTACCATCCTTTTCGTAGAAAGACAGAGCAACGGGCGACTGAGATAAAGTGAAAGCCGCTTATAAACGTATAAAGTCAACGTTTATTGCAATCCAAACAGCTCACAGAGAATTGTGAATAGCAAATAGTTCAATACTTCCGCGGTCATCCCTTAAGCGTATACTTCCTGTCGTTGTTACTCGCGGCCTTGCTATGACACACCAATCAAGTAATTGTAAACATGAACCCAGTAAATTAAATTGTTAATATTTTTAAAATTACTAAATATGTTTTGAAATAACATCGCCGAGTTGCACCAGTCTGCGCTGCAGAGACATGTCTTGTGTTCTGCATTCGCAAGTCTGAAAATACATTATATTAATTTTTTATCGTAATTAATTTTATTCATATAGTAATTTAAATATTTTAAAAATATTAAAAATAACCATGAGTAAACCAATAAATACTTAGTCACCTTTGTAATTTACAAGTCATAGATCGATGAGGTGTATTCATAGTTTTGGGGTAAACATCATCCGAGTTCGTTTGATAGCATCCCCGTTGAACAATCCAGGCGTTCCTATCACGAGCTATCCAGGACCGTACAAAACACATGGAATTTTCTGCATTCAACATACATTCAATTATTAATAATTTTAAAGGTCAGATTAATATAAATCAATGTCAATTAATAAGTATTTTAAAAAATCTTAATGATTTTCGGAAAAAAAATCACGCAACGTCTTTATAATAAAAGCGGAAAAATAAATAATAAATAAATCTTGTCTGTACAAGATCGAATTATTGTAAGTTCAGTCACAGCCAGACACTGTCGCACTGTGCCTCACGAAGGCCTAATAAATTAATTCGCTATTGGGTTGTTATAGTCATGTCGTCTAAAATATAACACCTTTAGTGCAATTGATCAAATAATGTCTGCTACTATTGAAAGGCAACGAAGGCAATACAAAGTCTCCTCCGCATCCATTCCAGCTGTGTTGTGTGGAAGAGCAGTTGTAACAAAGAAGAGCTCTCACTGCTCCCACCAAACACAATGTGATAAATATTCGATACATCCGGACATGTCTTCTGTTAAAAGTGATTTAGATGTAAATAATTGATATGGCACAAATCAGTAAAAAACACAGTGACACTGTTATAATATAGACATTTGTATGGTTTTATATATCCCTATTGTCAAAAAATAAATCTTCATAGTGTTATTATATTGATTTAAAAAAAATAAAACTTTAGTTTTAATTTTAAAAACTAAATTATTATTCACAACTCGTGAATTTAATATCATCATCATCATCAGATCAGTCTTGAAGGAGCAATTTTTTTAAAAAATATAAACTTTTCATATAATTTATAAAGTCGGCTTCGACTAAAACTCAAAAGCGATGGAAAAGTTAATTGCGTTTAATATTATAAAAACATTTTAATATACAATTTTAATTAAAGACTAGTACCCAGTTGAGGTACTATTTTGTTGAAAACGAAAACCTATTTGTTGAAAAATAAGACCGGACCGTCATCCTTATAAACTATTTGGATTGTTTTCTTTTTAATTTTTATACAGTCTGGCTTTTTATAATAAATTTTTTAAAATTGAATGCTCCACGATACCCAATGACCTCATTACTTATTATCATTTAAGAAAAACATTATGCAGGAATATGGTTTGAGAAATTTTTTAAAAATATTTCGTTCACCTTATTGATATTTATAAAATGGCAAAGAAAAAGCCTTTGATCTGAACACCATAAGCTACAATCTAAAAACTATTTAAATAATAAAAACCAAAACCTTTACATAGAATCGAGAACGAGCAACGTAACCTCGCCATACGTTTTGTATTTGAATTAAATAATTCCATTGTCTGCAGCGGGTCATCTTCATATAAATTATTATTTAGAGTTCCATTATAGCACAACAGTTGGCAACTTTTATGAATGAATAACAAATAAACATAAAGTAATACTAAATATAATGTCATGACCACTAAGATTTACAGGGAAAATAAGTTCAAAGTTTAATTTTTAAAAATATGTGCGACAATCCATATTTTTCTGTTATGGTAACAAAATATATAAATATATTATTTACTCCAGAGTTCAGTTTTTTTAAGCAAATTTACATTCAGCTTGTGATATTGGCAATATTGCAAAGTGTTAAAATATAAAACCTGGTAACCATTTAACAGTCGCTGATCCGCAGGACCGCTGTGACTTTCATGTAAATTAAAAAATATTTAAAAAATGTGTACGAGATAAAGTGGATAAGCATTGGAATATTTGTTTCCTTTTTGTCAATATGTGAAGGAATGTTAAATTTGGAGTATTTCTGCTGTGATAAACATAATAATAATAAATAAAACTTTTTTTTTTTTGGATTATATTTTGAAGTTTTCGTAAATTGATAACTATCCACTATCGGTGAGGTAACAATTTTAGTAGAACCATTTTCTTCAATCTAATTCTAATTCACAAATCTAATTAATAATTTGAAGGTGCATCCAAAACTTGTTTCTATGCAACGCTCAATACACTACAATGTGTATTAACATATGGCAACTTACAATATTTTACTGAATAAAAAAATAAAATAAAAACAATGAAAATAAATATATATAAATATATATTTAAATATAGAGTACAAAGCTTCTGGATGCACCCAAAGTGTGCAAACGTATCGCCGCTAAACTCAACCCATCGCTGTAATGCTTCTCACACACTAAGAAAAAAAATAAACTGCAACTTCGAGATCTATAGCCTAGTACTCCATTTAAATGAGTCCAGACAAGTATTTTTCTCTATATTGGACCCAACAACTAAATGCCAACGACGAGACAACTCTTTTTATAACAATGCATATATTTAACAATATATACAATTGAAAAACTAATATTTAAATTATAGTGTACAATATAAATACATATGTGATGTATAAGCTCTATTGATATATATATGTGCGTGTGTGTATTTCTGTTAGCTTGTGGATAATATAGAAAGTGAAAGTATTCACAAATTGCCTTAGTTAGTTAATGATATACTTAATTGCCCTCCTGCTAACAGCAAAAACTTAAGCATCCGAAAAACAAATTTAATCAAACTAAGTTTCCTTATGGAAATTTTATCCTGGTCTAACTGATGAGAATATATACATGTCTGGTATCATTTATATTGCAATATAATATATGTATAAAGAAATTATTAACATATAATAAACATAATTCAAAAACAATACTCAATATTGTAGTTTTAAACAAAACAAAATAAACTTGATACAATCTTAAAATAATGAAGTAAACATATAAACATATTATGTTAGTTCTCATCATTAGAATGTTACATGAATGTAAATTATATGAAATAAAAAAAAAATGAAAGTAAATATGAATGTAAAAGTAATGTTAATCAAACTTTCCATGATTTAGTACAGCAAGAGTTGGCAGTGTTTAATGCATGAGCAATCCAAAATTAGTTAAGTACAACTGATGCAACTACACACAGTATTACACATTTACTACGTTAATTATGTACTAAGCTATAATAAATTTTATTAAACAGATTTTTACATACAATTCCAAAGTACAGGCATAAAACTTTAATATTAATACAATAAATTTTCACCTCAACCAAAATAGTCAATTCTTCAATCGTTAACAAATGTAAACGAAACAATCAAGACTTCAATATGAAGCACAACCTATGCATATTTTTTTATGAATTTATTATTTAATGATTACTTTTGGTGCATTACAAACGATAGGTGCAATTAAAATAAGAGAAAAAGAATATCAAATATTTAATTTATTTAATATAAATTATTTAATAACAATTTCAACGAATGACTGTCATCTACATGATAACATCTTCATCATCATCTGTACTACATAAAATATTTATGTCAATAAAAGTGAAATAAAATTAATAGGATCAAATAAGAATTAATATGTACATTTAATCATTTCTTGTTTGACTTATTTTTTTTCTATATTATATTTGCCTGATACATTATTATATAATAAAAGACTGAGACTACATACAAACATACATATGTACACAAAACACCAAAATTTTCTATATATATAAATCAATTTTGTAAATAAATTGTTTATATTAATCTATGTTCAGCGAGGGTCAAAGCAACGAGTTAGCGGCGGCATAGCTTTTACATTACAACACAATTTTATCACAACGAGACTTACTCCAATATATAAACGATACAAACCATTTTATCGTCATAAAAGTAATAAAAAAAATCAACATATTTAAAATGTTATGCAATAAATATATGCATTAACTATTAAGTTTTATTATGTGTAGGTCAGAATTCAATATTCTGAATCATATAGAAACTGATACATCAATATGTATTTTTCGTTTTGATACTAAACAGCAATACCCAATCATTTACTAGATATTTTTGCGTAACTAAGTGGTTATTTTATTTTGTATTATGTACTGCACAGTTAGTAATATCCTAATCATTTTTATTCAAATATCAGCAGGAATTTTAAGATAATATATTTTATTTAATTTTCCAAATACTGGTATCTGAATAGCTTTATTTGCTTCTATATGATTCACATAGTATAAAATTTTTAAAGAAATGTCATCTAATAATCTAATATCTTGCTTGGGTGTATCCAAATAATAGTGGATTTTGTTCTCGTTGTGGATTTTACGTAAGACCTACGTATAATCTAACTAACGGTCCAGTCCAACCCCCAACGTTCTGAAACTTTCAACTGTGCAGCCGCTGCATCTTTTAAGGAGAACAAGTGTGTCATTTCTTGTTCCGTCTTTGCCAGTCTAATTGCCTTTTCAAAAAGCTCTAGTGACCTCCTTAGATTTCCTCTGAAATAATACAATATTGGTATATATAAATATTAGAGAAAGTAGTGTGTGCTATTTATTTATTTAATATTGATTATCTGAAAATGAAGTTATTTTCATTTATTTTTTAGCTTCACACTGTAGCTTATACCAGATTATAGCAGGTACTGTTTTTCTGTCTAGTCTAACGCTAAGACACTCTCGTTGCACAATTTTCCACCCAACCCAGTGCTGCACTTTGTCTTGTTTGAAGTAATAAAAGTAATTCCTTGTTTCTGAGTAGGAAATCCTAACTAACAATGGCCTCAATATGCCAAACATTAAAGTGTTATTCTACAATGAGGTTGGAGTCCTGCCACATTAAAATATTTGTTGTTTTTCCATTTGAAATTTGAAGTAAAATAATTTTTTATCAGTCTCAGTACAAATATTAATAGCAAATAATGTCAATGTCTGTATTCATCAATCAATGTCTGTATTCACATGTTACGTAATAATATGACAATGTTATCCATTCAAACAAAACTTAGACAACAGTTGATTTAACAGTCACACTTTGTGCCCCTGTGCCACAACTGGCCTATCAGTATTTAAAAATTTTTCAATAGCAAAGAGTTTTGAAAACAGTAAGTCCAAGATAACTTTTAGTCATAACAGATAAATTTGATGTATGAAATGATAACCTTTATCTTATAAAGATATACAATTGTAAAATCACAAGGCTCAGCCAGCCATTTATTCCATGACATATAGTTGTATATGTATATTTAGCAAGTTCAATTGTGGATTCGATCCACACTTGGGGGAACAATTTATTTTTATTTCCTTCCTTCCTCTGGTACCCAAAGTAAAGTACTCAAAAATTAGGTGGAAAGTGATGAATGGAGTGTCTTTACAATTCATTCATTCAATATCAATGCTTGCTGCTAAAATATTCTACCTTTTCTTACCTTTGGACTTCAATTGTTCCTAGTGTCTCATATGCAAAGTCACATTTATCATCAATGTCAATGGCTTTATTAATTAATTTGACAGCTTTATCAAAGTCTGTACTCTTCTGCAATTGTACAAGACCTTTATGGACATATAATGTTGCATTATTAGGATCTACAGCCAATGCTGATTCAAATAATGCTTCAGCACGACCCCACTCCTGCTGATCTGATAAGACTTGAGCATATAATATGTAAACCTCTGCACATCTTGGGAAACGCTCCAAGGCTTTCTCAAAATCAGCACGGACTTGAGTTAAAACTCCAATGTTTCTATGCAACTGGCCATGTCTATAGTCTGCATAGCATTTCTGAATATATGCAATTGAGAAGTCCGGATTAAGTTCAACAGCTTTTGCGAATTCAGCTGTTGCCTCATCCATACGTTCCAGTAGCAAGTATACTTGGCCACGATGATGATAAATATCAGAGTTACTAGCATCTAAGCTAGCAGCATTTGCAAAATCTTCCAGGCCACGTTCAGTGTTTTCTAATTGAGTGTAAAGTGAGGCACGTTTAATTAAAGCATTCACTCTGACTTTACCTGGTGCTTCACTGTCTATAACTTTTCCAAGATCAATCTGAGCATCTTCATGTCTACCAAGCAAAAGATAAAAAGTTGCCCTTAATAGCAATGCTTCATACTTATATTTACCATCTGAATCTAACTCTTCCGTACAGAATTTCACAACTGAATCATAATCTTGAGCATCCAGTGCTTGCTTTGCCTTCATGAAACTATTCTCAGAATCTTTTTCAACTTCAATCTTGTTAATGGGATCTTCAGAAAAGGCAGAGAAGTATGTTTTAATAAAATGCTTAGATGGCATTACAGGTTGTCTCATTGCAAGTGCCTCCCGTGCGTGTTGCCTACCAAGGGCTTTAAGAATGCGATCAGCATTAACTAATGAGCTCTGAACTTGGAATCTTTCTAAAATACAAGCAGAGGTTACATCTTCTAGAGCTAAAACGAGATCACCACTTTTTTCAGCGGCTCGAGATCGTCTCAGAAATGCTTTAACATATTTTTCGTTAAGTTTAAGAGCAAATGTGCAATCCTCCTTAACTTGTTCCCACATTTCACGCTTCTCATAACAAGCTGACCGATTCTGGTAAAACGTAGCTAAATCAATAGGACGGTCAGGTGGACATGCTTCAATTGCTTCATTATATAGGCCAATAGCTTTATCATATTCACCAGCATGAAAAGCTCGGTTTCCGGCTCCTTTTAATTTCATCGCTCGATCAATAGCGCTTTCGGCGGCTTTCGTGTTATCTTCATTATCTAAAGAAATTGTCGTCTTAGCCTTCAATTCAGCTACTTTCTTCTTTTCCGGATCTTCTAGTCTATTTCTTAGATAAAGGTAACCTAAACCAATAGCCAAAGGAGCTCCTAGAATGATGGCTAACTGCCATTTAGGAAAGGGTGTACTACCCGTCGACATACTTATAGAATAAATAAAAAGTTAAAGTTTCACCATTTAGTACAATGCCGACAAAAACCAAGCACTAACATCAACTTAAAATTTTACAATTTCCGAATTCTGTACTATTCTATAACCTTTTCATTTGACGCTTTGACATTAAAGGCACAGAATACAGATGTATAACGTTCAATTAAAGTAAAAAAAATATTTTTAAATTTATTAAAATTTATTTATAAAAAAATTGAAAAATATTAAATAGTTAAAAATATATTTTATAGGCCAGGCAGTGGATTTGGGTTCGATGCCCACTCAAGGAACCGAAATATTTATTTAAATTTTCATTTCTTCGCCCTGGTTATTCCCTCAAGGTTCCCTCTACCTACCCTGGTATGTGCTGGATACAACGTGAAGCTGGTTTATTTATTGTAATTCAGTTCAATTCTTAATTGACAGCGCTTCGAGTGTGCCACTTGACACAATAAGTTTTTATTATAATTTTAAATTATATGAACGGGTTAATGCAATAGCACTAGCAGTAGCACTAATTAAATGGCAATGGCAATATTATTTTTACAAGTCACATGATATCTCTAGGAGTTTGGTACCGAATAAAAAATATTGATACCATACTTATGATTAGTATCGAAAAGAAAGTATCGTACTCATAAGAGTATCGATACTTCAAAATATCGAGTATTTTCTTTTCTAGTCCTTAATTTTTTTTTCTTGTAGAAAAGGACAAGGCACAGGAGCGTTCAGGTAACCTGATGGTCCGTGATCACCGCCGCCCACGATCCCGTGCAACACCAGAGGAGCCATAGGTGCGTTGCCGGCCTTTAAGGTGGGGGATAGACGCGCTTTTTGAAAGTAACCATGTCATATCGACCTGGAGACACTGTCTTGGGTAGGCCATTCCATAGTTCCGTGGTGCGTGGCAGGAAGTTCCTATGAAACTGTACAGTACTGGAATGCCACGTATCCAGGGGAAGTGGATGATATTTTAGCTTGTGATGCTTGTGAATTATCTAACCATACAGTAGTATGGTTAGAAAATTCGGCGGCAGGTAGCAGGTCTAGTTTCAAGCAGTGTTTCCAGGTCGATATCATATGGATACCTTCAAAAAGCGCGTCTATCTCCTTTTCTCTCCGTCCTTAAAGGTCGGCAACGCACCTGTAGCTCCTCTGGTCGTGGGCGGCGGTGATCTCTTACCATCAGGTGACCCGAACGCTTGTTTGCCTTGTACCTTTCCATAAAAAAAAAAGAGTATAATGAATTCCTTGAATTTCACAAATTGACACACAATGTCAACTCACTGTCAGTAGCATATAGCATAAGAACTGTCAGGAAAATGACATCTCTTTATGTTAAAACTTCAGGAAGATTTTAATTTTTTTTGGTTATATTTTGGTGTATAACTAAAATACAAAAATAAAACCCATTATTAATATATTTTGTTCACATTCTGAGAGTTGATAAATATATATATATAATAAATTCATAATCATCAATACATACTTCAAAATATGAAGTATGTTAGTTTAATGATTTTTTAAAACTGCTCATAACGATCAAAATATATTAAATACAAATACTTCATAAAAATCTTTCGCTTTTGAAAAATGTTTTCGTCAAAACTTATTAATTTGGTATATATTCCTAATAATAACGTGTTAGTATATAGTATAACATAGGGATGTTAAATTTAATGTGAAATTTCAGGCAAAATTCCATCGTTTTCTTAAATCATCTTATAGTAGTCCTCTTTCGATTTCTGGACAACGACAAGACAGAAGATATAAAAGTGACTTATATGAACCAAATTATTTAATTGTAAGTTTATGTTGCAAGTAAGTTGTTATTGTTACTGTGCAATAATTTGTCACCACATTGTACAGTAAATAAATGAAAAACTGCTTATTTACAAGTGGACAATCAACTTGTTTTACTTGGTGACCACAATTTTAAAACATTTTATGTATATTTTGCCAACCTCTAGAAAAGATACTGATTATACTATATAGGATAGAAAAATGTTAAAAATATGCAGTCAAAAATAAATATAATGACAGCTCATAAATTATTGAAAATAATGATTTTGCAGTGTCTGTTTTGCCTTAATTTGTTAAAACTATTATTTTATTATTTAGAGCATGCAGCCTGATGAGCCCATATATGATTGTTTAAATCTACATTTAAAAGGATATGATTTTGCATTGCTGGAATCTTGTCAAAAAGAAATTCACAGATATGCTGAAATCATGGGAGTTGAAGTAGAAGAATGGTCAGTATATACAATTTCCCAAACATTTTATACAAAATTGTGATTATACTCATTATGCTTGTGGGTTTGATTCCTCCTCAGAGAAATTAACAATATAAATATGCAGGATACAGCCACTATTGCTATATGTGGTATATAGATAGAAGCTAACAAAGTAATACAAAAATCTCTATTTATATTTCCAGCTGGGCCACACCAGCGCAGCAGTTAAAAGTGCAAAAATTTAAACCAGGAAGTACAGCAGTTGATGCTGAATATATCCTAAATGTTTATGAAAGAAATGTACAGGTATAATCTTTTTAATAATGTACTTGATTTAATGTGTTCCTGCACACAGCATGGTAGGTAGAGGGAACCTAATGTTAAGACACTCCATTCCCCACTTTCTTCTGAATTCTGGATGCATTGCGTGTTAAGTGGCAGAACTCGTGCCTTGACCCCAGAGTGAAGACATTGAAATATAAATGTAAATAAAGACTTCATCTCTTCGAGTAGGGATTGAGCCCACAATTTCAGAAAAAGCTCGAGACTTCCAATTTTGGCACGGAAGCCTCGACTGGCGCACCCGACTCGCGCTTGTCCGGTTTTTTTATTTGATAAAGACATTGAAACTTACATATGAAAGTTATTTTATGAAGATAAGCTTTGACTTTTATAGCATGTACACTTTTATTAGCTTGGACTTCTAAATATAAAACATATTATAACAAAAAGAAACTGTAATTAGTTTTTTTTACTTTAGGTAGTAGATGTTCCTGCGTGGGCACTAGGTACTTTACTAAGAGTTTGCCGTTCGCTACTCCCTGAAGGATGTACTCTCAACGTACACGAACATACTATTGAACATGAAGAAATACGCTATGTGCCTGATAATGAGTTAATCGATCTCAAGCAACAATTGGAAGATATGGGAGGCAGTCGTGTTGAAAAGAAAAAGAAAAGATAATTTAAAAACAGTCAATATTTAAAACTTAGTAGTAATGTAGGTGTTTAAATAAAGTGTTGATAGTATGATTTGTTTTAGATTTTTTTTAATTTTTTTTCCTCATAATATTTAAATGTCTATAGAAAGAAAAAAAATATATATTTATACTAATCTTGAGAATATATTTTGTTAATAAAAAAGTATAAGAATTGTTTTGTGTAAAAGTCATATCACAAAATGATCTTTAGTCAATGCATACAGTACTAGAACACATTAACTATACGTAGTTACGTTATCTACAGACAGAAGACCTAAAAAAGCACAAAAAAGAATTTATACTTAATTAATTAAAAAGTAATTAAATGTTCAAAATAATTAAGAAAAATGTTAATTTCACACACACCGATACTCCTGTGTTCTTGTAATACACATATATATATGTAGATAGGTAAATCCTATATAGACCATAGGAGTCCAAAAAGAATATAAAATTTATTTTGGTATTTTAATAGGATTTATACACAAAAAGTATTTTGTTTTATATTAAGATTATTATTAATGTTTTCTTTTCCGACACAAGTTATTATCGTGGTATTATTAAAAATTTGAGCAATAATAACGAGGTGAAATGAGAACGTTTCGTATAGAATTAACGCAATATAATATGATATCCATTGCATTGCTGTAACAAGTAGGTCGACAATCCTTTCCCCGCATCAAGATAACTGCTTCGTAACTTGCATCATCAATCTGGACCAAATGATTTCGAGTTGCCTGAAAACAATAGCATAATAACATAGCATTATATTTTATAGTATCCTATCAAAAATTTAAATGAGAAAATGATAGCCAAGTTCAGAAGAGATAATACATGATATATACAAACAATTTGTCACCTCAGTTCTGTGGATAATCTTCGAGGCTAATCAAGCGTCCATGGGCTAGTTTAACATAAAAGTTTTATTTTATTCTTATTTTTTATTTAGCTAGGTAGATTAATTTAATTTCTTTATTTTATAAGCAAATAGCTTTTTTGTATTACAAAGTCACATATTTCCTAAAATTAAACATTTTTCTAAAAAGAAACCAAGTGAATGCTGAAATTTTGTATATTTAAATATTAACTTATTTTAATATTATCGGCTACTATTTGGCACGTTTTTTTTATATTTTCTTATCGGGAAACTGGAATACAATTCATATTCTTTATTTTAGTTCTTTATCATTACAACAACAACTATAACACAGCATATGAGTATAATTAAATTAAAAATATAAATTTAATTTGATCATTTTACAGAACAAAAATATTCGACGTAAATAAAAATAGATAAATGAGCGGATTGACTCAAAAAAGTCAATAGTAAAAAAATAAAGAATTTCGTTCGTCAGTACATTAAGTTGAGACATATGTATGTTCTATAGTAAATCTAAAAGATACATTTTTCATCTATTGTGGCAAATTTTGCTGTTCTAATAAAGATTTTTTAATTTATTTAATGCTAAATATCCCGTACACTGCAGGGTAGACAGAGGGAACGTAGTGTTAAGACACTCCGTTGCCCTCTTTCCGTTGAGCTCTGGAGGCATTGCGTGTTGAGTGGCAGAACTCAACGCCGCGATTTTGCCTCGATACCAGAGCGACTTATTATTTTTGCTGTATCGTTACATTTATTCAGAAGGTTTTATACCTGATCTATGACGGCATATTTTTAATTTTTTAATACAGATATCAAAGCTGTAACCTCCGTGGTAATTATAAATATATAATTAATTCACCAAAATCCGACGACGACCTCAACTATGGTTAAAAATGAAACAATTATTACATTCCCCTTGTAATAAAAAACAAGCAAAACAAGAAAACCAGATTCCCCCCTCCCCCTCCCCCCACCCTTTGTGGTGCTTATGTAGTACTTGAACGGCCCCTTAGACCATCTCAAAATAATTGCCACATTGAGAAATTACATATTCATGGACTCACGGTCAAGTGAAATAAATAAAAATACCGCTGGGCCAAATTCATTCTGAGATGAACTAATGTCAAATTAAAAAAAATATGTTTCTAATATTTAAATTAAATTAATTAATATAACTTAATCTTTAATTAAAATAATTCCTGAGGTAAATTGAAAGATTATTCAGAAATATGAATTATAATAAATTATTTGAGTTGTTGATGACAGTGGACGAGCCGAAAGAGGTGTGTAGGGACCGTGGCGTTTGACGCTCCGTTCTCTGACTAGGGATAAAGCGTGAAGCAAACCTAAGTTTATTTAAGTACTTATATAAATTGTAATTCTCAATGATTTTGAAGAAAAAATAAAGACAAAATAGTGTTATTGTTAGGTATGTATTATAATACCTGTCATGATTTTATACATGTCGACAGACACATGTGTGAGGGTAGTCTATCGCTTTATTAGGAAAAAGAATTATTATTTCTTTACATGAACCCAAACTACATTGAGGTCTTGGTGAAAATTTCAAGTCCAAAGCGTGTAATTTCTATACACCGTGTAGGCCCTTAACACTGAGAAAATGAAAAAATGTTATTAATTTATTATATTAAATTGAACGCTATATTATAATTATAACCTAAATATTGCCACTATGTTTACACATAAGATTCAGAGATATACATTGTATTGACCTTAGTCATGTAATTGGAGATTGATTTAAAATCTGAGAGACTCAATATTTACGAAATTACACTAAGCAGTGTTCACATTTACGCGGTAAATAAACGTATTTTGCAATAATTTGAAGCTCTGCTTAATTATTTATCTAAAATCTATCCATGACCTGTGCGTCATTGGCCACATTAGTTAGTCACATTCGCAGTAAATATTCAGGGCGCGCAGCTCGCTCATTGTCGGCACTCGCTAGACCCATCACATCTTGAAACTATAATCTTGAAATAATTTGCGCTTTGTATGTAGCACCCGAGACTACACGAGATGATCAAATTGAATATTCACAATTAACTCAAGGTGGTAAAAGTGAATATTTTTTTCTCAGTTGTTTTCTTATGAATAGTAATGAGTATGTAGTGTAAATAATGTACGATCCATTATTTATGACTCTATTCGATTTTATTTGAAATTTCTTAATTTTTAACGTTTTTTTACAAGTCTCTAATACATTTCACACGGCTAAGTTTTAAATGCGAGGAATGATAGGACTTTAGACAAATTACGTTTAAATGGTTAAATATAATTATTAGAGTATTTTTTACATACCAAAATGAATGAAATACAAAAAGTTGGTACCGATCACTGTTTTTAAAAACTTAGTTATTAATATATTAGTTATTAATTGTACACTGTTGTATTGTTTTAATATAGTAACTTAATAAATAACATATTTTATTGATCTTAAATGGTATTGTATTTAAAAAATTTTCTAAACGATTTCTTGTAAAAATACCAACCAAGTTTCAAAAGTGTATGAATATACACTACTAGCCTTACACAGTTTGTACATAATGTTTAAAGAAAACAAATGGGTATATAGAATAATAATTATTATTATTTATTATACGTACTGCAAAAAACTGTATTGATCTTTGCGAAAGATTGTAAATAGTGGTTTCGTTAAAGTACCAAGGCACATAAAAGAAAAGATCGTGATCATCAGAAGATGTTGTCGTTATTTAATTCCATTAACCCAAAAATGGTACACAGATGGATGGATAGCTATATTTATATAATATCAGTTACCATTACAAGTTAAACTTACATATATTATATAGCTATAGCACATCAATTTACATTAATATACATAAAGCAAACAATAAATCTGGTGGATTTTAATGGAGTTGCTTTGTAAATAATAGTTAATAATATTTCATTACATTCATGTAATGTAAATAATTATTATATAACTAGTAGGTGCCCCCATCTTCGTTTACGTGTCCTTTTAGCCCTTGTCATGCTACTTCCATGTACCACTCGTGATATCGTTCTGTTTTTCATCAAAATTCGAGTTAATACATGTTTAATAGCAACTAAGCGGCGCGTTTTGTTGTCACATTTCGCGGGCCAGGAAATAAAGACAATTTAAGTATATTTATTTATTTCTCTGATTCTTCTTTCTTCTGATTCATTATATTTAATTATTACATATATTTTATACACGATCGATAGATTTATATGGCATTAATACAAAATAATAAATACATAAAAAAAAAGATTTGTTTAGATACATCGTCGGTTGGATTGCGACTTTTTTAAAGATAATAATAAAAATAAAATACAATCATAAAACTTTACGTAATAAGTAAATAAAAAATTACCTTTGTTTATCCCGAATTATCTTAATGCATGTAAAATAAAGGACGTGAAACAATGAGCCTCCACACGTACAAAGCGATAGACATTATCTGGTAAAATTAAATGGTACCTACTGAGTCACCGCAACCATATATTTTAAAATCAATTAATGCATGTCGTATCAAAAGTTTGTTGTTTAACATTCAACTTTCGCAATATGCTGCACCTCTTTTTCACCTCTTGTTCACCTCTTATTCACCTCTTGTTCACCTCTTGCTCACCTCTTGTTCACCTCACCTCTGTTGGATCATTAGATTTTTTATCATAATTATTAATTATTTCTAACAGCAGCTCCAGAATTAATGAACAGAATTGAGCGCGGGTTTCTTCAATCGAAAGGCTTTGTTCATCGCGATGATTCTAAGCTGTATGTTATGAACACCGCATTAGTGGTCTGGCAGTGATCTGGCACTTGGCCAGAATAAGGAAGAGATATTTTTGGTCGGGGCCTTTTTTTTGTAAATTTTGCTAGTTCATTAGTAGTATTATATATAAAAATGCAACAACATTTTCAGCGTCTCTTCTAAAATTGACGCAGACGGAGTTAGCTTGCAATTTAAAGTATCGATATACAAAGTCACATAGACGTTTTATTAATTATAATCGCAGAATATTGTAGTATGAGGCGTAAAAATTGTGTTTTCACTGCTCTATAGGAATATTTTTAATGACTGAGTCTTACATTACATAATATCAAAATTTTAATTTAAGTAAATAAATTTTCCCACGAAATATAACCACAATGCGAATAGTTTGTACACATATCTAAGATCCTAACTCGCAACAACTCATACAGTTTTTGCATATTCTCTACATACTGATAAACTAGAGAATAGATATTATTGTAATAGTATCTAAGTACATTATGTGAAAAAAATAAGGCTGAAGTGTTTTTATTATTTAAAAAAAACGGTCAAGTGCGAATCAATGTTGGAGTAGGTCCTCATCGAGGGTTCTATAACAATTTTATGATTATAGGTGAACGGGTGCATACATAATTTAAAAAGTTGACAAATTAAGATTGCGGGTGTATGCACCTTATCTTGTATGAAATGAACTGTTGTACAAATATTTTTTCTATGATATATATTGATAACGCGTCGAATTTCAATTATTTATTGCGTTGATTTAAAAGCTTTATATACTATTTCTTTTACCTGGATATTTAATTTAAGCTTGATACCTACCACGCTATCTTGAGATAAGTGGCAAAAAAGAGATCTATTAAGAATTTTGGTTTTTTTATTTGATTTGTACGGAATCCCAAAAACAGTAAATGCAATCAAGACCGAGGCAAGTGACTAACAGGTAAATAAAATTAATCATTTTACAATATACATCATGATAGTTAGGTACTTAAATGTTTATGAACATATATTATATGAATTTTGCAACATCCTCAGCAAATCCGGACGTAATATTTGTCTATCTTGCTTAACTGTTTATCAGGTAAATTACGTTTTAGTACAGTACAGTACAGTAGAATTAATTTTAAATACTTTGATTGATGATTTTTTTTCCATAAACTCTCAAGTAGTTGAATTTTTACAAATTGATTTTGTAAAAATTTAAATACTAATTAAGATTATTTAGATAAAAGTAAATCTAAAGGTCACTTGAGGCCGTCTTGGCGCAAGAGTTAAACTGTTCACACTCACTTCCCTCTGCCAACTCTGCTATATACAGCATTAGTTCCAGTTATTGCATGAAACGTGAACATATTGACAGAAAAATCATAAAAAATATTTTTTTTTTTTGTAACATTCCGCCAAATTTCACTCAACGAAACTCATAACGCTTTATCTTGTTACCCAAATGAGGAAATGAAAATATTAAATTTAAAAGTTCTTCAAATAAGTCAACTCTCCATGTGGAAATCGAACCCATAACCGTTGAGACGACCGTAAAAGTCACACGCTGTGCAACTACACCACGATGGTCTCGAAATTATTTTAATAAAACTATTTTTGTGATAGCTTTTCTCTAGTTCTAATCTTCAGCAAGATGCAGGCTATCATCTTAAAGGTCTGAATATCTAATGGGAAACCTAGTACCACGTCTAATCTATAAGAGATAGGAATATAGCGTATTACCAAAAGTGGGTTAACATGATCATTTATTGCGGACAAACATAAAAAACTAATGTCTACTGTGAAATCCAAGCAGCTCTGCAAGTCCTTGAGAGATATGAATACAAAACCCTTAAGAAACATTTCAACAAGTTCAAGCTTTATAAGTGCTTTCTGATGAAAAATCAAAGGATCAGAAAATTAACTACTTGATGTGAAACGTCACGACCTCAAAGACAATTAGAGAAATATTGATTTATACAACCGCTCGATTCTCCATATATTATGTAAAAAGGATATAACATTAGTAGGATATAGTTGCATACATTATTTCTCTAGTGTAATTTTGTTATTGGAACTCTGAAGGGATCTTGGCAAGGGTAATGAAACAAACCGTCCACACAAACGAAGTTTCGGGGAGTAAAATATATGTGTGAAGTTTAAAAATAAAATACTGAATAAATGTTATTTATTTTCATATTTCATCATCATTATTATTAATCTTTACAAAATGTACTTTGCAATATCTACACCAGCTATATGCTGGTGCAAACCAATCAAACGAGGAATTATAAGGCCACATCCACTGATCTAGTATGAAAAAACAATTTTATTTTAAATTATTTTAAAAAAATCTATATTTTTTTTATACTTGGTGTTGTTTACAAATATTTATGTTTTCAAAATAATATTTGTAGTAAAAGTCCACAGTAAAAGTTCCCTATACTTTTGGAAAAAAGGAGGATTGAGTTAACATCTAATAGGTAATAATAACTTAAAGAGTACGTTCAAAGTAAAGCTTTTCTTATTTTCTCCAATTTCAATTAAATCCTTTAAATTTTTTATTATAAATCCTTTTTAAATTAAATAATAAATCATCAAATATGTTTTTCTTTAAATTTCTTTACCGCCATTAAGTTTATTTTATAACTATTAAATAACAGCTAGAAGGCTACACTGGTCGCAGGACTTTTCAATTTTATCCATAGCTTTAGGTCAATAAAAATCTAATACTTAAAAAAATAAGAGCAAATGCCATCGCTACCTTGAATGAAGCCAGTTTTTGTAACGAGTAACTTATAATTAGTGTTTACTTGCCTTCGTAACCTTCTACGCATAATAAACAATCATCACCGTTCCCTTGCGTTGTTAAAGCTCACAAATGTACGTATTCATTTTATATAATAGTCGTGATGAATGAAGTCAGCTAGTAAATATTACTAAAATTATCTATACTTTATTAATAAATTACAAAATGCACATCAAGTGTATCATTATGTGTAGGATTAATAATTAATGAAAAAATATAAAAATACAAATTAGTCCTATATGTTCAGCGCCTGTCACGTCACGTCTTGGTAAACAAACGAATTGACATTTTGTATTGTATACAATAGTATTAACAGACAAATCAGGCTTTACGTCGCGAGCCACTCCATGACACTAATATTAGTGGAATTTAAAATTTGGAAGCCACATATCGGCGGGAAAAAAATAAGAAATACTACGAGAGATTTCGATGCGATACCTGTCACAAAAACGATATTACCGAGGGATTGCTTCTATAATAATTGTACTTACATTTATCCGATATTTTTAGTAAATTACTCCTTTACTCCTTTCCAATAACACAAGGACCCAATAGTAGTTAGTACCTTTATAGATTTTAAGTACGCGGCGAATTGGATACAAAATACAGTAAAAACGAAGCATAAAAGTTCGTATTTTTTATTGCTTTGACCTTTTGCGTAGGTCAACTTTTTAGGACCTTTTCATTTCCTTCCCTTGACATGTTAATTTCTTTTTCAAATATAAAAAAAATCAGGAATAGTATACCGAACTGTTTCTGAATCTAGAAAACGATTGTGCATCGCCCTCGCAGTTTTAATATAGAAGAGAAAAAAACAGTAATTAATAATTATTTAAATATACCTACACCAAGCTTGTTTACGTGAAATTATAAAAGAAATATGTATATTTTTATTAGCTAAATGACTCTATATTATCTCAATAAGAAAATGAACTTTTATCAAGTTTGTCTTGGTGTTACGTTGTCACTTTCATTTCCTTGTCATTAAATTGTAGGTGCGTAGGTTTGCTGTGTGTGTGCTGCAGAAAGTCATCATGTTCTTTTCACACGACACCAGAAAGATGCGATCTGCAATAATCATAATTATTCTGTCTCTCTCTTCTATCTCTTCTGAAGGCTTTGTCTAACAAAAACGTAATATTTATTTATTGTTGTGTTAAATTTTTTTCTTAGTTAATTTGTGTAACACCTATTTATAATTTGCGCCATCGTAGCGCATTTGTACAGGGTTTTACTGCAAATACGGGTTCAGAACCGAAAAAAGTTATTTTCATTTACAACGTTGAACTTCATAACTGAACAGGCAGTGCCACGAATTTTGGCAGAATGTAGAGTACGGAGTATTTTAACACTAGATTCGCTCAATCCATCCTGCTGGGTACCTTCGCCCCCGGCTATCTTGTGATCCCGGCCTAGAATAGGATCACCCTGGTATTGTCGGTGTCGTAAGAGGCGACTAAAGTACGTGTGGTAGAGTCACGTCGCCAGTAATGGCAACACGCATGGGCAATAAATAAAGTTAATAAAATAGATTATCACCAGTTATTATGATGAGATACATGTTGGTTGTGGATTCGATATTCTCTCGTGGGAAAGATTATAAATTAAATTCTATGATTGACATGATTGTTAATATGAAAGTAGATATATTGCTTGGCTTCACCTACCTACCTACTTTTTATTTTATAAATGTTAAGAGGTGTTTATTTAATAATAAGTTATCTAATTCACTCAATGTCTCATAGTGTCGACAGACATTTAAGAAAGGAGGCGCTTATGTGAATGAATCGTGATCAGGTAAACTTGGTGGCCAGCAATTACCTAATCTTGCAACGATTCACATTTGAGCGCGACGTTCACACTAGAATGTAACTTAATTGTACGATTTAGACAGAACTCAGTATAACATCATAATTGAGTAATACACAACACACATTAATATTTCATAAAAAAATATTCTTGCATCTACATGTAGATACATAATATGTAAAAATTAAAAGGCCGTCGTGGCGCAGTGGCACAAGAGTGCCGCCCGCAAACGCGACGGTTGTGTTTTCGATTCCCACTCGAGGAAGTGAAATATTTATTTACGTTTATATTTCCATTTTTCTTCGCTCTGGTGTCGAGGCAAAGCGCGGCGTTGAGGCCTGCCACTCAACACGCAATGTCTCCAGAATTCGGCAGAAAGTAAGGAACGGAGTGTCTTAACACCGAGGTTCCCTCTGCTTACCCTGCTGAGTGCGGGATACAGCGTGAAGCTGATAAAGAAAATTTCAGAGAGATACTTGTGGCTGTCGTAGCACAGGGCCAAAAGCATGTCACTGTAAATTGTAATGCGATATTGTGGGTTCGATTCTCACTGTAATCGGAAATGAGTATTTATTACATTATTGTAATACTTCGAAAAAAATTATGGCGAAAGATAGGGAATCGAGTGTCTTAATAACACTAGGTTTCCTGTGCCTGCTTTACTATATGCCGGAATAGCGTGAAGCTGAAAAAATATATCAATGTGGAAATACATGCATAGTATTCGTTCTGATATACGTCAATATGTACTTTACTATAAGTCTAAGATCGATTTTCTTTCACGGAATTACTTATACTTAACAATACAACAGTTCAATAGAACTTCGATAGCTGCGGGAGCGATAAGAATAATGGAATATGTAGTAACATCCTTGTTTTAAGGCAAAGAAAAACTACTATATCAATAGAATATGCCTGATGACTCAGCTGAAGAATAAGACGGTCCTGAAACCGAGTAACCACAGCTTAAGCTCAAATGTCTGCAGTCCAAATTCCAATTATTTTATCCCTTTTTTCAATTCGCGTCTTTTATCAAGCAAAGCTCGGTCACCTAGGAACTATCTCTAAAATTGGAAAAGCACCACTATATTGTAAGTGACTATTCCTTATTGTTAGACAAAAAAAATAGATCTGTCCTTCTAAAGTAAATACGTACGGTGACCACTACCCTTTTATTCCTAAAGTAAATGTACCATAATGAAATATACCGCCTTCAGATCATACCTTAAAAAAATCATAGCAGTAGGTACCTACCAGGTGTCATGTGAACCTCTTATATACAATGTAGTTACGGCCCCGAGTGTCACGTGTCAACATTTTACTAAAAAAATAATTTACAAAAAAAATATTTAAGTTATATCCTAAAAAAATAGACTATAAACAAACAGCTACGTAATATAATGTAACGTTACGTAAATGTGCTTTAATAGAAGCTTGCAAATAATGTGATGTACCGTAAGTACTTACAGATGATGACAATACACAAATTGTGGAAGTTTATTTAGAGAACCTACAGAACCTAGTCGTATGACACTCCGTTCTCCAATTTTCTCTAAATTCAGGAGGGATAGAGTGGCTTGTACTCAGCGTGGCGCAAATGCCACACCTGGCACAGGAGCACAAGCGTATTTTTTATTATAATATTTTTGTATTTATTATATATGTAAACGTATCCACTGTCGTGACGTAGACACGATAATGAAGAAAAATTATGAAAATTCGTAAAAATAAAAAAAAATCGCAGTAAAACTACATAGGTAGAAATATGTTATTTCGTCTAATTCGTTTACTTTAACGAATATTCGAGTAAGGCTATCAGCAATCCTAGTTCCATAATTACAGCGATGTTCTAATCTGAGTTCACCCGAGCCGCAGGGACAATGGCTTGCATCACGTCTGGCCGCGGAACAGCTTCCGTTCTCTAGCTCGTCTCACGGTCTCCGCGCTCCTAAGTGGGGAGTCCATTCTGCATATATAACTAACCGCCGACCCCTCGACTAACATATCGCACACCACCAACATGAAGGTAAATACCATTACGCTATTTCATAGTGTTCATTTTATTGTATCAAAATAATTTTATTTTTATTTACGGATTGGAAAAACCGACAATGTTCTAACGGCGATTAACATCTAAAAAAAACATTATTTTCGTAAATAAACAATTTCTATTCGTAATCCGCATACAATTTTTTATAGACCTCTATGTCATAATTTTTCACTTTTACTCAAAGTTAATTTAGTCTGTATTATTTTAAGCTGTTCAATCCTCAAGCTATTTTAAGATGTTCAATCCTCAAAATAAGGAAACGTATTTTTTTTTGTTCCAGGTCTTCGTTTGTCTTTTAGCCCTAGCAGTGGCTGCAAATGCCGGTTACATAGGCGGCGGCGGTGGCGGATGGTCTCGCGGAGGCGGCGGAGGCTGGTCTAGTGGTGGAGGCAGTGGCTGGTCGAGTGGTGGAGGAGGCAGTGGCTGGTCGAGTGGTGGAGGAGGCAGTGGCTGGTCGAGTGGTGGAGGAGGCAAGGGCTGGTCGAGTGGCGGCGGCGGCGGCTACGGAGGCGGCGGTGGCTTCGGAGGCGGTAGTGGTGGACGTGAGTGATATTTAAATTTAACACTAAAATTTGCTTATATTTTAAATTAATGCTATAACGAACTAGCGACTCACGCGCGGCTTCGCCCGTTTATGCCTATTCTTATATTATAGCCAAATTATACAAAATCATTCCTTTCATTAATTCTCTGTGATTCTGGTGTCATTTTGTTTTTCTGGTGTATAAGGTACATTATTCTAAAACACGAACTATTTGTGAGGATGAATAGATGTTCAACACGAACATCCATTCATCCTCACAAATTTTCAATATTATAGTATCAGTTACTACTAATACTGTAATATTGAAAATTTGTGAGTGATACTTCACTCTACTATAATATTTGTAGGGACGATTTCACTTACCAATCTTATAACATAAAAATATCTGAGCTACTAAAATTATGACACTTCTTACCTTAGGTATTTTATCATATAGTAATTAATACACATATTATTTATTTTCCAGAGATCAAAATCTACAAAATTATAAGCACTGGTGGCGGCGGAGGCGGAGGCGGCGGCGGTCACGGTAAGCTTTAATATCTCTGTTATCTTTAGAAAGGATGCTCAAACTTATTACGTAAAATACAATTATTGTATCAACTATTTAACACGATATACATTTGTTTCTACCAAAAAGTAGATATACATTTTTTGTATTGTCTAGTTATTTCATTTTTATAATAAGTATATATATATGATGTACCTTATGCTTATTTAAAAAAAAATTAACGAATTGTAAACAATTAGTGTTGTCATTAACCTAAAATCAATTTGTAATTGTAAAATCCAGTAATCTTTCCAACATTGAAAAAATACTTCCACCTGGTCACGCCGATTAATATTATTATTTCTTCGCTCCGACACCAAGGCAAAAGCCCGGCGTTGAGTTTCGCCACGCAATGCCTCGAAAAATTCGGCGTAAAGAGGGGAATGGAGTGTCGTAACTGTAGGGTCCCTTCCTCTGCCTATGCGGGATGTAAAATTTAAAAAATCCAATTTAAAAAAAAAACAATTTGCGTTCGTTCATCGAAAATAATAAGTGATAATAAACTTTTACGTCATGTATAAGCGATATATCGCGATGCGCAGCCGACACGAAGCATCTAAGATTTAAAAAGTGGTATTATTTGCGCACACCGCGCCAACACATTAAGAGAGAGGTCAAAAGACAGAACAAGAGGGTCATCCATTCACTTCATAGTAAAGCAGAATTATGGATTACGAAACTATGTCTGTATTAAATGTATCTTCATGTTTTGAATGACATTTCGCAACTATTATATTATCTATTCTTACTAAATTTTTAATTTTTTTTTAAATATTTTTTAATAACATTTTAATTTTATTTATCCACGGGCATTACTAATACGTCTGAATTTTGCTAGATAAATAGATCGAGATATCTAAATGCTCAATCAGAGATCCTAATTACTTAACAGAGAGAATCTAGAGTGGCACTATGTTCTCCAATTTCATCTTGAGTTTCAGACATTGAGAGCTAATGTAATTTTTTTATTTTTTAGGAGGTGGTTTCGGCGGTGGCTATGGAGGCGGATTCGGCGGTGGTAGTGGAGGATGGAAGATCGGTGGCGGCAGCGGTGGATGGTCAAGCGGGGGCGGCAACGGTGGATGGTCAAGCGGGGGCGGCAGCGGTGGCTGGAAGCTTGGCGGCGGCGGCGGCGGCGGCAGCGGCTGGTCCAGCGGCGGCTCCTCCGGCTGGTGGTGATCGTGATATACCCATTCTGTGACAATACAACCGTACCTCAAACCTATATTTTGTTTCTTTTTACCAATTTATCCTACATCACTAGTTGTAAAATATATTATAACTTTACTTTTCGTATTAATTTTGATGGTTTCAAGGCCGAAAAATAAATTTCTATGTTCTTAGATGCACGATACGCTATATTATTAATCAATATAATAATTATAAAACCTGCATTTTCATACATAAAACTATTAATAAAAAAGTCCATACCGAACTACAATTTAATAGTAGCATAAAGGTTAGACGCCCCTGCACACGACGTGCGAATCTCGTCAATCGGCGATACCATGCGACGGTGCGCGTCTTTATAACAAGCTACCCTCAGAAATAAAAAATATCAACTCGATAAACTTATTTAAAAAGCAGCTATCTCATTATATTAGAACTAAAATATCTCTGTCTGAATATGTTGAGTGCTGGACGTTGGTTTTGTAATTGTGATGTTTTTTCATGTTTTGTGTGTTTTTATTCATTAACGTTTATGATCAAGTTCTCATGTAAGTGATGTAACGTCTTTTTGAGAATAAATGTCTTTAAACATAATAATTTTTAATATAATAATTAATATATCCTTGTAAAGTAAATTTTTTTAATGATTTATACAAAATTTTGTATAAATCATTCATCAAATGATTTAACGCGCGGGTACTGTACTGAGCCTAACGTGTCCATTATTCTTTTTTCGAAAATTATAATACATATATATCAAAACCGAGTTGAGGCCGTCGTGGCGAAGTGGCACAAGGGTGCCGCCCGCAATCACGACGGTTGTGGGTTCGATTCCCACTTGAGGAAGTGAAATATTTCTTTACGTTTATATTTCCATTTTTCTTCGCTTTGGTGTCGAGGCAAAGCGCGGCGTTGAGTCCTGCCACTCAACACGCAATGCCTCCAGAATTCGGCAGAAAGTGGGGAACGGAGTGTCTTAACACCGAGGTTCCCTTCTGCCTACCCTGCTATGTAAATTTGAAATATACGAAATGTCATAATCTCAGAACATGTATCATAGTGGTATTATTTTGACGTTAGCAGAGAAAATCCGAAAGCACTACACATAGTATAACAGTATTAGTAATAACCTATAATATATAGCTTAAATAAATAAAATTAAAAAGGAGGCATGTCATGGCGCAAGGGGAAATTGTAACTAAACGCCAATGGTTGTGGGTTCAATCTCCACTCGAGGAAATGAAATATATATTTAAATTTATATTTCCATTTATTCACTCTAGTGTGGAGGCAAAGCACAGTGTAAAGTTCCGCCACTCAACACACATTGCCTCGAAAATTCGGCGGTAAGTACCCACTTACGGGTTGACTTAACATTAGGGTTCCCTCCGCCTACCCTGCTGTGCACGGGACGCAGCCTGAAGCTGATTTTATTTCTAATGATGAGAAATGACTATATGTAACATTAAAAGTTAAAAAACAGTGAAAATATATTTATTTCACATAAACATATACAATTAAATAATAGATAGTTCATAAATATTATAAAATAATATTTATTTTTTAATTTTTTTATTAATTTTTTGCCTCTTTGCTCTGTTTGGATCATAATTTTCTTTGTCAGATGAATCAGTGCTGAGAGGAGAAGGGCCACGAGCCACTTTTCTTGTTTTTCTAACTTGTCGAGAAGGTTCCAAAGGGGCCAAAACTTGAAAATCACTAAAATTAAGACAAAACAAAAAACATTATTATTCAATAAGTATAAAAAAACATGAAATTCGTGCGACATAACTTATGGATGACCTTAAATCATTAAATTCTCATGTGCGAAGCTGCAAGCAGAATTCTAGTAATTAAAATGTGAATATTCCTTACTGAAAAGGTGTGGTGTGAATATCTGCAGTAATTTCATGTGTATTTACGATTTCATCATCTGTTTCGCTATCAGCTTCAGACTCTGACACTATAATACCATTCACACTTCGGGAATTAGGAATTATAACACCTTCTTTAAACTTTGTATTATCCACATTATCACTTTTAATGTTTGAAAAGATACTCAAATTTTGTGTATTTGTATATTTATCATCAGTTTGTATTGCAACAGATTGCTTTTTTATATATTGATTGTTACCTTTTTTAGAGTCTGATATATTTAAAGTAGCAACAAAGTTTTTACTATCAATGACAATAGTTACAGGGTTCAAATCATTTGTTTTTTTAAAGTTAATACTTTCTTTACATAATCTACAAGTATCATATAATAAGCTTCTTTTATAAAATGGCACTTTGTACAGAGGTAGCATACTTTGGGGCTTTGTTTTGGTAATTATATTAATATCCTTATTTTTAATTATATGTAAATTTTTTTCAGCCTCTATTACAGCTTGACATGCAAGTGCATCTTTATCAATACAGTCATTTGAACTTTCATCTATGACTGTTATGTCTTCATCACTGACAATTCCACTTTCATTTTCAATTTTATTATTTTTTTTTAATAACTGTAACTTACTTTGAGGGTTTACTTGTTTCATAAATTTCTTCTTCTTTATTGGTAAATCTTTCATATTTTCACTTTTATGTAAAGTTTTATTATTTTTTCTTTTACAATTATAACTTTTGTGAATATTATGTTTAGCTAATCCTGTAGAGCTATCTTTAGTTAAATTTCTATTTACTCCTAATTCAGAGAAAGCTTTCCGTTCTTGGTTTTGATATGGCACATTTGAATCCAGCCATTTTTTAACATAGACATTTTTATTTTCCATTTCTTTAGCTTTGGAAGATGAAATATTTTCACCTGGATAAAAAGATTTTATATTTTCTTTGTCTCTTACTAAGATATCAGGGGTGCTTTTCCTTTTGTTACAATATTTTGATGGAGCCTGGATACATTCTGGGAAAACTTGCTTTTCCGTTTTTAATTGATCTGATATTCTTTGTCGCCTAAAAACTATAAAAACTATTATTCTAATGATTGCTCTAGATTCAATGTTCACAAATTATATTCCATATACAAATAATATACCATTTAAGTTGAATAAATCTTGAAATGTAGTAAGTAAATTTGAAATATGTTCTGTTCGTTGTGACAAAGGTGTATCTACTGAATTAATTATTACAGACGGTGGTGTTAGACATAACAAACATTCCTCAGCAGTACTAACACAATTTTGGCAATTAGAGTGTCCACAAGGATATCTTAAATACACAGCGTTTAAACGATCACTATAATATAAAAATACACATATTGATGTAATACAATCAATTATATTATAAACATTTTATGTATTGATAGGTCAGTCAGAGCGCAGTGGCAAAGCTTGCGACTGTAAAACCGACCGGTTGTGGGTTCGATCCCCACTCGAGGAGATGACATATTTACTTAAATTTTTCTTTCTTCGCTCTGGTATGGAGACAAAGCGCGGCGTTGAGTTCTGGCACTCAACAAGCAATGCCTCCAGAATTCGCAGAAAGTGAGAAAGGAGTGTCTTAACACTTGGATCCCTCTGCCTACCCTGCTGTGAGCGGGATACAGCGTGAAACTGATTTTGTTTTGAAGAATCTGTTCTCACCAAGTTACACATTTATTATTGTTTACTATATCTTTAATACATTTCACTGCTATATCTATATCTATATTTAAATTAGTCATAATAACAGAACCATTGTAATATACTTAAAATAATTGAGGTTTATTACTTCAAAAAGAGACTAAACGAAACAGTTATATTTACTGTTATATGTTGATGTCATTTAACTCCAAGAGCATAGACAAATAATTTTAAGATACCGAATGTCAACTTCAACTTACTGAGTAAGGAACGTATACTCCATAGAGTATATATACTGAGTTTGTAATGGTGACAGGACAGCCACAGGTAAAAGTAAGCATTTTATTCCCACTCGAGAAAATGAAATAAAATTTATATTTCCATTTCTCCGCTGTGTTCAGGAAAAGCGTTCCGCCACTTAACACGCAATGTCTACAAAATTGCAGAAAGAAAAAGGCGGTAAATGGGGAACGGAATGTCTTACTACTAGGTGCCTTCTGCTTACCCTGCTATGTGCGGTTTGATTGATTAATTTTCTTAATGCAAAAATAATAATGGCATATTTTTGAATTGATCCCCAATTTTACATAGCACTCCATTATAGTTATGAATAATGTACTTATCATTGTGATTTTAATAGTCTCCCACAACTGCAACATAAGTAATAACAGGCAAAGTTGTGGGTTACAAAATATATATATACTATTTGAAAACTTATGCGAAAATCTGAAATATTAACAAATGTAAAATTACACAACTCTAAGTGTAATATAATGTTAAAATTCCTGTGAAGTGACCAATATATGGTGTGGGCAAATGGGGATCTAATATATACTTAAATATAGAACAATTGTTATCGTATTGCTCTTTAATTAGACTGTATAATTATAGAGATATTTAAAGATATATACATGGATATATATCTTTGTACGCGGATGATACATGTCTGTTTTACTTCGGATTCACTATACATAAAATAATTTTAAAAGCTCAAGAAGATCTAAATACATTACACTATTAGTTTCAACATAATCTACTAACAATTAATATATCAAAAACGTGTTACGTAATCTTTAAATTAAAAAATAAAATCATTCCTCCACGTAAGCCATTAAAAATAGATTAGAAAAATATTTAAACCTCCAAATTGAAAGCAACCTTACTTGGAATGGAAATAAACTCATTTTCCCTCACAGGAAGTACTTCGACGTACTTATATATTCCGGTATATTCCGCGTCACTTACGTTATATTATTTACAATTCTCTAGTAAATTCTAACCTGTTTTATTTAATAGAAATATGGGGTAATGATGCTAAAACCAAACTAGCTGATATTCAAATCTCACAAAGCAAAATTATCAAAATACTTTTTCATTATAACTTTTTGACTCCAAGTTCAATTATATATAAAGAAACTAATTTGATGACCCTTAAACAACTATATATAAACAGCACATGCTTGCTTGTTAAAAAAATATTAAAGGACTCGATCAAATCGGAAAATTGAAATCTAAAACAAATCGTCCCCTGTGGTCGCGACGTGCGAGTTTATTGATTTTACCTAAAACCAGAACACAAATTGGGAAAAAATATTTACCAATGAGGGGGCACGACTATACAATAAGTTACCGCCTAATTTAAGAAATGTAAGCTCAATCAATGGATTTAAAACAAAAGTATGCGAATATGTAATTAAAAACTACTTACTCTAAAATAATATGCATTGAGTAAGCAATAAATAATAATAATAATTGTATTACTGTAATTAACCAATGTACGATCGACAATAATTTTTATCTTGTTAACTAATATTTCCATGTAAGTGGCCTCTAATGGAAATAAATATATTTAACCACAGATATATATTTAAAGAGGAAATAAAAAAATTATGATAATTCTATGCCTTTAATCTATAAATGCAGTTGCTATCACAATAAGAAGGTAATTGTCTAATTTTGTTCTTGATAATTATAATTATCTTAAACTCAGAATGATTATTCAGTGTCGTTTGAAACATCTACCAGAGAGACAAGGATCTTGTAATACACAATAAATGAAAATGTGTAGAATATTCACATTTGGCAAAGTGAAATATACTATTATACACTTATCAAGTATTTGTAAAATAATAGCGATCTGGTGTCATTTGACATATTTTCATCCTTCTACGAAATATCAGTTTCAATAGAAAACATTAGCCAATAGTTTGTAAAGAATGAGATAAATATATATATTGTATATGGTAGTTCCTAAATTTTCCAAATTTACCCGTTTTTCTGAAAGTTATTCTTAACATTCTTTATTATTATTAACATTTATTTTTATTTCATTCAGAGTAGTTATTGTTAGCAAAATTTTATTTATATAAAAGTAAGTAATTTATATTAAAAAATTAAACGTCTTTTACGCTAAAATAAAATATCTTAAATTCAAATTTCTTAAATTTCAAGTTAATTTATTTACTTTTTAAAATATTTGTTAATGTATTAAAAATATCCTAATCATACCAGATTGTTAATAATGATTTTTTTAATATTGGTTTTAAACCAGTGATCTTGATTGCCTACAGGTATTCATTCAAGTGCATATTACATTTTTTTCCTTTTCTAAACAAAACAATAAAGATATATATCTTATACACACACCCATTTTTTCAACAATGTAGAAGACCAAGATCATAATAAAGTTTTAAACAAGTTTGTTTAATTATCCTCTCAAACATACTGTGTTTTATAACAGAGTATGTAAGCTTTAAAATTTCGATTTTGTGAAATATAATCATAATAAACGATTTATTGTAAGAAACCATATAAAACTATTTTATGAGATTAATTGTAACTGTGAGCCCAGTAGTAAGTATTAGGTTAAGAATAAAAAAGAACACTGTGATAATTATATCCTAATTGAATGACCAACTCTTTTCAACCAGAATTTTTAGTAATACTTGTTCATGTATAATGTTTTCTAAACGACTATATTGCAATACAATTGTGGCTTCACCGAGCTGTAATGAATTTATTCTTTATGAATTTGTTATCTTCAAGTAGACACAAAACTCTTAAGTTATATCATACAATACTTTCAACTTTGTTTAAGATAATTTTATATTTTCAAGCAAATAAGTATGGTATAAATATAACATAGGATGGTAAAGCAAGAAGAGACGTTTCTATTTAACGCGGCCGAATCAGACACTTTATTGTAAAAAAGCCATGATTAAATTTCAATAATACACATGATTGAACAAAAATTGCGTATAGGTGGGGGTGGGGTACAGCACCCCTGTATCAATATAAGGGAACTCTTACAGGCAGATTATAGTTACTAAGGACAACTGACGATGTATATAAAAACTTAATAAGATGTGCGAGAATAATGCTTATCTAATAAATGGCAAACTGCAAACAATTGCACTAAGGGAGGGTTTCGTGGATTTTCTATAGGAAAGGAGTTTAGTTTTTTTTTTTCAGTGGCAACTGGCAAGTTATAAATCAGGATCGTGTCGTACAGCCGCAGTGTTATGTGCTGAGGAATATTTAATTTTTAAATTATTTCCGCTTCATCGTATTGTTTAGCGACAGGCCCAAAGCGCTACAGTATTTTGCTACCAAGCCGTTAGAAAGTTAGGTTTTTTTTAGCCTACCCCACTTAATAAAGTAGGAGAGTAAATATTAAAGAAAATTCACAACAAATTCATAAAGCCAAAACATTTAAATTATAAAAATTTTACTGAATAAAATCTTAGAAAAATACAAAGTAATACTAGAAATATTACATAAAATAACAGATAATTAAGAACAGTGTTGCCTCTTTTAATAATTAGATCTCGTTATAACAAATACTTACTAATAATTTAAAATCCTTTTAGGATTTTAATAATTTGTACATTGTATCGAGTTATATTTATAGTTCTAAATCAAACATAACAATAACGTTTTAAAAATTATTACACCTCTTACACTTTTCTAAATAGGTACATTCATTATGATATGTTGTTATTATCAAAAGTTTCCGTCATTCAGAGTATTAAACTCTGTTTATACTTTGTTAAATAACAACTAAGAACCAAACAAAAGTGAATAACTAACCTAACCATCACGGGTAAATAATGTTCAACATAGTACACATATTTGAATAAATCATTGTATAAAACACTCAACTTTCATACTGTATAATTTCTTTAAGTGATCTAGTAACCCAGCAGTTACCAAAACTCAGAGAATTAACATACATAAAATTTTCAAATGTTTAATAGAATAGGCCACTAGAGTCTTTGTTTAAGTAGGCATTAAATTGTTAATATTAGTCCAAGCACATCAAAAAAAATCCCGACCATTTTTTTGACATTTGAAAACCGAAAAACTGTATGTTTTTATTTTATTTTCAACGGCTGTCCGCCATGTTAGTCTACAGATTGCTTATGCTCCGACTTCATAGAAATGTTAATTATTACATGGATTACAAAATAATAAATCTCCTAAATACATCACAGACGACATACAGATTAGTACTTACGTGTAGTTGTTTCTAAGTATGACATATCATGGCAATTTTCCTTTTTGACATTTCGAATAAAAAATTTATACTTATACTAGTTATGACTCAAGTAGCCTATTTAAAAAAAATCAATTATCTTTTCATTTATACACGTCGTTGGGTTAGAGTGTAAACCTGCTAATAGCCTATAAAACAATTTCACAGGAGATATAAAAATCTAAAAAACAAATATTAAAAAATTCAAAAATCTATTTGTATTCTGTACTATATTAAATAAAATCCAAATCAGTTTTTTAATTTAGAAATGATATAAAAATGTACATGTAAGTACATAACGACAAAAAACCGATTTAGCAGGTTTACAAGCTAAGCCAACGTCATTGTTAACTGATATTTCACTCCTATGTCATATTTAATACTAATAATTAAAAATTGTAAACATAAAGTTCACCTATTCATTTAAAGCTTCTATTAAAGATTCGAAAATTATTTATATTACGATGAGAAGTCATAAATACTTATATTCTAACGACTTCTATGTACATGTATATACTATGGTCTTAGTTAACTAGGAAGAAATTAATTAAAATATTTAATAAAACATGTAAAGATTTGCACTCGCACCTCGTGGAGTCGAGTTCGTCGTACGCAAGATACATACAATTTTTAAACGTTTCCTAAAATATTTTTCTATCCTTAGTTTGGAATCAAAATATTACATTTTGAAAACATTAAAAAAAATGAAAATTTAATATAATAAAAATCAGTAAAAATTTAATATAATAGTATATGTATCGTCTATGTCGTTGATGATTTGTCTTTAACAAACAATATTTTAATATAACTTTTTAATGCCATATCCCATATATACAAATAGCAACTAAATGTAAACATGGTATAGATAGACAGGAAATTTGCAGACTATTTTCTGGTAAAGCTACAACAAGCAGGAAACAATGCTTGCAATCATAAAATGCTTATCGTTCTCGTCGAGCTCGCTTGGCTCTTGCAGTAGGCGCTGTGGGGATGTGATCTTCATCATCTCGTCTTTTAGTAGGAGCCTGAGGTCTCTGTAACTGACTTTGTGCCGTCAATTGCAATTGCAAGGCATGAGTATTCAAACGTTCAGCCAATAGTAACGGTTTCAAAGCCGCCATTTTGTGACTATATAAAGTAACCCGCGGTCTACTGTTCACTGCTGCTGTCAATTGGTCCCTTACTGACATTGCAGTGATTTCAGAATTATTATTCCATATGTCATTTTCTTGTGTTTTTTCATTTGTACTGTCAGATTGGGGGCTATCAGCCAGTTCGCCATTGTCAGGGCTACAAATTATATTCACTTGGGCCCTGACTTCTGCGTCAAATTTAGATATTGTGCTTACAAGAGGTTTCGCCCAGCCTATATGAAGTATAGGTGTTTGGCTACCTTCTTCCCATTTGCAAATTCCATCATAAAACCTAAATGAAAAAAGAAAATATTTACATATTTAAATAGTATGCTTATTATACACACATGTAGACTATGTAATTCTCAATCATTTTTACAAGTACCTAATAGACTATATTATGTAAAAGAAATTAATTCTTAGGGAGAAACCTCTGAAGCTGACGCTACTACTACTATTCTTGTCTTTATTAAAAAATATATCGTTTAATACTATATAAGCTCATTTAGACCATAGAATAAAAGTTATAATAAATACTTCAAAGAAATCATTAATCATCTTATTACTTGTATTGATTTTTTTAAAGATTATAGATTATAGACGTAATGTATAAAAATTAACCTTAAGAGAGAAGCAAAACATTCGGGATCCTTTAAAATAGATCTTGCAGAATGGCCTGAACTTTCAGCCTTCATCAATTGAGGTATTAACTCATTCGCAATTTCAGAAAATTCTTTATAAATCTCCTCATCATCTCTGGAATAGTTGTAGCTAAAAAAAATATAAATACTATTAACATTGTAAAAAAAGTCGAATTATTATTTTTTAGCTTTCACACTGTATTCATATAGCAGGGGAACCGAGAGGAAATATTTAAACACTCTATTGCCCACATCATTACGATTAAGACTAACATTACATTTTTGGGAAATGGTATGTTAAGTGGCGGAACTCAACGCCGCACTTTGTGTCTTGTGACCAGAGCGAGGAAATGAAAACAATGAAAAAAAAAATCAGTTTCACGCTGTATCCCGCACACAGCAGGGTTCCCCAGTTTCCGCCGAATCCTCGAAGCAATGTGTGTTAAGAAACTGAACTGAACGCCGCACTTCACCTCGACAGCGGAGCGAAGTGACGATAATATTTAAATAAATATTTCCCTTCATCGAGTGGGGATCAAACCCACAACCAGTCGATTTTGCAGCACATTTTGTGCCCCTGCGTAACAACTGGCCTCATGAAGTTTTTAATTTTTACCAAATGTGAATAGAACCCACGAGTATCGCGGTTACAGTCAGATGTCGTGCCGATGTGCCACTATAGGCTCAATTTTAATATTCCTTTAAATAGAATGTAATTGAACAAATATTAGTAATATAAGATATTGAGAACATACTGTCTAATAACATCACCAGCACAAGCCCAAGCATGAAAAGCTTCTTTGTACATTTTTTTTCTGTTATAGTAACCCCCTTGAAATGTATATGGATATACATGACGATCATCATAATGAGTTTTGGCAGAACGAATCGCTTGAACATATAAAGACGCACAGTCTGGTCGTGGGGAAGAATTTGAATTTTTTCTTAAAGAATTTTCAGAATCCTCTGTACAGTCATCATTTTTCATGTATTCATCTAAGTCACCAAGGTTACCTAAGGCCATAGGATATGCTTCCAAATGACCTGAAATTAAGCATAATAATCTTAAATACAATAAACTATAACTTTAAATAAGAAACGTCTGCGCTCCTCTTATAGGAGCAGCATATAGGGAAAAATATTTCAAACCTCCCATAGGTTTAGGTATGCTTAAAAAAAATTATTAAGATTTGTCAACAGTATAGTCATAGATTTTTTTTCATTTCGCTCTGATTATGCATATTGTACTACATGTGACGCAGTTACGGATACATACCAATAATATAAACACTTACTACTTTACTACACTACTACAAAAATACTACTAAACGTTAAAGTACTTTGAACTTTTCCACAAATACCTACAACTCGATTTTGAGAATGAGGTATATGTGACGGTGACATTTTACATTTTTGCATAATCTATTTTCTTTTAATTGTATTAGGCTTTTAGAAACACACAATGTTATGGTCTCCTTTAAAGTGGTGATGACAAAAACACACATTTAAACATAATTTGATCCCCACTCAGGAAAATGAAGTATATTCCTTGTGTAAGTAACTTTGTTCACATACTATTAAGTATATATATATATATATATATATACATATACATTATCCTTTGGTTATAATATAAAAATATTTTTAAGCAAGCAAAACCACATTAGTCTCTATACATATGAGTATATACATTAATATTACCTTTTTCATACAGTAGCCAAAGTAATTCATGTTGCATTTGTGCTACTTCATGAACGTCAATTGTTGGTGTCAGAGTAGGATTTATTGATGACACCAAAGCAGCAAGTTCCATTATTCTTGTACATACAACTGGTTTACCTGCTACATAAAGCCATGAACGTGCCTGTACACCTTCTCCCACTGATCTCCCTCTCTTGTCTTCATTGCCTTTGCCATGCCATGTCACCTATTCATGAAGAAATATAAAGCAAAAATAAGTCAACAACAATTTTAAAAGTACTTAACAATATAAAAGGATTCAATTTTTTTTGCCAGAAGTAAGGTAATTTAGTGCTAAGAACTATTTTTATTACTGTATTTCCCATTTTATGGCACTTTTTTGAGAGATTGCTTGAACAGACCTTGTTGAGTTGAATCTTATCGCTTGCAATTTGTGTACCATGCATTGGAGAGGAGCTGAAAAAAGTCCCACAAGTCTCCATTTACTCAAAACTATTGTGTTTACAGTCAGATATTGTACTACTAAATCATGACAGCCAAGAAAAAAATACTAATTATTATAACATAATATACACAACAGTCCGCAAGCACTTCTACTACATTTTTATATATATATATAGTTAATTCATACATAAAAATAATAATTTACATTTAACATAATATCTTACTTCAGCTGTATTAACTCCATCTTTTCCAAAGACTACCCAAGCGTGATCTTCCGATAATGCAAGATGTACATCGTTTTTTCCCAACACTTGACAACCTGCTGTAACAGCAAAGGCCACTCCAAAGCAATCTAATTTGTTACCAGTCAAAAAGCTATAAATAGACTGCAAATGAGCTCTATCTTTATAATAACTTCGAGTAAGTGAATTCCAAACAACATCGGCAACTCTTTTCACCAAGTCGCGGGTCGCTAGTTCACCACTTAGTAATTTGGAATCGACGCCACTACGCATTATTGTCACGAACCGTTCATATAGTGATTTTACTTCACTCCATTCCACCGATGGAAATTTCATTTTTATATATTTATTTGAAGCTAGATTAACATCTTTATCGCTATTTTTTACATTCGTCAAGTTGTTTTCAACTGCTCCGATCAGAATGGAAAATAAAGCCAAATCCGGTTCTTTATTACTTCGTAATTGTTCTTCGAACAAGTCACAAACTTTTTGAATACTGTCTATTGGAAAAAAATGTTTGTACTCCGACAATCCAGACATGATTTACTATTTTACATTATATATGTTTAAAATAAACAAAAACAACAGCAGACGCCGGTTCCAAGGTTGACATTGTTAATTTATTGTGTTGCCGCTTCCAATTTTCAATCATTTAAATACATAAAGATTTTTTTACCTGTTTTAGAATGTTTTATATATCATATTTTCGATAGCGATATATAATATTTATTCAATAAAAATAGTTACATTTACATGGCTCAAGTCGGAAAATTATAATTTGGTTTAACTTGAGTCGAATTCACGTAACACGAGTTGAACTGGAATTATATGTCATATAGTGTTCGCGTAATTGAATCTGGCGAGCACTCATTTTCGAATTAAGTGAAAAACATCCAAAATTAGATTTAAAGAATTTCTTCTCCAAGGATCCTGAGAAGGATTAAAAAAACAACTTCACTATATATCCAGTCAGTCATTTTGCCCTCGCAGCATCCTTCTTGATCCTGACAATCCAATCACAGTCGTAAACGCCCAGTATATAGGCAGGATTCATTTTTCACTCTCAAGACACACTCTCCTCCACTGTAAAAGGTAACGAGGACAATTTTATCTTACGGCACGTCCGCGCCTTAGCGTAACAGGCTCAATGGTACGTACACAGCGCATTCTTCTGCGATCGCTGCCCTTTTCACGAGCGTCCATCAAAGCTTATACTTATTCATTACATCCGGTGACGCTGCTCAAACCATCTCAGGTCAACAGCAGTTTAGCCCTTTCAAAAAAAATCATAATGTATCCCGCACAGAGCAGGGTAGGCAGAGAGAACTTTTTAGTGTTACGACAGTCCGTTCCCCACTTTCCACTAAATTTTTCGAGGCATTGCGTGTTGAAGGGCGTTACTCAACGTCGAGTTTTTTCCGTAACTTTTACCAGGTTAACTAATTATAAATAATTTAATGGTTTTTCCCGAAACAGTAAAATCAATTGTTGATATTCATGGGCGTAATATCGATTCATTGAACCGGTTCAGTATTGTACATACCGATTAAAAAAACTGGTTACTCGATATCAGTCATCCCTAGTTCCTACTCTATTCTATGTTAGATTCAAGGTTCCTAGTGTTTGTTTTGCATTTTTACAATTTGCATCTGCGCCTAGCTGCAGCATTTGATGATACATAAATAAATAAATTAATACTGGATTGTTGAATTAAAAAAATATTTATATCTCTTTAAGAAAGATGACGAATAATGAAAAACAAAACAAGATTTATCGCAAAAAATATCACTTTATAAAATTACAAGTGAAAAGCTTAATAATTGTGAGATTTCCTTTTTTAAAATACGTTTCTTCTGATTGAAGTTATGATAATTATTTAATATTTTCTTTAGGAAAATGCTGCACTCTGTGACGAAGTTGCGAAAATGCAAGAAAATATTCAAATTGTAAAAGAAGAGCGTAAATTTCTACTTCGTAAACTTTTAGATTATGAAAATGATGGTGATGTGGGACATTCATTTTATTCACATGAACAGTTAAATTTAACAAATGGCTCAAAAACAAAACCAAAGAAGAGACGAAGTTTTGAAGAAGGTTCAAAAAACGTTTAGAATTTTTGCTTCTACTTAGTGTTAGTCATAATTAATAAAATACTGTTAAGTTTAAATATAATTCAATAATTAATATGTATATCATTGGCGACAGAGCAGCATCTTATAAATGCAATTTGTGTATTTTTTTTCATTAACATTATTAGGATGTATTCTTCTGTGGTGGTGCGATGATAAATTACTTATTACCTTTTTAAGTATTGATGTCATTTTTAAGGTAGTTTCTACTGTCTACTGTAAATAATGTAGTATGGCATTTAGAAGGTTCTGCACTGATGCGATGATATCTTCATAATTATTAATATAATAAGTAAGGCTAAAAATAACATACACCTTACTACAATTCTGCAATGTGATGGTTTGTGATTTTCATGGAGGTTTGTTTCATTTTCACACAAACTACTGAATTGATTTAGATAAAATTGAAGTGTACAGTAACATAGTTTACACACATAGGCTACAATTTAAGTAAACTTTGGCTATAATATAAACCAGGCAAAACTGTATTTCTTTAGCTAGAAAGTAATAAATATGGAATAATTCATTGGCGTGAAAGTGTTTATTTTTATCCACTTGGTTTTATAATCTTTGATGTTTATTTTTTTTTAAAATTTACTTTTTATTTACATGTCATTTAATGATTTTAAAAAATATATCAATTAATATAAAATAATCTTATGTCCAGACAAGGGACCATCAGTGTTTAGGGTTCAATATTACTGAAAACCAGTGTCCTTATTTTCATCTAAATGTTAAGGAATTATGTCTTACTATATTGTTTGGGGCTTTTTGCTATTAATCTAACCATTGGTTCTATGCCAGTATGCTTTGATATTTTCCATGAGAGTAATCTTGTGGATGTGCAAAAATATTTTTTCGGCTTTCTTGAGATGATCATCCAAAGACATTATTGCAATGCTATGGGCATTGCAATAATGTGTCTCTTAGTGCTATAAAAGGAATATTGGCAAAAATATATCTTGGTTTCATTCCCCAATTTTTTTATACACATTTGTGTTGAATGATGTAACACAACACTGCACTTAAAGCTTGTTACAGAGCATCAAATTGAAAATAATTCATAGCCCTCAATGGGAATTGAACCCACACAGAATTTCAGTTTCTAAGCAAAATAGATAACAAAAATATTTAGAAGAAATAAATTAAAATAAGAATAAATAACGATGAAATCTGTAGACAAACACAGGTTACGGAAATAGCTCTCTAAATCCACGACCACATCTCGGCAAAATGAGTATAGGCCACCCTCCAACCAGGTGGACCGACAACGTAAAGACAGCAGGACACCCCTGGATTCAAAGGGCGCAGGATGAGATTGAGTGGTGAGCATTAGGGGAGGCCTATGTCCAGCAGTGGACTTTAAAAGGCTGATGGATGAAGAATAAAATACTATTTACTTTAAAATATTATTTTTACATTGAAAGTTTAAAAAAATATATTTTACACAAAAGGTATCTTCTGTACTCAGCAACTTCGCTGGGTATTTATTGTTCAATTACACATCAATCATCAGTTTCATTTTCTGAATTATCATCTGCAAATGATAAAAGTTGTTTTTTACTTTCTTTTTGTTTGCGGTAGGATTTTTTACTTGATGTTTTGATTTTTTTGTCATCGATATTTTCCTTTTTCTTTACTTTAAAAATCACTCTTTCATTTAGATCAGCTTTAGATTCAGATTCTTCTTTCCTCATTTTCTGTTTTTCTGCTTCAGCCTCTTCTGATGTAAGGTCACCTTTTTTCAGAACTACTACTTGAGGTAACTCACTACTATCGTCTTCCACAAAATCTTCTTCAGAATTTTCGAGTTTATCAAATTTATGATTTACGTTATCGTAACCCGCTTCCTTTTTAAGAACCTTTAAAAAATGTGGATCTTCCGGCTTTGTGTAGTTCACATTTCTTTTTCTATTCATTATGACAACAAATAAAAGTTATTCCTATTACGAGTCCTGCGGCAGATATATAAATGCAAAAGTAATTATTGTCAATACAATTCTTTATCCATATTAATATATTTATTTATTTTTTAAAGTCAATTTTTTAATTATGGTGATTCTATTGTTTTTTTTTTAATAAATTGATTGTGCCCTTGTGGTATATTGTTTAATGTTTACTAATTGTCAAGGAACATATACTAACCAATTGTCATTTGTCATTGTCAATGGACCAGTCAAAGTTAATACAAATTATCATCTATATTTGGGATAATTATGTCATCGGTAGTAAATAACAGGTGAAAATGTCGATGTTTTTACATCGATAATTTTTGACTTCGATAACATCGACACATCGATGTATTTTTAATGACATATCGGAAATAGAGTTATTGAGCTATTGATGGCCATACACATTAGGTTTTGCATGATGGTTTTATTAACCTTCTGCATGCATAATCAACTGGTATAACCGAGTTTCATATTGCACACACTAACATTATATGCATGCAGTTATGCCATGAAATCTCAGTTGAGCCACGTGACGGTGTGTGTAGGACTGTGTACGGTCGCCTACCAAGCTACAATGGAAGACGCCGATGTGATAGCTGTACTTGGTTAAACACTTGTTCTGTAGATCAGAAAAAGAGACTGCACTGAAATTGTCTATACGCTGTTTATTGAAAAGAAAGTATTTTTCTTACATAAATTTGATAAATTTATTGGGATTTACACCAGTAAATCTACAATGAACTTAACAAACATTTTAATAAAAGTACGAAATTTGTAAATGTATGTATCTAATATACATTTTACATTAATAAAACGTATTTTATTAAGAGGAAGGATATCATATAGAGAGTATTTAAATGTGGGGCCATTAAATACAATGTGATTCGTATTCGTAGAGCCTTCGTCCAAAGTCCACAAATAGAATTATCTAAAGGGACTATAGCGAGAGAATCACAGAAAGGTTGGAACTTCTGGTTGGAACAATAACAAATCTTGGAAATTTATAACACCTAGCATTTGGCGCTCCATTCTCTCTGACTTCCCCGCTAGGGTTTAAGTGTGAAGCTATGTATGTGTATGTAATATATAAACTATAACTTACGAGGCTAGATGACACTGCAAGTTTAGCATAAGTATCAGCTATATTTATCTATGCTAAATAAGTTTTTTTATTAAAGTTATGTAAATTTATGTTGTGGCGTTGAGTTCAGCCACGAAACACGGAACGGCGTCTTAATGCTAGGTGCCCTTTGTCTACCCTGCTATGTGCGGAAGGCAGTATTTTTTCCCAAGTCGCGGTTTTAATATCAGTTGCGGGAAAACACTAAATAATAATTTATTTTTGTATTTAACTTACTAAAAATTAAAGATAAAGTGTAGTGCACACTTTATCACTGTACACGAATGGAAAAATCTATGTCAGACTGCAATGTCCGCCGTAGAAGAATTGCTTTATAAAAATAAAATTGCTTATTAAAAATAACATAATTTTTAATTTTTTTTATAGATCTTCAATAATAGACTTCATTTATATATTTTTTCTGGTCACACTTAGGGACAGACAATCACAAAGTTTAGCTTGAGCCTCGCGAACTATACCGAATTTATGTCTTACTTCTTTCTCTTTTGAATGTTTTAAAATTTATGTTTTAATTTATTTTCATATACAATATGCTTAAAAAGACCGGCTAAAGCAACACATTAAACATGTAAACCATTATACATATTTTGTTTTTCGGTTTTGTAGTCTGTGGTTTATACTAGCTTCTAGTTACGAAGCATAGACATAACGACATGTACACTAGCTTTTTCAAGCATCACGAAAACGACGAAAACAACGGGCTAGTGTGTATGGAAGTGCATTTAACTGATTGCGCCGCAATTAATATTCCCGGGTAAGTAATATAAAAAAATGTTATATTATACTCTTTAGTAAGTAAATTAAGGAGAACGTATAAGAGAAAATGTCATTGTTAATCTTACGGGTGTGTGCAGTCTATATATCTTCATCCTAAACACGAGGATCTCTTCTTAAAACGTTACCTACTTCTTTTATATATTGTTTTTGTTATGCAAAATAAGTAATTTCATGTTATAATATCTTCTTGTATACCTACTTCTTCATAAGAGGTTAGACTATATATATCTGATTAATTATACACTTTTTGTTGCAGAGTGGCGTGTGATGAGGAATGATTAATAATAAGTCACAATTTATTTGGTTTTAATTAAGAGGAATAAGTTACAGTGAAGATTTCATCTATATCAGAATGGCAACGTTAGAGCAGCAAGCTTCCAAACTTTTAGATTTTAACCAAAAACTTGACATAAACCTTCTTGATAATATTGTTGGATGCTTGTATTCTACTGTTGGCGATCAACAAAGAGTTGCACAAGATATTTTAACAGCCCTAAAGGAACACCCTGATGCTTGGACAAGAGTTGATACAATTTTAGAGTACTCTCAAAACCAAGAAACAAAATATTATGCCTTACAAATATTAGAGCAAGTCATACAAACAAGATGGAAAGTATTACCTAGAAACCAATGTGAAGGAATAAAAAAGTATATTGTTGGTCTTATTATAAAAAATTCATCAGACCCTGTTACAATGGACAGCAATAAAGTATATTTAAAAAAATTAAATATGATATTAATTCAGGTGTTGAAAAGAGAATGGCCTCATAATTGGGAAACTTTTATAAGTGATATTGTTGGAGCCTCTAAGACTAATGAAAGTCTATGTCAAAACAACATGGTTATCCTAAAACTCCTTAGTGAAGAAGTATTTGTCTTTAGCACAGGGCAACTAACACAAACAAAGGCTAAGCATCTAAAGGACACTATGTGCTCTGAATTCAGCCAAATTTATACTCTGTGTCAATTTGTTCTTGAAAATTCACAAAATGCCCCTTTAGTCGATGCAACTCTTCACACATTATTAAGATTCTTAAATTGGATTCCATTGGGTTATATATTTGAAATGAAATTGATAAGTACATTAATATTTAAATTTTTAAATGTTCCAATGTTTCGTAATGTGACCTTAAGTTGTTTGACTGAAATTGCTGGTGTGACAGTGAGCAATTACGAGGAGCAGTTTGTTGCACTTCTTGTACAAACAATGGAGCAACTGGAAGTAATGCTGCCTCTTACAACAAACATACGAGAAGCTTACTCAGCAGGGAGGGACCAAGAGCAAGTTTTTATTCAAAACCTGGCCTTGTTTCTGTGTACTTATTTAAAAGAACATGGACAGCTAATTGAAAGAAGAGGTCTCAATAATACATTGATGAATGCACTTCGTTACCTTGTTTTAATATCAGAGGTAGAGGAAGTTGAAATTTTTAAAATTTGTTTAGAGTTTTGGAATGCTCTGACTGCTGATTTGTACAAGACTGCACCATGTGCACATTCAACTGGTTTGTATAGCATGGGGAAAAGTGTAGGCCGTAAAGCGCTTTATGCTGATGTTCTAAGTGGAGTCCGATATATAATGATATCTCGAATGGCTAAACCAGAAGAAGTATTGGTAGTTGAAAATGAAAATGGTGAAGTTGTGAGAGAATTCATGAAAGATACAGATTCCATTAACTTATATAAGAATATGCGAGAGACATTAGTTTACTTGACACACTTGGATTATCAAGATACAGAACGAATAATGACAGAAAAGTTACAAAATCAAGTAAATGGTACTGAATGGTCATGGAAAAATCTCAACACTCTTTGTTGGGCAATTGGATCTATATCAGGAGCTATGATGGAAGAAGATGAGAAAAGATTTTTAGTAATTGTTATAAAAGAGCTGCTAGGATTGTGCGAGCAAAAGAAAGGAAAGGATAACAAAGCTATAATAGCTAGTAATATAATGTATGTAGTTGGGCAGTACCCACGATTTCTTAGAGCTCATTGGAAATTCTTGAAAACTGTTGTAAATAAACTGTTTGAATTCATGCATGAAACACACGATGGTGTTCAGGACATGGCATGCGATACATTTATTAAAATAGCCTTAAAATGTCGTCGTCATTTTGTTACCACACAAGTGGGTGAAGCCTGCCCATTTATTGAAGAAATACTTAGTACCATCAGCTCTATTATTTGTGATTTGCAGACATTACAGGTTCATACATTTTATGAAGCAGTGGGATACATGATCAGTGCACAAGTTGATCAAGTTGCACAGGAACAATTAATTGAAAAGTATATGCTACTTCCAAATCAGGTGTGGGATGACATCATTTCTCAAGCTTCTCACAATGTTGATATTCTTAAAGATCCTGAAGCTGTAAAACAACTTGTGAGTATACTTAAAACCAATGGGCGAGCTTGTAGAGCATTAGGTCATCCATATGTAGTTCAGTTAGGGAGAATTTACTTGGATATGTTGAATGTTTATAAAGTAATGTCAGAAAATATCAGTAAAGCAATCTCTTTAAATGGTGTGGTGGTAACAAAACAACCTTTAATAAAAAATATGAGAATAATAAAAAAAGAGACCTTAAAATTAATAGCAACTTGGGTGTCTCGATCGACAGACAATAGTATGGTATTGGAGAATTTCATTCCGCCACTATTAGATGCTGTTCTCTTGGACTACCAAAGAACAGCAGTACCAGATGCAAGAGAACCCGAAGTGCTATCATGTATGGCAGCCATTGTCTATAAGTTAGGTAGCCATATAACATCAGAGGTACCAAAAATTTTTGATGCAGTGTTCGAATGTACTTTAGACATGATTAACAAAGATTTTGAAGAATACCCTGAGCACAGGACTGAATTCTTCTTATTATTACAAGCAGTGAATACCCACTGTTTCAAAGCATTCCTCAGCATACCTCCGGCACAGTTCAAACTGGTGTTGGACTCAATAATATGGGCTTTTAAGCATACAATGAGAAATGTAGCTGACACAGGCCTTCAGATTTTGTACAGATTATTACAAAATGTTGAACAACACCCTCAGGCAGCACAAAGTTTCTACCAAACATATCTATGTGATATTCTGGAACATGTATTCAGTGTTGTAACAGATACTTCGCACGGTGCTGGCCTCACCATGCATGCTACTATTCTTGCGTACATATTTTCTTTGGTTGAAACTGGAAGAGTTACTCTACCACTTGGACGCAATTCTGATAATGTGTTGTACATACAGGTAAGAATTAGTTTTATCTTAATACTACCAAATAGACTGCAGTGTTGTTTGTGCACATAAAATTACATAGTTAAAGTCACAGCCAAATTATATAGAACATTAACATAAATATAAGTCATATTATAGTAAAGCTTCATTTCAATCTGTTTGGTATGTTTTGAAGAAAAAACATCCATCCTTACATAGTTTCAAATTTACAATATAAGAAAGATTAACTCTTGGAAAGCTATTATGGTGAAGAATGTGACAGTACACACCAGGATGTCAGTTTGATGTAATATTATTTCACTCCTCTGATAGGATAAAGCAGTTAAGATTAGAATTAAGTTGAATTCTACTCCTCTATATGTAATGTCTACAATTTGACTGCAAAGTAAACACTAGTGTATTTACAATATTATGTCCTGCTACATAAGAAACAGCTTGAATCTGGAAAAAAATTGATATTACCTTACAATTTAATATAATTATTTTATTTCGTAATTTTACAGGAATATGTGGCTAACCTACTCAAAACTGCGTTTCCACATTTGACAGACAATCAAGTAAAAATAACTGTTCAAGGGTTGTTCAATTTGGACCAAGATATACCTGCTTTTAAAGATCATCTTAGAGATTTCCTAGTGCAAATAAGAGTAAGTTTTATTATTTGTAATTTATCTTATAACTATATGCTTAATATTATAAAAAATTAGTGTGCTTAGAGTGCTGACCTGGTAACAGGCTATCAAGCAAATTCACAGGAGAGGCACAAAATGTTTTTAAAAAACTAAGTATACATATATTATTAGGTTTTTACAATTTCAAATATTGATTTGTTGAAATATGGATTCTCTATTAAATGAAAGAAAATAAAGGTCAATTTTGTGTTTTTTTACATTTTTGAATGGTGCCTCCAGAATTCGGCAGAAAGTTGGGAACAGAGTGTCTTAACACTAGGTTCCCTCTGCCTACCCTGCTGTGTGCGGGTTAAAATGTACGATGTACGAGACGACATAATGACAAAAAACGGACTTAGCTGGCTTATAGGCTAAGGCACTTTTGATAGATTAAAAGAGCTAATTATCCTGCACCCGAGGAATACTATTCCTTGTCACATGCAAATTTTTTTTATACAACAGCATCTAGTTTTCCAACAACACTAATGAAGTATTAATTTGTGACTGTAAATACTTAAAAGTGAGACATGTTACAGTTCTAAATAAAACCTGTGGAACATACAATCTGAGAGTGTCAATATCTCTATGGCCTTTAATAGTGCTGTATTAGTGAGATTCAAGTATAATAATTATATAATATAATGTTAGGAATCGGAATAGGTTAAAGTTTAAAAAAAAAACAAGAAAAAAAAAATTATTTGTTGTCTACAGGTTTTATAAATTATTCGTAATTTATTGTAATGAGTGATATGTATGACCTAATAAAATTACTTCACTTGAGCTTCCTTCAAATAAGGTCCGTAGCCAACAAGAAACTGCCACTGGTGTTATAATCTTTTTCACCTACATCTACCCTTTATTACACAAGTATGCTAACAATAATATAAATTATGAACAAGCTTGTCTCTTTTAAAGTTATCTACTAAAAAAAAATAAGTGGACTGTTTATAGTAAATATTAAATTAAATTAAAATAATATTATCACTCCACATCACTTAATAAGAAATTTTAATAAACATCTATTTAATTAATTCAGACCCCCATAGTGCAACAGTGCAATGTCGTGAAAGGCAACCGCGACTGTTTTGGCTTCAACTCCCACTCGGATGCCAATTTAGTTTTGTTTAATTAATAATTTTTTAAAATCTTTGATTTTGTTCACAGGAATACACAGGGGAGGACGACAGTGACTTGTATTTAGAAGAGCGGCTATTTGCGTTACGTCAAGCGCAAGAAGAGAAACGAAGGGTTCAGTTATCCGTGCCGGGCATTATAAATCCTCACGAGCTACCGGAGGAGATGCAAGATTAATTTTAGTTTTAGTATGGAAGTTAAAGTGGTAACAGTTCACTTAACAAGAAATAATAAATTAATTATATAAAAATGATGACATTCTTCTCACTTAGCAATCTATCAATACATTTTTTTTTTTGTTTATTTATATATTAATGATTATTGTGTCAGAAACAGTATTTATGAAATTAATTTAAACAGGTCACTAATTGCATTTACAATATGTAACAGTACAATAGAGTCCTGTTTTAGTGGACTGTTATCATTGAGGCAAATAATAATCTTGTGCTTGTCGTAATAATACCTTGCTATGTCAGTTTGTACAAAGGATCGCCTGAGACGATGGAAGATGATGTATGGTAGTGGCAAGGTTACATAAGAAACCTGCGTAAAGGTATATCCCACAAGCATGAGAGTAGTGTATGGCCTTTTTTTTAATTAATAGGGGAAAAATCATGCAACAATCTACATTGCTAGAGGATAATTCTAGAAATAACTGTTTCTGTTCAATATTACTTTGGATTTTTTAGATAATGAAATCTCTGTGATGGTCCAGTGTGGGATGTGCAACATGTGCACTATGGAATCTGAGTATTATGCGTAGATTCTGAAAAGAATTTTTTAAAGTGAATTGCTGTTAGTAACGTTTTTTTATGTTTTGTTTAATGTTGTCAACACTAACATTATAATGATTTTGGAATCAATCATTTACTGTTACCAAATGCCAAAAAGCATTTGGCCCGAATGAAATTGAATTGCTGTCGAATCTTTCAGTTTGTGTTTGAAATAAACAGATAATTATATAAAACCGTTTATACTTTATTTATAAGCTTTAATTTAAATTTTCTGTCTTTGCCCTTGTTTGTGTGTGTTTTTTTAAACATTATCTTTTCTTCGGAACCATTTCAGAGAAAATATTGTTACACGCAATCTGTATAATTCAGTAATCCATACATTGCCTCGTCAATTTATAGGATAGTAAAACGTGTAGGTATAAAATATTATTTATGTAGCATATGTGTAGGACCTCAGCAAGGAAGTGGGAGTACGCGGGCAGACACCCAATACGTGTGAGACCTCTTTACTTGCTTGCATTTCATGCAGATTGTTAATGGTAATTACATATGTACTAGAGCCACCGCAGGTATAGATGTAGCGAATTTCAAGTGCTGGCCTAGTTATATTAGTTATTTTAAAGTATAAAGTTTCTACCCTTTTTTTTATATCTAAAATGTGGCGCAGCGGCACAAGGGTGTGACTGTAACGCGACGGTTATGGGTTCGATCTGCACTCGAGGGAGTGAAATTTTTATTTACGTTTATATCTCCATTTCTTCGCTCTGGTGTCGAGGCAAAAGGTGGCGTTGAGTTCTGCCACTCAACACCTTTCATCACTATCATTTTTAAAGTGGCATACACGTTGCTATGGCAACGCCAACGCGTAAACGCATCAATTGGTTCTCAAGTTCAAATAAATAAGTAAACTTAACTTTTTATTTAACTCTAGGTAAACAATTTCTAACATACCGCATGCAATACTTACTATGCTGCTATAATACAAAGCTGATCAAAATGGGCAAAATATTGCAACATTTAGGTATACTGATATTATACGCGCTGTTCTTAGAAACTTAGTACGAAATGATAATTACTTTTTGTGTTAGCCACTCCATCTATCGATCATTAATGAGAGTGAAAAACTGAAGAGCTTGAGAGCATTCATTGTCTGCTATTAGAATTCAATATGTGCAAACATTTATTAAAACAAGCACAATTTATTTAATTAAATAATTGGTCATGTTGTTCCCCTGCGTTGAGTTCCGCCAAACAACACGCAATGCCTCCAGAATTCGGTGGAAAGTGGGGAACGGAGTGTCTTAACACCAGGTTCCCTCTGTCTACCCTGCTGTATGTAGGATACAGCGTGAAGTTGATTTATTGAATTTTTTATCATGTTGTTCCAGCAGGTGAAGTCGAAACAGTACAAGCCCTAACACCTTTTTTCTATTCAATCCATTTGGATTTTTTGATTTGGATTTCGTATTTATAGACCCCACTTACACTTTGAAGAAAAATTACCTATATTTTTTAATTTTATAATATATAATTAGCATAAAAATACTTATTACTGTCAGGCAAATTTAAAAACAGGCTTAAGATATATTTTAAAGTATGTAAATTGTTTTATACTTAAAGTCGAGGGCATTGTCAAAAAATGTTTTTATCCACCCCATTTTGTCGTATACTTTTATTTTTCACTTGCAACATTTAATTTACTTACAATTTTTAACGCTGCTAACACATCAAATTGACATTTTAACATCCATGATATTGCTGAAAATCTATATCACATTGCAGCAAAATCAATGAAAGGAATTTGTAATTTTTCTCTGAGTTAACATAATATTTATCTAATACGACAAAATGGACAATGCTAATGAAGAAACCTCATCAAATGATTCTGCAGATAAGCTAGTTCCCAGTAATAACCCTCAACAAGTTCAGTCAAACGTAAATGGTAGTGTCGATGTAAGTAAAAAATATGTTTTTTATAGCATTTTCTTTTTGTATAAATATAAGGTGCTGGTGTAGTAAAGTATGGTAAAATTATATAAATTCTGTTATCTCAGATTTGTTTGGCTTTTTATGTTATACTCGACAATACCAAGACATGAATTAGGTCATAAAGATTTTACTTCTTTCAGATTAATGCTCAGATAGATGAGCAACGTCGTCAGATGCAACCTACTAAAATGGAATCTTTTTTTGCTATAACGAAGTCTTTAATTATTAGAGCTTTGGTTGTGTATTTCATTACTTCAATGTTTCGTCAACCATCAGCACCTAAAACTGATGTTAACAGTCCAACAGGAGTTACCCGCTCTCCTGCAATGAACATGTTTGCCAATGGAACAATATTAGACATGTATGCATATTTATCAGAAAAAGAGTTCCATAATCTTGAAGAAGGTGAACTTATTTGGAAATTACCTGGTCTGGTGTATGGAGACTGGAATGCTGGACCAGCAGGTGATGGGACATTCACATACACAACAAGTTTTGTCCCTTCAGAGAGTCTTAAAAATAATGGGTCTATTTATCTTCATGTATACATTGTACCATCAGGAAAATCTCCTGATTCTAAAGACAAAAGTAATTATGCTGGATCTTACATAACATATGGTAGAAAAATGGTAAATAAGTATAAAAAATTGAAATATCTAAAAACACATAACTTACTAACTGGAGAAACAGAAAAATCAGAAGAAGAAATTATGAAAGCAGAAACATTAAAAGAAGAAATAGTTTCCCATTGGCATCCAAATTTAACAATTAATTTAGTTACTGATCAAACTAATTGGATGCAAGGCAGTGTACCACCACCATTAGATGAGTTTATATATTTCTTGCCTGATGGAAAACAATACAAGCCGGCAGTATTCCTCAATGACTATTGGAATATGATGAGAGATTATGTGCCGCTTAACAATACCTTAACAGTCCTACAATTGCAACTCACATTTCAACCTTTAAGTCTTTTTAAATGGCAACTTTACACTACACAAGCCATGCGTGACAAGTTGAGCATGTTCTCTGCTTTAGGTGCGGAAGAACAAGATGAAGACCAAGATACAATTAAAGAGTTACTTTTAGACACATCACCTTACTTATTGGCATTGACAATATCTGTTTCAATCCTTCATTCAATATTTGAACTTTTAGCTTTCAAGAATGATATTCAATTTTGGAACAATCGACAATCACTTGAAGGTCTATCTGTCAGATCTGTCTTCTTTAATGTATTCCAATCAACTGTGGTACTTCTTTATGTGTTGGATAATGAAACTAATGTAATGGTCAGAATTTCATGTTTCATAGGTTTATTGATTGAAATTTGGAAAATCAACAAAGTAATGGATGTTAAATTGAATAGAGAGGAAAGAATATTTGGGCTGCCTAAATTGACTTTCAGTGATAAAGGTTCTTATGTGACATCCAGTACCAAAGAATATGATACTTTAGCTTTCCAGTACCTTAGCTGGGCTTGTTTCCCCCTGCTTTTAGGGTATGGAGTTTATTCTTTACTGTATCAAGAGCATAAAGGATGGTATTCATTCATTTTAAACATGATGTATGGTTATCTTCTGACATTTGGCTTTATTATGATGACTCCTCAGCTATTTATAAACTATAAATTAAAATCAGTCGCCCACTTGCCATGGCGCATGATGACATACAAATTTTTAAATACATTTATAGATGATATCTTTGCATTTGTTATAAAAATGCCAACAATGTATCGTCTTGGATGCTTTAGAGATGGTAAGTAATTCATAGTTTTATAATATTTACATTCAACCCAGAATAATTTTTTGCAGGTTTATTCTCTTTTCTGCAACTAGCAAGATAGGAGTAACATAATAATATGCTAATGTTGATATACTATATATTTCATCTACGGCGCAATTTCCAACACTAGTGAGTGGTACACACCACAGTACTTTGCTATTAGTGTGAGAAAAGAAAATATATTTATGTATCTATCTTTTAATTTATAAAAGGATCCCCATTTGGGGGTCCTTTTATTATTGTGAATTCATCAAACTGTCCAGTTGCACAAAAATGGACTCAAATCCATTTTGCATCAAAATATTGATTTTAACAAAAAAAAAATATTTTGTTACAGATATTGTTTTCTTCATATTTTTGTATCAACGTTGGATGTACAAAGTTGATCATAAGAGAGTCAATGAGTTTGGTTTCTCTGGTGAAATGGAGCAGCAGCAAAAGCAATCAGGGAATGGCAATCTTGCCCTCACAGAAGGTGATGAAACAGCAGACAAGAAAAATGATTAATTAATAGTAAAAAATTTAGCTAGCTAAAGTGAATATAAAGTATTATAAAATATTAATATAAACTTTATGTTGCTCGCTACTAAGCAGTATACAGTGGACACAAATTTGGATTTCCTTTTATTATATCTTTTTAGGTGTCATTGTAATAATTATACATTGTTATAATATTATGACTTAATGAATATCTAGCATAATTCTGATACAAATAGTAATTGAATTAAATTAATTTTAGCCACACAAACAAAGTTTTTTACAAATAGTTAAAATTATATATTTATTTATATATTTGTGGAATTACTACTGATTTTGTTTGATATATTATAATTTTGATTAATGAGTATACTTCTTATATATTACATACAAATCCATTTGATAAATAGTATTACTTACGTATGTAACTGTTTTCTTAACAACATGTAGCATTTATCTAATAGAAAACAATCCAAAGTAATATATAATACAGATTACTTCTCAATGTAGCTAGCATTTCAAAACATAAGTTAAGTTTCGACATTTAAAATTGTCAATATTCTTATATTTCGTAAATAAAATTATGTATGAGATAAATTTGGATAATGGCATATTTATAAATATTCTTCCATGTTATATTTATTTATAAAATTTACAGAAATATTTTTAATATTATGCAAATAGTTTAATGGGATCCTTTTTTTTTAATAAAGTACACATTAATATAATATATCGCTGTAGGAAATTAATGATAAGCATATACAAATTAAAATTTAGATGTATCAGGGCCGGAGCTCAAGATGTGTGCTTAGTGATAACGTGTTTTATTGTAATCTGGTACATGTGTTGATATAAATGATAGTTAAATTATTACAACAACCATGTTACAACATATGTTCATTATGCATTAGAAATTTTGTTTGGAAACATATATTTTCTGCATAATTAAAAAAAATGACTGCAATGTGAACTTGCATTCAACATGCTATTAACTACACTTGAACTCTTTATGGCAGTTATTTTTATAGAATTATGTTTGTGATTTATAAGACTTTTTCTTAATCTGTCTTTCACTTTAAAATTATATTTGAATTTTTATCTAATTTAAGGTTTTGAAGTTATTAGGATGCATTTAAATATATTTATTATATTACAATTAAATGTTACAGTAAATCCTTTGGACAAGTTATTCTTGATGAATTCATACTAGGAAATCAATAATAACGTATTGTTTACCAAAATTAAGATAATTCAATGCCAATAATATTATATATTTTTGTGGTATTTCCACTTTTAATAATCTTAACATATTTTAAATCATCAAAGATCTTCTACCAAAATTATTGTTTGGTTGTTTCTGAATATTTCATTCAAAATTATTCGTAGTAATCATTAATAATTTTAAATTATTGAAAATTCACATTTATGTGTATTAAAATGTTGTTCCAAGTTGTTGTGTTTATTTTGTATGTTGCATAAATTATATTTTGCTCAAGGGTGTCGTGATATAGTTGTTATCAGATAGTGCTCAGAACAGCTATAATACAAAGGCCATTAATTTTACGATATGTTCTTATTTTTATTGTTTCAATGCCTTTTGAGCTAGTTCATATTAACTATAATATTATTATTATTATTATCTTAAAGCAACGACTGTTTTTTGTTAAATAAGCGTTTTCAGTCTGAGCGTAATATACATATATATGGCTCCATCAGAGATTGTATATACTTATTATTATAATAACATAACATTCTCATTTCCTCAACTATTTTCAACATCGCAGTGAAATTGTCACTCATAAACTTTCTGAGAGTAAAACATAGAGTATGTAATGATAAGATTGAGTTACACCAACACATTAAAATTTCGCTATAACAATTACTGCCTTTAATGCGCGTACTCGTGCAGATAATAATAGTTTTTTTTAGTTAGTTAATAATAGTTTCTGTTTCATCAAAATCGGGCCAGAATTTCCAAAGTTAAAACGATGCAAATTTTCATCGATTTTTAAAATTTGCATTCCGTGGAGACGTTATCCAAGATGGCGGAGTAGTTATTTTTAATGCACTTCTACAATATGGATATCAAACGAAAAAGCTCGTAGAGAGCAAATTGGAGAAATAATGTAAGGTCACTCTTATCCAATATGACGGAATGCATTTCTACAATATGAGTATTAAATGAAAGGGCTCTTTGAGAGCAACCGAAATTAACCGGCAAACTATTTTAAAAAGGTTTCTTCTAACCGCTCTAAAATTCACAAAATATTAAAAAATTCAAATGCACTAAATATTTTAGTATAAGTTGATAGTTAAAATTTAAAAAGAAAAAAATATTTTCTGGGCGGTTAAGAAATGTTTATTTTTTTTTAATTTTCATTAAATTTATTATATTTATTATATTTGGTGTATAAAATATTCTCCTTCCAGTCACATTGGATATGAAAACTTTGTTTTTATAATATATTGTTATTATTTATTTAAATGGGCAGCCTCAATCGTTGTGAACCGCTGGTTATGCTAACAAAGTATTTGATTGTAGTGTTTTTGTCTCTTAAGACAAACAGAAAAAACAAAATATATATATAGTGAATAATTTTTTAATGGATGAAAGAAGAGTACTAATAATAGTAATAACAAAAAAAATCTAATTTATAATCATATTTAAATTATTAGGTTGGAAACTATGAAACGAGCGTTTTTGGTTAGTCTGTGTTCGTTCAACTGCGACAGAGAGATTCAGTGTAACGTGCGCTCTATATTTATACATTTTAAAGATATTCTTCTTTAAAAAAAAGACTGGAATTTAATCCGGATACAATCATTCGTGTACTTGGTACTAAGCTAGGAACTAGCTATACGGCTGTGTTCAAACATTGCATACAATATATATAGGAAAAAATTGCACCTACGACGTGTCATATGTACGGCACGAATAGACAGAACTATAGACGGTGGACCGCAAGAGACTGTTGATACGCAATGCACGATTGCCATTTTTACACCAAATCATCACTTGTGATGAAAAGTGGATTTTGTATGACAATAGAAAACGACCAAGCAAATAGGTAATAAGAATACACAGCCAGGACACACCCCTAAGCCGAAATTCCACCAAAAGAAGATTATGTTTACCATATGGTGGAGGGCCAGAGGAGTAATCCATTATTCCTTTCGACAACCTGGCAAAACCATAACAGCCGAGTCCTATTGCCGTGGCGTAATATTTTTGCAAGATAACGCAAGACCGCATAAAGCTTCAATCACTGTTGACATGTTAAATTCTTTGAACTTTTGTCGCATCCTCCATATTCACCAGACATCTCACCGACCGATTACTACCTTTTCCGTAATTATGAATTATTTTTGAGAAAAAAATACAATAACCAAAACGATATTATAAAGGACTTTAAATTGTTTATTCATTGTAAATATGAAGATTTTTCTAAAAGACGCATTTATGACTTGCCAAATCGTCGGCAGAAAGTCGTAGATGCCAACGGAAATTATTTCGATTAAAAATAATAAATAATGTGAAAGATAGCGCTTTTTGATTTTTATTTCTATTCAACGCCCGTTCATAGTTTCCAATCTATTACAACTATTTAAATTGAAATGAGCGTTTTTGTGAAGCTGCTTAGATGAGCGTCTACATTATAATAATAAGTGTTAACAACTAAACATTTTATTAATATGGTGGCCGCCTAGACGTTCGTGTACGAGTCCGGGCCGCGGGAGCACTTCTCCTGGAGGCAGCGGTAACTTCAAAACCCCAGCCCGATTGTGGTATACCCTGTGGTCAAATAACGTGTCACCATACAAATAAATAATCAGCTTCGCGCTGTATCATTGGCAAGCACAGGGAACCTAGTGTTAAGACACTCCCCATTCCCACTTGCGTGTTGAGTGGTGAAACGTTGCACTTGGCCTCAACACCAGAGCGAAGGAATGTAAATATAAATAAATATTTCATCTCTTCGAGTGGGGATTGAATCCACAACCAGTAGATTTTACAGTCACACTTTGTGCGCCACGACTGGCCTCAACTTTGGCCGAAACCTAACTCATCAAACAATTTATTTTGGAAAAATACCTACATTTATACATTGCACAGCAAAGTGATGTGTTAAATAATATATGAATTTTGTGGCAGCACAGAGTCTGACTGTTCACGGGGTGTTTGTGGGTTCGATGCTCATTTGAGGAATGAAATACTTATTTATATTTAAATTATATTTTTTCATCTCCTCTCTTTGGTGAAGACATGGCACTGCGATAAGCTCCGCCAGCCTTAAAAAATGGATTGGTTTGCATGCAAATATTATGATAATGTTTACTAGATTTATATATATACAGAGCTTACTTCAATAGTCAGATCCACTATCGGAACCGGAGTGGAAGGGAAAGTACTCATCGTAGTTGTCGTATATGTGTCTGATGAAGGCAATCGCAAGGTTCCTAAAAAATTCCATTCATCATTATGCTTTTTGAATATCAAATTCCTAAGGTGCCTATTATTCATAGGCACAGGAAGGGAAAGCCGTTTAAATAAAATAGAGAGCAAAGTCAAAAAAACAAAAAACTTTTATGCTAAAAATCTGATTAAAGTCGAAAAAGCTTGATTTTTTTAGTAATTTTTTTTTATTGGAATGTTAAGAAAATCTCAACACCCCAGTTCGAAAAAATCTAGTTGACAATACTTTAGCGTAGCACTACATGTTAAAATAATTCATGTAGATTTTCATTTTGAACATTAAACATTAATTTGTTTTATTTTGAACAAAATTATTTGACTACGACATGTCACATGAGACTTGTTTAGGATTTTAAGTATGAATTATGTTTACTTACTCTTCTTCTTCTTCCTCGAAGATTTCGTACTCACTGTCTTCTTCGGATTCATTTCTTCTTTAACAAAAAATATACAAATATTGATGTAAAGAAGTATTAAACATTTACTGTGAGTATTACATTTACAAAATAAATTGTTATAAAAATATACAAATTAAAATAAAGAAATACAAAAACTTTAGCAAGCAAACAGATAAATCAATTTACAATGAAGGCATACCTTCTCATATTTTCTTGTAATACTGCATTGGACTCAATCTCTGTGAACAACACAGCTTCATAAACTTTTAAATTTTATGTGATGTTTCATATTGACATTTTATTATAAATGTATATAGAGTAAATAACAACGATCTGCTTAAAAGTATAAAAAAACTTATTAAGATAAATATTGTAAATTGTTAATTGTTGTATTATTTTACACTTAATGTTTATTATATTTACAGTAATATGCCAAATCAGGTTATTTTAATGTTACATCATTATATATATTTAGAATTGACAGTGAAAAAAATTATCATATTCATTTTACGAAGCTGTTTTGGACACTTAATACATAAATAATAATTTCGAAACATTATGTTGAGGCAATTTCTTCATTATTTTCATAAGTTAAACAAATGAAAATTTCTATTATTTTGAGTTAACTTTAGTAACTATATTTATTTTAATAAATTTTAACACACACATAATATATGGTATTATATTAGCAGTTCCTACAAGTAGTAAATGTGGTCAAGTCAAAATCAACACCTCCCAACATTCAATGATGCATATTTAAAACCCCTGTCAGTTATGCATTATTTTGATTATCAGAAAGTGTTTAAACTACCAATTTCTTTTAAAATATTCAACAGGAAGGTTTTTTTCACAAAACTGAAGAGAAAGATTTATAAGCTATGATCTTTGTATATATGCACAATATATATGTAGAATTAAATTTTTGACATTTAGTATACTTTATATTACCAATCCGAGCTTTGAGAGTTTCCTGTCTCTTTTGCTTCATTTCTGACGACAACTTCTCAACCATTTTCTCAATAAACGAATCAAGAGCCAAGGTCCTGCATTCTGATTTTATTGGCGTTCTGAAATATGAGAGGAATATATTATGCAGAGGCATAACATTTGATTCTTAAATCGCGGTGGTTGTCTTATTATAGATATAGGTTCCCTCCTCCTATCCTGTGGAGTACAGCAAAGACGTGAAGCAAAAAAATATAAATAACTTACCGGCAAATAGGGCAGTCCTTCTTCTTTTTCTTCCACATTGTGATGCAGTGCTGACAAAATGAATGTGAACAGTTGAGCGTTGTCGGATATATAAACAGTTCAGCACATATACTACATTGTAGTTCATTTTCCATTAAATCTCCAATTTCCCCTAATTGCTTAGAACATTCTACAGATGTTGACGGGATATTTTCTATAAGGATGCGTCTTTCATGTTTAATATTTTCAAGATCACTTGCAACCTGAAAAAGATAAAGCTCAATAAAACTTACGTTTTTATTTACCATTATACAATACTAGAGGCCGTCGTGGCGCAGTGGCAGAAGGGTGTGATTGTAACGCGACGGTTGTGGGCTCGATTCCCACTCGAGGAAGTGAAATATTTATTTACGTTTATATTTCCAGTTCTTCGCTCTGGTGTCGAGGCAAAGCGCGGCGTTGAGTTCTGTCACTCAATACGCAATGCCTCCAGAATTCGGGAGAAAGTGTAGAACAGAGTGTCTTAACACGAGGTTCCCTCTGCCTACCCTGCTGTGTGCGGGATATAGCGTAATGCAATAAATTAATTTTCTAGCTTTGGTAACAAGACAAAACGCTGAGTTGTGTTCCGCCACTCAACACGTAACCTTTCGAAAACCATAGTGGTGCATGGGCAACAGAGTGGATTAAAAATAGGTTCCGCCTGCCTACAACGATAAAGCTCAATGGAAGTTAGACAATAACTTACTTTTGTCAACTGATCTTGTAATGAAGATATCGTTTCAGTAGACTGCTCAGTTTGTTTTTGTATTCTCTCATTTGTTAGGGCCGCTAGTCCCTCTAATTTAGTTGCCACCTTTGCCTGAGAAGTTAATAATTATTTAATACATATTTTCTTGATTGACATTACATAAAAACATCGAACTCACAACTGTCAAGTTACATCATTTTTTATTTTTTTTATTAAAATATTCCAACCTATCCAGAGTAGGCGATGAGGTCGTCTATTAACCCAAAATAGTATCGTAGTAAAATTTATTTCGTAATAGCAGTATAAACGAAAGGCAATTAATGAAATCATAAAAGAAGGCAAAGGGTATTTTTTATGGAAAAGGACAAGCGTTTGGGTCACTTGATGATAAGTGATCACTGCCGCCGACGACCGCGTGCAACACCAGAGGACCTATAGGTGCGTTGCCGGCATTTAAGGTGAAGATAGACGTGATTTTTACAGGCACCCATGTCATATCGACAGGCTCAATAACTTAATATAAAATTGTAAATTAATTCAATATCAAATTAAACTTTACCTTTAACTCTGCAATAGCTTTCTCCGAATCTTTTTGAGATTCAATTAGTATCTTACACATTTCTTCTTTTTCATGTCTCTGCAAAAAAAATAAGTTATAGTTAGTTAGTTGGAGTTTATTTTATATTTGAATGTATAGTATATTCGGCAATTTATTAATATTTCTAAAACACATATTGGGCATGGAACTAAAAGGCTTTATACAAGTCATTTCATAAATTTTTATGTAACTTTAATATTCTCAGTCTCATAACAAGGCAAGGTGCTCTGCCGCTCAACACGCAATACGTCTAATGTGTGACAGTAAATGTGAAAAGTAGTGTTTGATTCCCACTCAATGAAATGTAATATTTACTATTTTAATTTTTTTGCCTCTTCTTGCACGAAATGCCTCCAAAATTCAGCGGAAAGTAAGGAATTGAGTGTCTTGTCTCTGGAAAAAAACAATACTAACAAATACTAACCAATTGGTCTATCAATGTTTTCTCTTTTTCTTCAATTTTTTTCATTGCTTCTATTTGTTCATTAAGTTGTACTTCAATATCACATTTCTTTTTTTCAGCTATTTCAACTTGTCCGTTAATATCCTCCTTTGTGTGAATTACTTCTGTATTTAAATCACTTTCTATCACCTTCTTTTGGTTTATTAATCCCTGTAATTCCTAGAAATAAAAATAGTCAATTCAATTTTAAAATGATTGAAATTAATAAAAAATATGCTTTTTATTATACAAAAACTAATTGCTTTGTTTTTATTCTGGGGCCCTTGTGGCACGGGGGAAATATAAAAATAAATTGTTTTCATTTCTTTCCTCTGGAAGGAAGACAAATATTGATATGATTACCACTACTCAACACACAATATTAAGAAAATTGAGTGGTGCATGAGAAATTTGATAGTGACTAAACCCTAGGATCACTCTGTCTATATATACAGCATGTGTTAAAAAAGCATTCACAGTAGAAACTCAATTATCCTGACTGTCAACTGCGATAATTATTTTACAAACCACTACAATGAAACAAGAAAATTTATACATGATGTATATATAAATTTTCTTATATGTACGTAACATACTATATATGTATAGATTGTATGTTAAAAAATGTTAATAATTTCTTAGTGAATGTTGATTTTCATTGATATGTACAACACACAACGTTCCAACTGTTATGTGCACCATATAGTATGTACCTACACTGTTAGGGTTTATGAAAATAATCAAAAGAAAATATGATACCACCTTAAAACCTACCTCTATTTGTTCTATTTTCTGTGTAGCATTATGCTTTGCTATAGCCTCTATTCTTTCAATTCCTTTTGCCAAAAATATTTGCTGTTTTTGTATCTCACTTTTGTCTCCTTTTAAGTTTTCATGCTGTGTTGCTGATTTATTATTTATTATATTCATTTGTTTAACTGTATTAACTAACATTTTTTTTGTATTTTCTAATTTTATGTTACAACAATTTTTTTCTTTTATGTGCTTAATTTCATTGTTTTGGAGTTGGCTTGTTACTTCATTGATTAACATTGTTTTATCTGAATCGAGTTTAATAAGTTTTCTAGGTGGTCCTTCATCTTCACATAAAAATTTATACATAAAGTCATGGCCAGGGTCTAATGTTATTGTATCTCCGTGCTTTATGCTAGTAACATTTCCTTTGCCTACGCTTGTGTTGTTAACGTGAATTCCAAACGTACTGTTATCTTCTATGAACCAATAATCATCTTTTTTCATTAATTTACAATGGTATCTCGATATCGTTAGGCATGGAATTTGTAATGCATTACCGAGTCCACGACCGATAGAAACCTGGAAATATAATTTTTAACAAAGTTTATTTTAATTTTCGTTTCTTATTTTGTTTTATAAAGCAATGGCAAAAACTTACACATGGTGTCGTTAATTTGATTTCCTTTAAATGGCTAAATTCATTCGATAAAGGTTTACACGATATTAAACTTGGACAAAACTGTTCCATTTTGTAATAAACATTTGTAACCTGTACTAGTAAATAAACTGTGTTAACATTTAAAATCTATTAGTAAAACGTCAGTTAGATTTTGCATAGAAATTGTGACAATTGAAAAGATATAGATAATATTATAAGCTTCGATAGATAATATATGTCTAATCTATGAGTTTTACTCATAAAAGTCATAGATAACATATATTATTTATAGAAGCAGAAAATGGTTCCAGAAAACACCATGTAAAAAAACAGTGTAAAAAAAAGACATTGATCGTATGCAAAAATAGGTGATTGGTTCCTAATCTCTAAACCCAATTAAAATTAGTGAAAAACAAGGATTTTTTAAGGACAAGTATTCATGTATATTTGACATATTCTTTTAGCGATACATAAGCTTCAAGCGCCTTCTTAAGCGTCTAAAACCACTCTTGCTCAAACTCTACTTCTGCCACTACTAGGTTACGCTGATGTGTGTTATCCTGATGCTAATGAGATTATTAATAAACTTGATCGATTTCAAAATATGTGTACTCGTTTTATCGTCGGCTTACACAAATTTGACCATGTATCTAATTTCCGTCGACAACTGAAATGGCTTCCTGTGCGTTTACGACGTAACCTGCGCATTCCCACTATTCTTTTTAACATTTTAAAGCTATCCTCTCCTCCTTACTTGAGGGAGCGTTTTCAATTGGCACCTCCAAGAGAAGGACCTGTACGCAACTGTGTCACTCTAAGAAAACTTGAGTTCCCTGCACCCAATACCTGTTTCTATGAGAAATCCTTCACAGTTCAGGCAGCGCGCTTATTAAATTTGACAAAAAAAATTTAATCACAAAAAATTTTAAATCGTGTTAAATGGAATAAAATCGTGTAAAAAAAAATAAAAATATTTTATTTTCAAATCGTGCTATATCAAAATCGTGTTAAAAACAGAATTAGGTGTAGAGTTAAATTATCTACATATGATTTTAATGTGATATATGTAAATCTTAAAAAATCATTATTATATTTACTTATGCTATTTTTTATTATTATTTAAAATGATGATAAAAAAGTGTATATAGTAGAATAAAGTTTTGTTTAAGACTAAAGTACAAAAAAAAAATTTGAAAAAGGTTACAAGATGCAAATAAGACAAATAATAATTAGTGACAATGAAAAGCTTTTATATCAGATATCTGGATCTACTTGTACAATTTACTTTCTTTTTGTTTTGCTATAGGCTATGAAACATTACGGTGTAAGTCTTAGTCATCTTTAAATTCGTAAAAACGTTGCTTCGTACCTATTTTTAAGATTCTGAGTTTCCGGGAAGTAACCTGTAGATTTTGATTCCCTTGCGAGTTTCGAAAATTTGCAGAAATATGTGGCATAAACAGCTGTATCTTTTGATTGTGTTAGTTTAGAAGTGTGATTTTTTTCACAACTCTAGGTAGTAGACATGTGGAGACCTTGATATCTCCACGCGTATTCAAAGGAAATATTGGTTTCCCTATAAGGGTTCCGGTTTTTCCCTGAGGTACGAAACCCTAAAAAATGTAAAAAAATAATCATTTACAGATTGACTTATTCAAAAGAATTAAAATTTTGGATTAAGTAATTGAATACAGTGGTGAGTTTTATCACTCAACACGCAATGCTTCCAGAATTCGGCAGAAAGTGGCGAATGGAGTGTCTTAATACTAATTTCTCTCTGTCTAGCCTGCTATGTGCGCGATACAGCTTTATTTTTTTTTAAATATGATAATGTTTTAGTTAAGTTCAAATGACGTATTATCACTTAGGTGTTAATGGAATATTTGCCTACATTTTAAATACACACATGATTGATCAAAAGAAAAAAATTAATAAATATGAACATTTATACACAGTTCTTAATTTTACAGAAGAAAATATTTTGAATTGTGAAAGTATTGTCGTTACCAATTAGTGCACACAATCGTCAATAGGTAGGTATTTTTAAGAATCTTAGCAATCCCTTTTTATTCGGCCAAGATAGTCGTACACGCATCTACTCGTATTATACCTACTGGAAGCTGCGAGCTGAGGATAAAGAGATGATAATAGTGAAAGCATATTTCTCGACGGATAAAACGAATAGATAGAGGTCTTTAATATAAACGAAGCAGACTTTAGTACTCTCGAAAAATGCAAGCGTGGCGGTCGGGTACACATTGAATTTTTAAAGCGGCAGTTTTGTGGCTTGTTGGCTGCGTGGGGGGTTTCAAAAATGTTTCCTGCCATTTCACCTCGCCTCGCCTCTTTACAGCACATACTAGTCAAGTTTCTTTTATATATGCACTTCTATTTATTTTTTAAGTGTATTTTGATTTACATACATTTAAAATAAAATAAAACAAATATTACCAAACTTAAAAATGTATTCTTTAAACCATTTATATACTCGTAGTTGAGTATATGTATAAGTGTTCGCCGCGAATTTAATGCCGCGAATTTAAATAATTTAATCAATAATATTTATTGCAATACAATCATTAATGCCTTCCTCAGGATATGGCAATTTTATATTATATAAACATTTTTTCCTATTCCGGAGATTGGTGTGAACTTTTAAATGTTATTGTTTTTAATATAAAATCATGATAATAAAATGACATTTCGTAGAAAAAAGTAAATGAGTTGTGTCGTCGGTCAGTGGTAGGGTCCGCAGCGGCTCCACTTCGGCCCTCAATATATCAACGTAGACAGGACGAAAATTGGACTGGACCCTTGTTAATGTCCGCACTTAGGCCCTTTCACCCTTGTTTGTGATTATTTATTTAAGACTTATTGATACACCTATATCTATCACCTTACAAACAGAAACATACAAACTTGGGACTCCTCAATTTACGTTTTATTTGTATATTATTTACACACAGTTCTTCCCACTCATTCTGCTGAATACGTTATAAATAATTGTAGTACTTACCTCGAAAAATTTTTTAAATTTAAAGTACCTGTTAATATTCCAACATTCTGTCGAAAAGTCATAGGCGATTACTCAAATAGGTATCTACTGTTCTAATTAGTACAGTGTCTGACATATTATCCAGAATAAGCCGGAAAATGGGAAGCGGAAGTGTCTTAACGTTTAAACACTAGGTTCCCTCTGCCTAACCTTCTATGTGCAGGAAACAGCGTGAAGCTAAAAAAAAAATAATTACAATTTAAATAATAAGTAAAAATATTACATATATAGATAAGCTTAGGTTCAGTATATTATAAAAAGTAAAGTGAACGGAGTGTCTTAACACTAATTTCTCAGGTTCCCTCACCTTACCCTGTACAATGAGTGGCTAAAAAAAAAAATAAAACTATTCTCCGAATAGCGAATCAAACGAACAGTCATCGCGTTTACAGTAGATGTCCAGCTATGCCACGACTGCCTCTGTCTTTCTTTCATAGTGTCGTAGTGACGTAAATTTAAATTTAAAACGTTTGTATTACGAATATAATTTACAAGAAAAATCTTTTTCCCGTACATTTCGTGTAAGTACTGCATAATGTGATGCGAGGTCACGCATGCACACTTCGCGCATGGAGAGCGGCTCCCTGGAGCGTGGTATGACCTACACTAGACGAGTGGACCTCCCTAATAAAATTTATGTTGTGATTGCACGTAGAATTTTTCTTTCTTTTAAAACACCAAAATGTCTTTTATGTACATTCTTCAAAATTTTTTTATATGTTATATACTCTAGGCACTTAATATTGAATATTTAATGGCTATATTTTATCGTGCTTTATAAATGATTTTATTAAAACGTTTATACTAAATAGTTATGTGTCTTTAAATTAAAAATATATATTTCGTAGCGACATTATTTTAGATATATACTTTGTGGTACCGTGTGTAATAATTACAGTACATAAGTATATTACATAGCTAAGCAGATTTGGAAACTGAAAAAAAAACTAAGAATAATAAGATATTTTAAAATGTGACATAATAGTACTATGACGTGTGTAATACGACGTATAGTATGTACATGTATGTCATAGTAAATATTGAACTGTTTGTAAGCTGATGTCACTGAAAAAGATTCACTCATTTTTCAATGTAGGCGGAATGCGAAGCAAAAATCATGCTTCAAGAATGCTTTGTCATTTTTATATTCATTTTTAATAATAAACAGTGCGTGTATTTAATATGAGCGAACGTGTGGATTTAAAAATAACAATCGGAGTTCTTGCCACAGTCACTCAGCCTGTCAGATATTTATTTATTCATCATCATAGTTGTAAGTTCTGAGTGAGGAGTAATTTACACACAAAAACACATTGTTTCAGTTTTGCGTTCTATATGAGATAAATATGACAAATAAAAAAAAAATTTAATATATTTTTTTAATATGAAGCTTTTAGGCCGTCGTAGCACAGTGGCACAAGGGTATCGCGCGTAAACTCAATTAAAACTCGTAACTCGTAAAACGGAGTGTCTTAACACCGAATTTCCCTCTGTCTTCCCTGCTATGTTCGGGATACAGCATGGAGCTGAAAGTTTGTAAATTTTTATGGTGTATTTTACAAATAATTGATAGTGATACCCATAAACGGAGGGCTGTGCATAATATCCTCCTCCCATTTTGTTTGTGACTGTGTAATTGTGTTGTCATCAGAGCTGAAATCATAATTCGAATTTCAACTCAACCGGATACTGGGAAGTGGGCCAAATTGAAAAATATGTAACTAAACTAAAATAATATCGTCATAATATATAAATTTTTATTTAAATCCATATAAAAATATTTAAATCATAGCCCCTAATGAAATTAATAATGATGATAAAAGCACGAGAAAACATGGAAAACTTTATCTGTCCAGTTTGCCTACGTTGGATACCGACGGATATTCGTGTACGAAAACTAATTCAACTTTTGTGGCTCTGTATCATACTGGCTACCTATAGCTACGACCTTACCGACTCTCTTTGTGCTATAATAAATTATATTATATTATATTATTATATAAATTCGTTGTGACATTATGATTAATGTTTGGATTAGATAATCTCACCATATCCAAATAGAATTTTTTAAAGGTTAAATTTATTTATATAAAAATTCTCTTCTCTATAATTTTTGTGTTTCAGTTTTCTTTTTATTAATTTTCCATTCAACAGTATCGCGTTATAGGCTCTCACGATTTTTTTGTTATCTTAGAAGCAAGGTCTTAGGAACTTATTTACTTTTACTTTAAAGTAACACCTTTGCTTTTACTTTAAAGTTACGTCGTTAAGTTATCATAAATACGAGGCAGCCTCCGTAGAATTAAATGAGATTTTATTCCAGTGTGTCGTTGACGTTTTCGTAAATGTAACTTTCATATCTGTTTCATATTATATATCATCGCTATCGATGTTATCCTATTTGCAGACGTGACTTATATGAGTTTCACAGAATTTATCGACAGAATATTATCCGGCAGAAAGTGGGGAACGGAGTGTTTTAACACCGAGGTCACCCCTGTCTACCCTGCTGTGTGCGGGATACAGCGTGAAGCTGAAAAAAAAAAATCTTCTCTTTAAATATTCAGTCTTCAAAAATATTATAGTTGGTATATGTTGTTATATTATTTTTATTTTTTTAATTATTATTATTGTTATAATATCTAACGGTTGTAGCGTTTGTTTTTTCTGCCCTTGTGTCTGTGATATCGCAGGACCTAATCAAATGGCTAAAGAGGACGTAGCCGTCGTCATCGTCGTCGGTACAGTCGTTATCTTTTAAATTACAGTAGAAACTCGATTAACCGGACTAATAATTGTCGTTGGACATTCGGATAATCGAATTTTGCAAATGCATATGCGACATAAAATTGTTATATGTCTATTAAAAATACAAGAACATATCAACGAAAATCAACGTTTATTGAGAAATTAACATTTTCCAACGTACGATTTATACATATTTTACTTAAAAGTAAATATAAATTTTCTTAGGTTTCATTGTAGTAGGTTGTATAAAATAATTATCGCGGGTAATAGTCCGGATAATCGTGAATCCATATAATGAAGGCAGATTAATCGAGTTTCTACTGTATATAGATAGCTCTTACTAATATAAATGTGAAATAATATTGTTAAATTAGCTTATCGAAAATACATTTAAATGGGTACAATTTACAGAATCAAGGCCATAAACATATCTTAATAAAGCTAAATTCTTTTATAATTTATTAACAATATATATATTATGTACATACCATCAGTAATATATAATTTATATTTCTAAAATATATACATTTTTGTATATACATTTGAGTGTAGAAGAGCAATTTAATAAGGAGGGGTACCGAAACGAATTGTATAAGAGTACGCCGTAAGTTAATTACAGTAATGAACAAGCGAAGAAGGTGCGCTAAAAAATCCACCCCAAGATCACTCCAAAGTCTTTACTACGATGTTCATCGCGCGGTTCATTAGCGCCTGAAAGGTCGTCTCGGGTTACATGCCTTTTTTTTTATATATTTTATTTTTTAGAATTTTTTTTTGTAGATTCATGCTGTATGGCATGCTGTATGATTCATGCTGTATGGTAGGGTCAGGGTAGGTAGAGGGAACCTGAGAAGCTAGCGTTAAGACCTAGTGTGTGTAGAGTTATTTTCTATTATTATATATATTAAAGTATATAAGAAAATTATAGGTCATTAGGATCATAAGAGATTAATTATTTAAGATTTAGTAATTTAGAAAAAATTACTAAATCTTAATTTATGTAAATAATTATTCTGACATACATGAATCATGTCTTCAGGAATGTGTATGAGAGGAAAAAAAAAATAATTATGTACAGCCTTCGAATATAGCCTCGTTTGCAATACCATGTAAGATATAGGTATAGTATAGTATATAGATAGTAAGAGGCGTGAAGTTAATAAAAATATATAAATAGTCAAAAATTAAAATGAACTCCATGTAGCACTTGCAACACGATAGAGTAGCTCCTTCATTAGTACGGGCAGAACGGTAGAGTTTTAACTATGGAAGAATTTTTCTTGTCCCTTAAACAAAGGAAATGCTAAAATATATATATATATAAGCTTGTTATAAAATGTTTGATCGATTATATCTGGATACTCGATATTTGTATGTACGATTCCGATTATATATATTATATCGGAAAATAAGATTTTAAGCATGTGAGTGTTTTAATACTAGGTTCCCGGTTTGAAGGTAAACAAAGTAAATTATGAATGTAGCTGTATAACACAAAGAACATCTCTTACAGTCGCGCAAGGATATTTAGTTTGTTCTAAGAAACTGAGAGTAGTATGTACTTATTCTGTATGCGATTAAAGATCTTGATAAAAGCTGTTCCATTTTCTGTTTCTGTCACAAGAGATAAAGCCGCGTGCCAAGTCGATAAATAAATGGAACAAATCTACGCGGTCCCACTTGTATTTTTCTCAACTAAGTTGGTTGTGGCAGAGGAAGTTTAACTGCACTAAATACAGTTAGTTACAAGTTAAAGGATAATTTTTTGCTTGTTTACACTAATATTAATCTGGCAACTTGAATTTTATATTTTTATTTTAAATCTCTATGAACATATTAGAATCATTTACATTTTTCATCAATTAATATATTGTTTTCGCAAAATGGGTGTTGTTAATCTAATTGTGCCTTTAATGTAGGGCTGGTTGTGCTGCAGCACAACTAGCTCCATGGCAATCTTTATCGTTATAATATAATTTTTATCATTGATAAAATATAAACATGAAAGCAAAAAAAAACAAGGGATGACTTCATCTCGGGATCTTACAAAGGGCAAAGGGCTACGAAGGCTGACTTTAAGGAGGGACGTAAATTAAACATTGTTGGTCTTTTATATTTTATGTTGAAAGTTTGTTTGATGATGTATAGATAGACTATATATTATAGATATTAATAAAATTGAAGTTTGTGTGATTTAAAATTAACCATGTTTTTTATATCCGTGTATAGTTATTATTATTAGTATACAAAACTAAAACAAAAACAAATAATTTTTTGTTAGTCTGTCTGGCTTTCTATTTGTTCGGGCTAATCTATGCAACATGCTATGATACAGCGTGATATTATTATAAAAACATGACAAAAGCGTTAAAACGCGAAGTATGCGCCTTGTTTCTGAAATAAAATGATTAATTGTTTTTTTATTTCAATTAAAATTAACACAAATCTATTCTTTTGTCAAATAACATACAGTTATTTTTTTTTACTGTATATTTATTGCTCAGTTACCATATTTTGATAGAAACAAAGTGTCGTTCCACCACGTTCACAGCTAATTCATATATTCATTTTTAGATAGATAAAAACAAAAAACAATTAAGGTAGACGAAAGGTGCAATAGAAAAAATATTTTTTTTGTAAGAATAACAAATATATACAAATTAAACAAAAAGATAAAGTATAAATATTGTAATTTAAATATTGTAATTTAAACATTGTAATACGTAAGCGTCTAGAAATAAAAACGCTAATCGATTTTCAATATGGGAAATTTAAAATGAAAGTCCACATATTTTTTTGGTCGTATATGGCAATTTTCATTGAAAAAAGAAGTAGGCACTGTCCCAGTAATCCGTCCATCATGCCATGCAAATTGAATCACGTCTCTCATCAACCTGCATGGTTTTTTGCAGAAAACGTGGCCTGAACGAGGTGTAAGAGAAAAATGTACTTACAATAAATATTAATAATAATTGATTACTATTTTAAAATCTTTTATATATATATATATATATAGTGCCCGGCCACTATTAATAATGGCCATTGTTATAGATATGTCGGTCGGTCGGTAACTGATACTGTCTATATGTGATCATTAGCCAATTTAAAAATAAAGCTACATTAATGGCAGCATGTGAATTTAAATTCTTATTGTTTTTATTTGATGTAGAATCGGAAGTGAACGATTGCACGATTTAACAGACGTCACAGCTCGAGGTGGTTTTAAATCGATGATAAATACGTATTCAATCGTTTATCTATTTGTTCGTCCCATTATAGCGCATTCATTTCAGAGATAATATAAAACTTTTGGTATGTGGGAGGGGCGATAAATTAATGAAAACGAATGTAGCGGCTCGTTTAATAATGATCGAACTTCACTTCAGGTAAGTTAGTTTGATAATATATTATATTTCGTCGCTACATTCGCAGATATATTGACTGGATAGTAATTAAGATATATAGAGTTTTGCTTTCATATGAAAATACTCGTAATTATTCGTCTAAATTATGTGTAGCATTGGCAGTGATGATAATGATAAAAAAACACGCACGTTCACACACATAAATAAAATTTTATAGTAAGAATTAAAATTTTCTTTAATCAAAATTTTCTTTTTTGGGCAGACTCGACCGGATTTAATACCACCCCCGGCATTTTAAACCGGCGTGAAGTAGTGGCCCTTGCCACTGCGTTTCGCATTAGGTAATGCCGGGCCCCGGTACCCTTCATCTCCACCTTAAAGGCTGGCAACGCACCTGTGGCTCCTCTGGTGTTGCATGGGGTCGTGGGCGGCGGTGATCACTTACCATCAGGTGACCCGAACGCTCGTTTGCCTTGTCCTCTCCCATAAAAAAAAAAACTTCCCATACAATTACTAAATCTCTCCTACAGTAATAATTAAGAGCATAGTATATTTTGCTAAAATACCTTTGAAATATCAATGTACAAACACAATTTTCTCACATAAATCAAAAGAATAATATTGTGAGATCACGTAGTCGTAAAAAGTTTCGTTGAACACCAATAGTTATAGAACAATGGTGGATAAGTTGGAGGCGAATTGAAGACTCGATATGCCCTGAAATTCCAGTCGAGAACGAACTAGATTTTGCTTTGTTCGTAAACAATGAGCGACGGAAAACTCTATTGGTTCTTATGCCAAAAAATATCTACTTTCGTAATATTGTATGAATAATGCCTAATTCCCTTAACGTGGGCAGCGTTGACATCAGCTAGGAATAGACTGACTGCAAAGTTTCCTGTTTATATTCACAATAAATGCGTGATTTATCACTTTGGCGTTGATTGGTTGGCTAAAAAAATTGTATGAAGAAAAATAAATGTTTTTTTTTTAGCTTCATACTGCATCTCGCACGTAGCAGGGTAGGTGGGGGATAGCCTAGTGTTAACACACTCTGTTCCCCACTTTACAAGTCACCAGAGCGAATAAATGAAAATATAAAATATTTCATTTCCTCAAATGGGAGTCAAACCTACGTCCCTGTCGGGGTTACAGGTCGCACGCTTCCCTGTCCCTAAAAAAATAAATTCATTACAAACAAGTATAAATTCGTAAGCAACAAAATATTAGTTAATATTTAATCCGAAAGCTTCTAAAAAAGACAGCTTGAAAATTATCGGTCCTCAGAAGAAACCAAAAATAAATTATCGCAGTTAAGTGAAATTAACTGCGAAGAATCAGATTAAGGGCCTCGTTCTCTCGGACAAGCTAACGGTTTTCCTCACCCAGTGACTCTTCATTAGGCTATATAATATATTTCATTTATAATAAATTTTGGGGTATAAAATAAATTCTACAAAATATCCGTTGAATATGTTAGACGAAAAGTTTGTGCTGGGTGAACTTTATGAAAAGAGCGTAATAGAATAAAAAGAGTTGCGGCCGCCAGGTATCTAAATCCTGATTAAAGGTTTTATCGGTGAACTGATTAACTGTCGAAACCGGGATGGATTTATTGTAAAAGTTGGTCGTTCACCGAGTTTAGTGATTCGAGCCCGCACACTTTACTCGAATAATTGTCTACGTGATCGGAATTGGGTTCCGCGACGCCTTTAATAAGATCAGATAAAGAGCTCCGAGCTTTAAGTCGCTTACTTGTGACGTAATATGCAGGCACAGACTGTGCCAAAATAGTACATATAGTAGAAAAATATCTTTACAATTTATATAATTGTCATTTTAAACTTAGACTCAACACAGATTCATGAAGAATGTTAGATTAAATTAATCCAACTCGACTGTTGGGTCTGCGGTCGTGGTTTTTTCTCACAATACAACCCAATTTTGAGGCCGTCGTAGCGCAGCGGCACAAGGTGTTTCTGTAACAACGGTTGTGGGTTCGATCCCCACTCGAGGAAGTGAAATAAGGCAAATAAGGCAAAGAACGACGTTGAGTTCCGCCACTCCATGCGCAAACGCGATCCTCTAAAAATCGGCGGAGATTGGGGAACGAAGTGTCTTAACGATGGATTCCCTACCCTGCTGTGTGCGGGATTCCGAAGCGTGAAGCTGATTTTTTTTTTAAGATTTTGATATAATTTCATTACACTATTGAATAAACTGAATTAAACTTTAGGAGAATATTTTTGTATGAGTAGTTTTTAAATTGTAATGCCTTGCAATCCTCTATGCCATTATCCGGTGCCTAACTAATTAAAAATGCTGCTAGAGACGGGTAAAACCATTTTACCCTTTTTTAATTTCCAACACTGTTTCATTTAAGTCTAGGTCTAGAATCTAGGTCTCTAGGTTTACAAATTAATCACACTTCCCCATTTATCTTCGTCCTTCTCACCTACTCCTTTGACTTTATGATGAAAAGTATATTTAATATCTTTTAAAATTATTCATATACGAGAGTTTCACATGTCTAGTGGTTGAAAATTTTATATTTGTTTAATATATATGTAGCCATCTAGCCAAGTAGATATAGTTATATAATATAGATTACATTATTAACACTGTTGAATACAATCGATAGTTTCTGAGGTAAAATAAAGTAACTGAAATTTAATCATTTAATATTGGACTTGTAGAGGAAGCGATTGCGGCCGGAAGCGACCGAACAGGATATTAGAACTTTGCCTTCACTAACTGAACGTGAACGTACTCGTATCTCAAGTCTCGACCATACATGTAATATATTATGTAATATTTTTAGTCTTTTACAATATTACATATTTAAATATTACTTCATATTGATTGATGATTGATATTGATGTACTTAATTAAATCATTTCATGAAGTCAATTTTTTGTTTACTGTTTTAATATACATATTATAAACAATAGAAAGAGTGGGACATATTGTTTTATGTCAAATAATAGCAATATGTTAATAAATAAATCAAATAAATAAAAAATACAGCACGGTAGCCAGAGGGAACTTAGTGTTAAGACACTTCGCTCTCTACTTTCCGCCGAATTCTGGAGGCATTGCGTGTTGAGAGGTGAAACTTAACCCCGTGCTATGCCTCCACACCAGAGCGAAGAAATGGGAATATAAATTTAAATAAATATCTAATTTCACCGAGTGGGGATCGAACACACGACGCGCCACGACTGGCCTTAATATATAGCAATAAGCTTGATTGTATTTACAAACCATGTACATGTGCGAGTCAGTCCCGCCCATCGAGGGTTCCTTATCAACTTCATTGTAGGTCAACAGGAAGCCGCACTTTGACTCGACACCAGAGCGAAGAAATGAAAATATTAAATGTTTCAGATCCTCGACTGGGAATCTTTTGCGCTTATAATCACATGAATGTAAGCGGTTCAATTTCCCAACTGAAATTAATATGCAGATGTGGCGTAGGGGCATAAGCATGTGCTTCTGTCCTTACGCTACATCTGTATATTAATTTCTGTTGGATACCTCCACGTGATATAGTGATAAATGGTCTCAACAGACTTTGTTATCAGCATTTTACAGCTGATATCGAAATAATCCGGATTAAGAGTTCCGTTTTTTCTTATGTGATACGGAATCCCAAAGGGTGAAGTAAAAGTACAAAAAGTAAAAGTATTTTTTTATAAAAAAACTTTTAATGGAAAATGCCTTAATTGCACGACTTCTAAATTGACTATTTTTAATTTTCATATTGATAAAAGTGAAACTTTGTGTATTATTTTTTATATATTATATTATTATGAAGGTTTTATATATTATATTACTATCATGGCGAAGTAGTACAAACGTGTGATTGTAAACGCGACGGGTTGTAAGTTCAAATTCCATCTGAGGAAATAAAATAATATATTTGTTATTTTTATTCCTTTGTTCTAATGTCGAGGCAAAGCGCGGCGTTGAGATCTGCCATTCAATACGCAATACCTCCAGAATTAATTTAATGGACAGAGTGTGAAAACACTAGGTTCCTAGGTTCCCTCCGCCTACCCTGCTACAGCGTGAAACTAAAAAAAAAAATAGAAGCTTTATATATGTGTGATGTGATTTGTCAATTGATTTTTCAATATAAACTGAACTTTTTTATTACTATCACAGTTTTATTTTTCCGACGCAAACTCTAAGCGTTAAAACCAACCTATCCAAAAACTATATTTAATTTAGTTCAAAGGTAAACGTGGCGTGTTCTGTTTGAAAAATATTCAATTTTTTTTATACATTACTTATACACTGCATATTTTTTACAGTTCACTTTTATTTTATATCTTGCATAGTTATTTTTTTCATAATTTTTTTTTCGACTTGATTCTATTGCTGTTGACCTGGACTGGTCTTGAAAGCGTCACCAGGCGGGGATGAGCGAGAGAAGGTGATCGCTGAAGAAAAAGTCCGAACACAGTGTCTTCACACTAGGTTCCCGGTTTCAGTCAGCCTACCTTGCTATGGGCGGGATCCAGCGAGCAGCTAAAAAAGTAGTAGCAGTAAAAAAAATACTTGTGTTAATCTAAATAGATACAACAAGAACAATTTCGTACTTTAAAATGGAATAAAAATCATGAATACTGATCATATAATCGACACAATGTTTCAATAAATATATTAGTAATAACAAAAAAGAAGGCTACAATTTCCTCAACCCTAACAAAGTGCGAATCGGAAGCATCCTATACAAAGCGGCGCTGCACAACGCTATCTTGTCGGGGCTCGCTGCGCCGCCCTGTGCGGGCTCCGGTGTCGTTTTTACGCCGGATCTGTGTATGAGTTACGGTCAACAATGTTTCCGGTTACGCCTGCGCCCCTCTCTCAGAGTTACTCTGTCGACGATTACATTTTGTGCGCACTGCTTCTGAATATATTAAAAAATATTAATAAAGTATTTTTTGTTTCCTTCTAATAATACGCTCTTTTTTCTAACATGATGTCGCTTATATGTCATTCTAGTAGATATTATAAACAATTCATGTATGCCTAATGTTTATATTATCTGTAACTATATAATTTTATATACATTGTATCAAATAAATATTTTATATTATAATATCGATTCGATAAATATCGAATTGACAAAATATTTAGAATTTCCGTATACAACTATTTCATTTATTCATTACTGTATGACACTCTGACTGAAATTAATTTTAGTGCTATCATTTTACTTTAAATTATTCAATTATTATTTAAAAGTGTAAAATTTTAGACATCCAAACAAAAACAGTGACAGCGATTGTTTACTTAATGTTGCTGAGATTAAATTAAGATTCAAGCCATGCCGTAATAATGACGTACAAACGTAGACATTATCTTTAAAGCTTATCTATTTGGTTTGAAATTAGAGCCTTTAATAACAATAAAAACGTAATAAGGAGTCTTTCACGATTGGCAAAGTTACGAGCTGGAAGTTTATTGGTAACGTAAATACCGCTTCCGTCACAATTAGCGGAACAAACAATCGCAACAAAGGGTCTGGTGCGGATTAAGAGACACATTTAATTCCAAGTTATTGTGTTGAATTCGGCGAAAGGGAAAATCAGAAATAGCTACTGCGATTTCAAGTTAATATAATAATATTGAAACTGCGGTAAACCATATATTGGTCGTTAAACGATATTTTGTGTTATACTCGTATAAACAACGTTTTTATTGTGATTTCAATTCGCCACTCGTCGAAACGAATTATTTTCATTTCCTGTTTTTTTTTTATAAATTCACGCTATATTCGCATACAGAAGGGTAGCCAGAGGCAACCTAGTCTTAGGACTCCGTTCTACTCACCGCCCGACTTTTAAGAAATTGCATGTTAAGTAGCGGAACTCAACGCCACACTTTGTCATGTTGCCAGAGCGACAAAATAAAAATATAAATAAATAACAATTCATTCCCCCGAATGGGAATTGAACCCACAACAGTAGTGTTTATAATCAAACGCTTTCGATACTGAATTACGACGGCCTCACCTCCGGCCTCATATTTATATACAATATTGAATAAATATAAAGGAGTCCACTTTATGTTTTGCACGATGGTTTTAACTCCTGGTGTCCGGCGAGCTTGCCGGTCACGGTTTTCAGTTTTTAATAGTTTCAAATAAAATTTTTCATCCATTCGTTAATAATTTTTGAAATTTATTTGTGTAAATATCAAATAATTTATCAAATTTATGTGGGAAAATGCTTTTTTTCATTAAACAGCGTTTAGACCATTCGCTGAGATCTAATTTTCTGTTCTACAGGACAAATGTTTGCCAAGTACAGCTATCACATCGGCGTCGTCCATACACACCGTCACGTGGCTCTACTGCGAGTTCAATGCAAAACTGTGCATGCAAACCCTAACGTGCATAGCCTCCATAAGGCTACATTAAGTTTTATTTTCATTATTAACTTTTCGAAATTAAATATCAAATAAGTTATCTTATTCCTATAAAATATATCTTCTGTAGACACTTTCTACTTTCAAAATATGTTACCAAATACGGGATATTACAAGTCTAGAGATTTATTAACTGAATTAGTAGCAACATTTTAATGTATTCTATAATATAAACTTAAAAGCTTTTACGGTTCAAGCCACAGTCGATTATTTCGGTCACTGAGCGATTTCGGTTTCCCAACGCACTTGATTCTAAATGCGTTGTTGGATGATTTTTTTTTCATTTCAATAAATTTACTAACCAAATAAATAGACTCGAAAAATTTTCATTTATAATAAGAGCGGAGTAAATTGAATATATAATATAAAGTATTTGGATATAATAATATCCAAAATTTGTTAATAAACAAACAGATATTTTTATGAACTTAGCTGTAGTTAAATCTAATAAAAATAGTCTTTAATTTTCTATACGATAGATTTTTTTGTGCCCTCAGTCTTTGTTTTTTTAAAAGATCCGACGAAGAAGCCACAAACGATGCACTCCGTTCTCTGATCGCTTGACAAATTTTGAAAGTGGTGTTATGTGTTCATTTTTCTATCAGACAGTCATATTTTCTTTTTCGTTATTTTCACAATAGTCATTTAAAATTTGTTATTATTCCATTTCGTTGTAACTTTGCTAAGTATATTCGTAGGCACTTGTAATTTATTAGGGTTTAGAGGTGTCTTCGGGCAGGCGACTAAAAGCATGCTTAATGTCTGGCAATAACGTAAAAGATCATCCATTGTAATTGTATTCCTAAGGAAATAAAAAAAATGAGCTTTATAATTTAACGAAAGTTAGGCACTACTATGTTATGCACCTTATTTACCTGATAACTGTTAAAGTAATCACCGTCTAAATTTCACATTTCTCGAAATCTACAGGTGTTGGGTGTATGTGCGTATAGGGACGTTCAGATTTTATAACATAACGAAGGTGTAGCTGCTGTCGGCTCCCTTATCTCGGATATATTATATGATCTCGGAGAGTACTTCTCATATCTAGGAGCCTTTACGATCTCTGTTTCCATTATTTTTGATTCTATTTATTGATTCAATTTTTTTTTTTCAGTTTAGTTCAGTTCAGTTCTTAGTTTTCTCTTTGACTTGGACATTATATACGAAATTATATAACAGTACTTCCTTTCCTATCTTATTACATCATTTTGACTAATATTAATATAACAAGTAGTTAGTCAGAAATATATGGCACAAATAGTGGAAGTAATAAATATAATATATTATGTTTAGAGTTAATTTATATGACTGTAATGTTGCATTAACACAGCAAGAACGAAACATACTCGCTTCATTATAATAATTCAAGTCGTTAATTGTGGTTATTCCCTTGTAAGTAGGCGAGCAGATACTGCTGCAACAAATACATATCTCGTGCTGGCAAACGGCCAGCTGTTGATATTTCCCTCAAACCCGCTTATAATACAGCGACACATTACCGCGACTCACTGGAGACATCTACGTTTACTTTGATCGTGATATGCAAACATTTTTGCATCCAGGGAATACTTTGTACGGACTTGTGCTTGGTAAAAGTGTGATACGTAAGTACTGATAGAAGTACAGTCTTCGCCTATCTGTGCAAAGCAATCCGGCCAAGAAATAAATAACATTAAGGGATAACAACTAAATACAACGGGAAAACGCTAAAATATATATATATATATATAAAAATACCTTGTAAGTATAGAGTGCAAAAATAATTGTTGTAATAATAATAATAAATGTAAAATAGCTATATAGGAGTAAGTATGACTAATTTCTTTTATTATTTTTTGATTTTCTTTATTTTTGGCCGTTGCCATGCATATTCTATAATACCATCCCTTGTGATTGAAACTTGGAGGAAGTAGCAGGCAAAGAATATCAAGACACTCCGTTCTCCATTTTCCACCAAATTATGAATCACTGCGTGTTGAGTTTCAACATAACACTACGCTTTGTGTTATGGGAGTGGTTCAATCTGTTTCTTTATATTGTTTGGATTTATTTATAAGAAGGATATCGAGGAAGTTATATTATATCACGCTTTGACTCCGAATGGAGTAAAAACAAAAATGTTGCGAGAACGGGCGAACTTAAAAGCTTCCGTGCGTGCTCTGCGTAAACGGTCAAAGTTTGGCAAAAGATATATATTACGGAATTGTTCTACTAGAAAAGTTCCAAGAACTTCTAATGCTACTTCTAATTCATTTTTATATTTTACAATTAAGAAAAAAATAAAGGGATATTTTTAAAACTGTTTTAAACTTTATAGTATTATAGCGTACCTAATCAAATACGCTCAATATTTATGCACAAAGTATTTAATTATTGATTTTGATATACATCAAAATCTTATTTTACAGTATACTAATAAAATATAATAGATATTTTAGGAGATATCACGTTTTAAAATAATAGAGCAGAGTGATAGTCGCATATTTTTACTTACATATTTTGAATAAAACTTATTGACTAGTAGCGCGATTAATTCTTACTTCTTATAAATATTATTCAATGTTAGATTAGGGGACATAATCGCTTATGTATCCACGGAGCACGACGGGATCTCATACGAAAACAGAATTGGTAAAACGAGAGCAAGTGAAACGGACAAAAATTTGTTCAAATTCAAATGAGCAGTTTAACAAAACTCAAGGAATAAGCGCTTTCAAAAGCTCGTTCTGTCGTTAAAAACGATGATATTTTATGTAGGTGAACAATAATTATATTATAGAATAAGATATTAAAGCTATATTTTAAAAATTTAAAGAAAATCATACAATTTCGTACAAAAAAATAATAATAAGACGTCTTTGACTATAAAACACAAATACATCTTTAAATACATTTTTTTTATTAAAAATCTTTAAATAAATTAGAACAGATGCCGCTTGTGTGGTTCAAAATAAAATCCCTTCGTTGGGAAATAAATCGGCTTAAATGTGTTGAGTCCGTCGCCGACCGCAACCAAGTGGGCGCGACGCCAGCGCGGCCTCCAGAGCAACATAAATTGAAATATTAATTGCATTTCATTCATTTTTGTAAACGCAACCGCTTGTAAACATTACGTACTTTTATTTAGTAGCACAAAATTATTATTATAAGATTGAAATTTGAACAATCTATTTTATTTTTTAATGAGTCAACTAAATACTATACGGCCATTACGTGTAAAAAGACAAAGACAAAGCAGAGGGTTTACGGGCTTAAAGGTTCATTTATCTCTTAAAAAAATGGAATAAAATGAAGTGGCAATGGGAGGGACTACAAGGAAGGTGTAGGAAGAACTAAATAGAACCTCGTAATAAAAATGAGAGCTACCTACATATGTTTTATTTAATTTTTTTTGTTTTTCTTCTATTTGTATATGTTCCCAAGATTCGTCGTTCAAGATTTCGTTTAATATTGTTATGTAATAGATTTATAATATTCAACCTAATAATATTTTTTATTAATTATTCTATTTAATATAATTTATTTTCTACGTTGTTTTTACAAAAAAGAGTGTACCAATCTTTTAGAACAAATTAGAAGATATATTTTTTATAAACCAATTTGTTCTTTTTTTTTTTCAATTTGTTCTCGGTTATTGTGTAAAAAAAATTTGTCATATAAGTAATAAAGTATGCTGTGGTGGACTTTTTTAACCTATTACCTAACCTGCTGAGGGGAGTTAGAGCGTCAAGCGAAAACGTGAGCGAAGCTAATCAACAATAAACTTGGTAAAATGAAAGCTTACAAAAGTTTAAAAGTGTTTAAAGTTTAGAAACTCTTACAAGAAGTTAAATACAAACCTAGTATTGCACACAATCGTGTTGTTGTTCACCTTAACGCTTCAGAGGGATGAATTCTAGCTTCAAATTGTATCAGATTTTCCGGGATTGTTAAGCAATCAATTTATATGTAAATTAGTTCTGAGCAATATGCCACCGAAAGTAAATTTGTTATGTTATTTGTATTGTGTCCATTAAAAAACAATGTAAGATTATAATTTAAGCCTCTTTCTAATATTTTTTTAGTTGGCTTAAATATTTATAATTTTCTTATAAAAATAAAAAATAAATACTAATCGAACTAAATGTAAGTAATTTACTATTTATATTATAGCTATATTTACTTTCTATTGACATCTTTTTTATTCTACATCTATATTTCATATTCATTCAAGTGTGGACACATGGTAATAAGAAACTATAAAGAAAGTAAAGAAAGATCCCTTTAAAACATAAATGCGAAATGAGCGCCAAGTTCTACGTTAAGTAATGCGTCGTCTTCGACTTCACCAATAAAAGGATCGGTGATTTTTAGGAAGGAGGATTTCCGATTCTTTTATCGGGAAGAGTCACTAAATATCAAGTTTTGTATCTAGATTTTCTAGAAGTGGGTTAGGTTTTATTGAGTGAGTCAGTCACTAAATTTCGATTACCGTTTATGCTAAATTATTAAAAATTTGAATACTAAAATTTTGAAACTTTGAATTAAAATAAATGTGGTAAATTTTATACATATAGATAAAATAGTTTATATATTGTGATGGGCTGAAAAGTAAATCAAAATGGATCGGTTAAAATACATATTATTTCCATCTCTTCAGTTTGGCTGGAGAGACGTGTTTGGTCTGGATAGTCAAAATTTGTCAAAATTAGCCTGCGTAATAAATATAAAGGCCGGCCAATTATTTACACTGTGACGGGAAAGTGAGACTCGCCTCTGGAGATCGCTTTAATTTATGGACACTTTCCCTCTGGAAATTGCTTCGGCTACTATACTGTAAAAATGGATTTCAACGAGCGCAAGAAACGCCGATCATTAAATTTGATAAAGCTGACTCTAATCAAGAGGGCGAAATGCCTACATTCTTTGTACATTTACAATTTTTGTTTTTAATACATTATAATTTTGTGCCATGAATTAAAATAAAATACCTATTTCTCATTTTTTTGTTGCCAATTAATGGTTATAAATTTTATATTAATGTGCAATTGTTTTTAATTTTATAATGGAATGTCTAAATTTAAACGATTTCTCTCCGACCCTGAGGATAGTTGTGTTTTAAATTATTTTCATGATCCCGCTCTGGCAGATAAAGCACGGCGAGGCGTTGAGCTTCAGCACTTATTGTCTCAAGTTCGGACGGAGAGCGAAGTGAAGAATGGACTCTCTTGAGATTTTGTATGACTGCATGTGAATTTAACGTATATGAGGATAATAAATGAAAAAAGAATCGTCAAACTGTACAGTAGTAAACTACAACTATAGTTTTTTTATCAGTTAATACTCAATTAACTCAGCATAATAAAGAAAACAATATAGAAATGATTCGAATTTGTATGATTAAATTTACTAATTTATATTAAAGTACACAGTAACGCGTGCGAACTACGTAAAGCTCACGATAATGAGGTGCTATTTATAAAAATAGCGATATTCGCACAAACTGTTTCTATTCAACGAGATATAAATCTTTCTTTTCTTGCTAAAGAGATGTGATATTGTTTCTTGGAATAGAGTGTTCTGTACGTTTTTTCATCATTTCTAAACGAAAACTTCTCATTGTTTGTAGAAAATGAAAAGAAAAACGTGTTAGGTCTTGAAAACACAAGAATGAATGTAACAGTGAATCACCAGCGCAAAGGGCGCGCGCCTGCTCATGCTCCTGGTGCTTCGTCGTGGAAATATGAGTTTGGTGCGTGCCCGAGGTTTCAAATGAGATAAGGATACCATTTAATGTTTATTCTTGTCACAAAAGGAATAATTATCAAAAATATTATGCTTTGTATGGAATTCTGAATTAAAATGTCCTTTTTGTTTGCCATCTAGTGCCTACCAAAATGTCCTTGAATTATGTAATCTGTATCTTTTCATCTTTTTGTTAGCAATTAATGACTTATTTTTAAATCCAGCTACATTTTATTTGTTTGTTTAGTTGGTTTTTTACTGTTGTCACCGATGTTTTTTTGTTTTTAAGAATCTTTTCGTATGCGATTATATAATGGTATCGGAAAGATTTTATTGCACTGTCAACACCACAAGACATGAAAATTCGATTTATCGGATTACGTGGCTGCGTACGAATGGAGGCCTACAAAATAAAATAAAATACCATGTATAATAATTTATTACAGATATAACTGTTATAGAAACTCTTTTATAATTGTTGTTTGTTATTTAAAATAATGTTTAATGATGATAACGGAGATTTTTTTTTATAAATATATTAAATTAAATTATATCAGCTTCATGCTGTGTCCTGCACAAAGCAGGGCAAGCAGAGGGAATCTAGTATAAGACACTTCGTTCCCAACGTTCGTATTTCATTTCGTCGAGTAGAAATCGAACCCACAACCTGTCACATACATAGCTACACATTATGCTGCTGCGCCACGACTGGCCCCAAATAAAATATATAAAAAGATATTTAAATGGCAAAGTCAAAAATTACTGTCAATCAGTACAGAAATTACCAAGTTAAAATTTTAAATTAAATTATTTTCAATAGATTAATTACATTAAATACATTTTAGAAAAGTCGACGCTTTGAGCATTTTTAAACATCTATCACAGTAATGGACCGTCTATTACTGTAGAGTTCGAAACGCAGGGTTTCGCGAATACATTAAATTATTTGCTAATTACGTGTTTAAAAAAGACAAAGTAAATTTTTTAATATAACAAGTTTCAGCTTGAAAATTCTTTATCTAAAATTATAAATTGTTTTTGGTATTTGTTGTGGAAATTTCAGAAAATCACTAATAGTGACAAAATCGCATTTGCACACTACCTCTATGCATTAAAACTTTTAATTACCTTTCTCTAATTATTATATTTTCTTGTAAAATCTTATATTTTTTTATGTATGCAATAAAGCGTTTTTTATATTTTTTTTAGTCTCATAAAGGAATTATCGTTTGGTTTTGGTACGTAATATATCTTAATTTGGAAATTTTAATTTTTGTAACTTGGATGAATTTCAGGTGTAAAAATACGAATTTGAGGCTTAAAATTGTGAATTTGTTGCGTAAAAGTATGAATTTGGAGTGAAAAACCTATAAGTTAATATATATATATACTTTTAATAAGGAAAAAAGATTGAATTTCTTAAAATTTCTATTATAAAAAATTTTCATCAAATATTTCATACTTCGTTTATTTTAATATTCCTTATTTTATCACACAACAGAGCCCTTAAGTCAAAATATAAATTGTAAATGAAAAGACGGAAAGCAATGAAATTAAAAATATTTGACTCAGTACTTCTGTATTTGAATATTTAATTTACTATGACGGAGTTTGGAATTCGAGTTCGAGGGGCCGTGATATAAAATTGTTTGTCATTGGGGACTGATTTCAGCAAAGGGGTACCCTTGTTATATTGAGACGAAGTTAGAAAGTATGGAGAGAGGAGACAGGGGCAAACGGGTAGAGCAGTAAACGAGGAGATTTAATCATTATGAAGCAGTCGGTGGCCCTAAGTGAAAATGAAAGTGATAACCAGGACTCCGTTAACTCCCGAGGTTTATCATGGGAATTCTTTAAGATTCAGTCGTCTGGCTCCTTCAAAGAAATGAAAATATTTAATTTCCCCGAACATCGAGGAATCGAACCTACAACTCATCACGCTTACAATCACATTACCCTAATAATTTTCTTATTACTAAATTAGGTGTTGCACTTCAACTGCACTATCCTATAAAGATTATCATATAGTTATTATAATGCACATATTATATTATTATAACTACTTGGTAATATTTATTGGATAAAAATCTTATGAATGCTGTACAGGGATATACTAAAACGGTTTTTAAATACCTTGATCTCACTTTATAAGAGTTAATGTTATGAACCCAAAGCGCAGATTCTTGCAGTTTCGCCTTAGCTGGATTAAATGTACAACCCTAAATGCCAACTACGACCTTACTGCGGACTGAAGATTACTGAGGTTTTTTTTTACGAGTAAGACATTGAGACGTGGTGCCTTTCGTTAACTTTAACTCTTAAAGACTGCAATTAATTGGTTTAAAGAATTAAATATTAAATGTGTAAAACGCTTACTTACGCTGCGAATTTTATGTAAAATGAAGCAAAACTGTTGCATAAATGCTAGTATTTTTTGAATGCGCTAACTTAGAAACTTCATTTTTTGTGCACTTCTTTTGTGGATCATAGGCCTGAATATTTGATATTAATTTTGAGCTTGATATCGAATTGCATACAGAATTGCAGGCAGACGGACAATAAAATAATCCAGAAAGGGCTCCGTTTTTTGCTTTCGAAGTAACCTTAAAACATTTTTTAAAATAAACCACATGCACTAATTTAAATTTAATATATTGTGGGTACCTATAGCGAACACAATACTATTAATAATTATTAAAATACTGAAGTATACGACTCTACATACAAATTCAATAAATTGTTGACAAAAGTTGTCCTTAATTTAAGCTTTAGCACAAAAGGCTGATATTGCCGTTTCCTTTGATGACACTCCCGAGTCAATATCGCAGTCCCTTTATTTACCTCTGAACCTCGATGCGTGCTTTACACCTCAAAGTCAAAGTACAAGCTTTTCATTTCATATTAATAGGTACTTGTTGATTTTTATTCCCTCACAAATATGTTTAATTTCTAATATATATATATATTTTTAATTCTCTTTTATCTGCAATCAGTTACGTTGAATACTTTTAGCAGATGTGATGAAAGTGTAAATCGCTTTTCGAGTGTATCCTCCAGTGAGGACATCTCCTCTTTCTTAGGAACTTAAGATGTCTTTCTTTCTAATATTCTTCTTTCTAATATATTTATCATACAACTAACTTAGACCTTCTGTATTGTTTAGACGTATTTTATTGGGAACGGAGTGTTTTAACACTAAGTTCCGTCCGCCTACCCTGCTGTGTGAAGCTGATGGAATTTTAATGTACCAAGTAAAAAAAATCGTGGATGAAACGCTGTTCTTGATGATATAATGGAACGATTCATTATTAATTCAAACGACACATCACACGAGTGTCCGTCCGCTGTAGAAGAATACATGTACGAGTCGTATATTTTTATCTTTTTTATTGATCACAGATAATAAATTTTATATTTAAAAACATTTCTTGGCTCTACTTTTGTACACACATAACCACTTACACAAATACAAAGCTCAGCTTAAGCCTCATAAACTGTAGTTTTTTTTTTTCAAAAAAAAATAATATAATAATCGTAGTGGAATAGGAATGCCGCCCGACTTTTACCGATTTAACTTCTATTGGAGGGATTGATAACGTATTTATATTTAAATTGTCTTCATTTCCCCGTTCATGTTGAAAAAGGGCGGCATTGAATTTCACCATTCAATAAACAATATCTCGAAGTCTGGAAGTCAATTTAGGGAGTTTTTTTTAGCCAATCGGCTGAAAATAGGCAGAAAATTAGCTCGACGAGCGTTTTTATTTATAAAAAATAATACCACCTTTCTTTTTTTTTAAGATCAACAGTGAAGTTAAGCGCGATAGATATTTTCTTACAAATTCCTTACGTACAGTTTAAGCTGTGAAATATGTTCGCGTGGTAAAGGTGGTATAATTTTGAGGCTAAATTTTGATTGATATACCAATACAGGTAAATAGAAGTAGGTAATAATCAATGGAAAAGTTGCACGTGGAAAATAGTTTATTCATAATTTTACTCGTTTCGTATAAATATGATTTAGGTACAAGTATTCAATAAAAAATTTAAACTCTTATCACATTAAGAAAAAGAAAAAGTAATATATAATTAATGAGCACAGCCATAAAAGCCAATATTTCAGTTTACGACGGTCTATAAAATGTCGAAGGCGTCCGGAAACCGAACGTCGCAATCGAGAAGAAAAGTACCTCAATGGAAGCTTTGACCAGTCACTCGTAGGATTGCAACTTCTGAGGAATTTCTTTTTACTTTCATGTTCTTTTAAAATGTTTCTTTGAAATGTAACGTAATATATATCATAAAATATTGTTACAGATTCAAGTATTTTATATAAAATAATCTATATAAAATTAGGTGGTAAATATAATGTTGATTATTATTAAAGGTAGCATTGAACTTGGTGACATGATGGCTTGTGGATTGCTGTCTGCCATAAAACGTTAGTACTCTGAGAACGTCCCATTACCGTCAGTGCTCGCCCTCGTCCCCTCGGTTCATTATGCAGCCACCCACTCCACGCGCCATTCACATAGTGCCGCGATATTGCTAGCCCGCTAGAGGTTTGAATAATGTCGACACTATGTGGCTGTTGCTTTAAAATAAATTGATATTTTTTGAAATTTTTTAAAATATAACAATAACACTAATAGTTGTTTTTTATTAAAAAATAATTTATCTGTTATAAATTAAGTTATGTGAATACCTTAGAATTTTATATTATAAATATTCTTAATTTTCAAGGTTGACCTAGACTTATAGATTGACTTAGTGAATTTATGCTATTAAAATCAAAAGGCCAATCAAGGTTAGTATGAAAGCCACATAAAGAAAAAATAATTAAATTGAGATTATTTCGTTCTTTTATTCTTAATTATTTGAACACAGCTTAGCTGTATTTTTTTAGGGTCCTTAAAAGAAAACAAACACTTTCATCGTCATTTTGTGTGTCCATTCGTCTCAATGTTACGTGGAGGTATGGAGCTGAAATTAATATTTAAAACTATCTTATTTAAATCTTATATATAAATCTACAGCCCCTCGAAAAATAGGTAAAATTAAGCTTTTGAGACAACGTAATCAACAGACACAAACACTTGTTTATCGTTTATGCCGCATTTTGTTTGCCATTCGAGCATAATAAAAAGCTACAGGGTACATCCGGTAGAACTACAATTATAAAATTTGGCAACAGGTGAGACTTTACAGTAAAAATAAAGGAAAAAATCCGAAGAATAGAAGAATAGTGTATCACAAAAAAACTATTTATTATACTATCCATTTCATTTCATTACATATATTTGTATTTCATTTTTTATAAAGTCAGTGCATATGTACGCCCCCGCACACTTTGACATTTTTAACAAGTTGTACTTCCCGTTGGCTTACAATCATGAGGTTGGTACGGAACCCTTGGTAGGCGAGTTCAATTCGCACTTGGACGGTATTATTTCGACCTTTTTTACTAATATTTTTTTAAATTTCCAATAAGAAAATTTCATTTAATTTAAATAATAAAAATAATACAACGTTTATAATATAAAAACAAGTGTTAATCGATATTTAATAAATGTTGTGCGCTTCACTATCAATATTACCTGTTCGTAATATAAAGAATAATCCGGACCCGCCTTTGTACACCGCGCGGATGACAAAAGTCGTGACGTTGCCGGTCTAGTCGTCTCGCTGCCCACATTTTTTATTGTCCGCGACAGGCTCAGGCCTGACTCGACTGGATTATACAATATCGCCGAGCGCGCTGCACGCCGTGTCTGATAAGTTATTTCCGTTCGACAAATTGATTTTTGTATCCAATATTATTTATGTCTTAGGTAAATTGAATGGTAAAAAAAAATGTATATATTTTATATTATTAGCGCATAACATGATATTTGGAACAGACGCATGTAGCGTGAACCTTTATTTGGGTTGCATTCGGCACTTTTCAATCAAACTAATTAAAAAAGCAGAGTTTCATTCCAATAAAGGGGAACGAGCGGCGCTACTTCCACAATTTGTATGCGAATTATCACCGTTACACTAGTCAATACAGCCGCCAGTTCCCCGAGACTCGGGAGCGATCGTAATCTAAGCTCTGAATGACTTCCCCCCGGTGACATTTCTACACAATTTACCTTTTAAGTCGCAGCTTGTGAGGTTTTTTTTATCAACGTTTCGTATCTTGGTATTTATCGCCTTAAAAGTATTCGGCTGTCCACTCTTTTTTTTTCAACTTCGTTTGTGATAATAAGTGATCAAATTAAGTATATTAGCTTTTTATCAAAATATATTTTTTTAAATTCTTTTTTGTTTATATAAATATATAAAAATAAAAAAAAAATTGTTTGTAAGATGTTTAATAAGAGCCTTGCAGACCGTTACACCGGGATAAGTGAGCAATCAATTCGGCTGAATAACTCCAACATGAGTGGTGTTCGAGACATCCTGTCATAAATATCGGACTTCAAGTTAGCGTGAGTCAACATGAATACGAACGAACGATACAAATACGAGTATATAGGGTTGTCAATGAAAGCTTTTGAATACATTTGTTATTTATTTGTAGCGAAAACGTAGCTTTTTTGTGTTGGTAATTGTGAAATTTTGTTTCATACGGTCATACCTGACGTGACCATTTTTGTTTCGGCTCAAAACGGGACATTGCTTTTATAACTTTAATTATTATGTATAGAAACTATCTTTTTCATGTTTTTTTAGAGAAATGTTTGTTTTTTTGTATACTGGCTTCGGTTCTTTAAGAGATGTGCCTTTGTTATTTTTTTTTGTGTTGTGCTTTCGTTGTTTTAGGGTGGGTCTCGTTTTTTGTGGACTATTTCATTCAGTTGTCTTGTGACAATGGCGTTCCACGATACTCGCGGCCAATAACCCGGGACATTTATACTTGCCATATGCCATATTTCGGGATACCGGGACGTACAAGGGAAACACAGGTTACCGTATAATGAGATAATAGAATTTTACCAGGTTTTATTGAGTATTTAATTTAGCTTTTTTTCAAAATTATAAGCCCTAGCTCTGCATAGTCTTGTTAAAACATGTATTAACCTGTCGATTCAAATATGCTCCTTTGTCGTGTGGTTTATCGCTTACAAAATGAGTATTGTTGGCAATATCATTGTGACTCATAGTAATATATATTATGTAAATAGATCTCGGTTCAGGAATTAAATTATCTTAATATAAAGTTATATCATTTTATTTATTTTACTTAATATAAAGTATTATCATTTATGACGGTTCATAGTTAGATTAATCTAGGGAGTATGCATTTATTTTTATATAGTAAAATATTAATTTAAAAAACCTTTTTAAAAACAAGCTTTGTTCAAAAAGAAATTGTGCATTTAGGATACCTTCTATCCTTACAGTAATTACAGTATGGTGCTGACGACATCAATGGCGTTAACGTCTGTATGATAGTGTGTTCAAAACCAAGGTAACAATCCCGCTGAGGTGCTATCCGAGTTTTTGAGGTGCTATATGAGTTTTTCTCTATAGGACCCGAACAATGAGGGTGTGGTGACTGACTGAATGTATAATTGCAAGAAATAATGTACGAGAAGGCACTCGCGTGCCTATCGCCTGTACTACTAATAAATCTAACCCAATTGCTGTTGTAAACTGAACGTATTTTAATTTCTTTTAATCAGGGCAAGCCGGAGGTTCGGAGCCTCCTTGTTATATATTATAAAGTCTTTAGAACTTTAGTAATGGTGTAAATGTGTAGAGGCCGTCGTGGCGCAGTGGCACAAGGGTGCCGCCCGCAAACGCGGTGGTTGTTGTTTCGATTCCCACTCCGGAGGAGTGCTCTGGTTAGGAAACATAAAAATTCATACGTGGGGTTCCCTCTGCCGTCCCCGCTATAAGCGAGACATAGTGTTAGCCAAGAAAAAAATAATTTATTTAATTCTAATAATAGTTATGTAATATAATAGGCATGTGCTTAGTTTCTATAGAATATGAATGATACACAAAACATAAACGTGAATTTATGTTTAGCTTTATAATAGAGACGCTTAATGAAAAATTTATTTATGTATTCTGGATTCCACAAACGTTCCACAAGCATCAACCTATATATCGTCTCGTCGGTTACTAAGCTATCCGTTATTTTAAATATTAATTAATTTCGTGTAATTAAAGCGTTTGACTATAGTAGTCTATATAACGGAAAATCAGCTACCATCAGCTCTAAAGTTCGGAATCAATCAATTTATAATTTCCTTTTCATTGCTCCGGTCTATGAAACTATAACAAAATCGTCGAGCAAGTAAAACTCTTTTAGTCTTTAGTTCAAAAGTTTAACTTTTCAGACTTGGCTGAATGCGAGTGTGCTGCAAAAATTATTCTCTGCGGGCAGCGTTGTTTACATACTTGTAGTTAGTTGGTGCACCCTACATGAACGAATGCGGTTTTGGGAGATATTCGGAAATTTTCTACTGTACACAGAACATAGCGGCCGCATTTGCTTTTTTTAGCAAATGTTGTTTATTTAAAATGTGTCGCAGTATACGAGTTTTTTTTTTTTTGTATATTTTCGCAAGAAGCGTTTTCGTTTTATTGATTTTAAAAATGATAATATTTAAATTTTTTTTTTAACATAATATAGGATTTTATATTTGAATAATATAAAGATTGCGGGAAATAAAAGTTATTTTTTCACTGGATTGGTGATTGAACCCACAACCATGTGTTTACAGACAGAGGCTGTGCGCGGCGATGATTCATTTATTACTTTTTTATTTTTTCAGCTCTATATAGTAGCAGAGTAGGCAAAAGGACTGCGTGCAGAGTAGCGGAACTCGATACAGGGAAGAAAATGAAAATATTGAATATTTAATTTTCTCGATTGGGAGTCGTATCGTACTTTTACAGTCGCACGCCTGTGTCTCTGCACCACGACTGACCTCAATTTCGATCTTATTTATTTATTTGTTAACAGTCCCATTTAATACTTATTTAGAAAAGGTTCTAAAGATTGAACGTAGCGGGATTTGAACCCGCGGCTTTACGCGGGTCCTCGCGGGTGTACACTAACAATGTAAATAAATTGTAACAAGCGTATAGCAATTTCGAAGTAGCTTGATAAAAAAGTATGGTTTAACGGTCAGAGCGCTTGGACGGTTACCAAGAGGCGCAGATTCAAATCCAGCTATATTTAAGCTTACGTTTTCTAGACAAAAATTATTTTCCTAGGTGTGGACTAACAGTATAAATACATTAAAGGTAACTTCCATTAAAATTTGCATAATTATACAAGTCTGCAATGAGACAAGCATTATTATAATAAAGTAACTATTTATCAAATGTTCGCACAGAGTAACAACAACGGTCGTTGTAGAATAGGCGGTTTTTTCAAGCACACAGGGGCGGTGCGCACAATGAACTTCTTTTAAATTGCTTAATGCCCTTTATTAAGCTCGGGCAAAAAGCAACAAAAAGCAGGAAGCGAATGTGGGATTATAAATACGTGACACGAGGTGGAGGATGTTGATTTTACTCCCTGCAGTGGTTCAGACCGCTTTGTTCGCACCGAGAAGTGCAAATATCGGTTGAGGGATTCAAGATAACGCTTTTGGCAAAATTTATTTCGATGTCATCGTTTTCTATTCAACACACAACTTCTCTTTATACCTGTGCGATTAAGTAAATATTCATCTTATTTAATAAGATTGCCTTTTTAATTTGATTTATATAATCATTTGTAAAATAAGATTTATTTAATTCATGTATTTCTAGAAGGGTTAGACTCTGTAACATTGGTACACTATTTGTTTATCAAGATTTTTTTTCTTAAGCTTTAAAATAAGATTTAAAAAATTAAACAAAATCAGTTTCACGCTGTATCCCGCACACAGCAGCGTAGACAGAGGGAACCTAGTATTAGGACTCTCTGTTTCTCATTTTCCGCCGAATTCTGGAGGCATTATGTTTTGAGTGGCGGAACTGAACGCCGCCAAAAGATATATTTATTTATATTTATATTTTCATTTCTTTGCTGTGGGGTGTCGAGGCAAAGTGCGGGGTTGAATTCCGCCACTCGACACGCGATACAACACTAAGTTCCCTCTGCCTACCCTGCAGTGTGCGAGATACAACGGGAATCTGATTTTATTTATTTACTTACTACTTTATTTTAATTACACAGAACGTGGGAAGAATCGTAAAATTGACTATTCTATTATGACATAGAGCGTGAACAATATTTTCAGTGATGTACAAGCAACTTCTAATTAATTCGTCACGCTTATAACTCACTCAATTGACCAGCCGGGCCTGGCCTGGTATTTTGACGCTGTGCCTAGATTACTCATATTCTATTAAGTGGAATATCCGTTTGACAAAAAATATGGAAAATAATAATTGCTTTAGTAAGAGAATATTTATGAGAGTGTATATTAGTCATGGGAATTAGTATAGCGAGGAAAAAAACTTTATTCTATAAAGCTAAGAGTTCATTGCGTCCGTGATATTTGCAGATCCATAATATAGTTTTAATTTTATATTGGAAAATATCAGGCCTCCTGGAGACTAGACAGTGGGCTATATATGAAAATATTATCATAATATTATATATGTGAACCTAATTTTCTTACTTATCTTATTGCTTATTGAGATATATAACTCAATCCGCGCTTTTTCTAATGATACCAAGGGGGCAAAAGTAAATATTATGTATAATAATTCTCCCTTTAAAAGTTTCAACTTAAAACAACGAGCTTTTATAAAAATTGCAGACACTTTAGAAATTAGAATAGTGACAGTTCTATAAAAGAATATCTCATTAACTCCGTGTTATATTTAAGTAAGCATTCGATACAATTAAGGTTTATTGTCAGTTAAATACTGATCTAATCTAAATGATTAAGAATTCGAAATAAGTTCCGCTGTCTATCGATTTGTGCATTACCCGCTGACAGCGACATCATTGTTTACTTTAGGTTACCTTTCACGCACTGAAATAATTACAAAATAGTGACATATTTAAAAAAAACACCGTTTTTTTGGAAAAGAAGGAGGAGGTTCTATATTCGACAACTATATTGTTCGGCAACTATAGTTGTCTTTGTACTTAATGAATTAAAATTTTTGGCTAACTTTTAAAAGAAGGAGGTATGTAACGCTTTTTTTGAAATCTATAAAATCATAAAATATGCGTACGCGATACTTTGTTTTTTTAAGTTAATGTTAAAGAATTTGAATATCTGTTTCTTATATAATCGTAAGTTGTTGTAAGAGACGTCACATTTTTGTATATAATACCTATTTGAGTATATTAAGACCTAAGTTCAGCAAGTTCGGACTGTTCTTGCCGAATAACATTAAAAAGGGAAAAAATTAGAATATTTAAAAAAAATTGACTTCAAAACTACATCTGTATGTACAGACTGAAGAGTAACGAATGTGCAAAAAATTATATATTAATTACTTCAGAAGTTTAAAGTAAAGAAAGATTTTTGCTTTATTTTTTGTTTTATGCTGTTGAAGACAATTTTATAATAAAACATACAATGTGTCTAATTTATTTAATTAGATAATACAGTTTGGTTTAAAATAATTATATTATTCAAAATAATTTCGAAAATATCTCTATTGTTTGTAAAATATAAAAGTGGTACTTGGGCTTTTTTAAGAGCTTTTTGCTTAGCTATGATCGTTTACGAAGCGCACGACCGGAAATTGTCAAGTTCTAACGTTTTTTCAGCATTTTTTGTTTTTTTTACTTCTAATGGAAGTGAAGAAGTAGAAAAAATACAACAAGGAAGGCTATAGGCTATATCATATTAGTTACGCTAAGATTGCATGATATAATATAGTCTATAGTCTTCCTTGATAAATGGACAAAGATTTCAAATCTAACCAGTAGTTCTTAAAATTAGCGCGTTGAACTAAACAAACTCTTACATTTTATATATCAATATAGAGACACATAACATAAAAAAAAGTCCCTTCACACTGTATCCCGCACACAGTAGGCAGAGGGAACCTAGTATTAAAACACTCCGTTCTCAACTTTCCACCGATTCCGTCGCAACACTCAACACACAATGCCTCCACATAACGTGTTGAGTGTTGGGACTCAACGCCGCACTTTGTCTTGACAGGAGAGTGAAAAAATGAAAATATAAATTTAAACAAATATTTTCATTATTAACGACGAATTTAATTATTTTCTATAGTTTAGCTGGACTATTACGGGTCCACATCAGTCGTGGAAGTCTCAGTCAGTCTTGTAAATCGAGTATTTATACATATAAGTATAAGTTTATTGCCATTAGTTATATAGCAAGGACATTTTCAATTTCACAGGTTGCTCTAGAATTTGATCACCGAATAGTCAATATTGAGCTTTAATGGTCCCGAGACTTCGGTTATCGAGATCCCTATCACGGTCACCCGTCGTTAAAAACAAAGAAATTAATTTGGGCGGCTTGGAGTTCTTGTTATTTATTACGGTCGATAGCGTCGGTCCTCATTATATATGAATTTTAAAGGTGAAGATATATCGTGACAGTTCATAATGAGATTGGACACTTTTATACGATTGATTATGTCAAGTGTTTGGATGTTTAAATAGTCTTTTAAATTGACGATGAATGCTGATTATTATTGCCTTTTAGATAATTTTATTTGAGGCCGTTGTGGCGCAGTGGCACAAGGCTGTGACCGTAACGCGAAAGTTGTGGATTCGATTTTGAGAACTGATCGTTGCGCATTCTCAAGTGGTTTTAAAATTGTCTTCGAGGCACCACCACCACCACCATCGGTAATTATACCGATTACGTGGTTTCGAAAAAGTTTTATCTTTTTTTTGGGGTTCCGTACGCAAAGGTTAAAACGAGACTCTGTTACCAAGACTCCACTGTCTGTTTGTCTCTGTCTATTTCCAGGATATCGATGTCCATATTACGAGCGTGACAGAGAGTCAATTGAAATTTTCACAGATGATGTACTTCTAGTGTCGTTATTACAATAAGTTCTAAAAACAGAAAAGCAATGTATCAATAGGGTTCGCAGGAGAAAATAATGAAAAATAAAATATATCAGATTACAGCGGGAGTTTCATTTCGTAGATTAATAAAGTTAAACAGTCACGAGCTCGAAAACACTCGTATACCTACGTGTATAATATATATATGTAATATGTATTTAAATAAAAGAAGTCGTCGGTTAGCGGATGTAATAACTGTTTACATTACAATGATTCATAGCTTATACTTTCGTTTCCGTTTCCTTCAATGGATGTTGTCATCAGAATTTCAATGGTAGTTATGAGATCTTACAACTGTTTGAAGATATTATAAACAAACTTATCGATTTTAATAGTAGATACAGTGGGAAAATAAAAATATAACATTATATTATTTTTATTTTTTTATTGTTTATTTTTTTTTATTTATATTTATTAATAAATTTTTAACTTGTTTCGATATGCTATTAAGTCTTGTCTTTTGCATATGTATTTGGTCAACCTTAGTAGGTATTAAAAATATCTATAGGGCAAACTTAAATATTTATTGTTCATATTTATGACATGTCCGTATAATTAACAAATACATAAAAATAGTATAATTGCATAATTTATACTATTGTAAAATTTGTTAGTAATTTAAGCTTAACTTATAAATCAACAATTAACTGTGACATTAATTAGCTGCTGACCTATAAAAACCGTAACCTGTGACTGTAAACAAGATAGGTTATGAGTTCGATTCCCAATCAAAGAAATGAAATGTCAGGGAAAGTTGTGGCTTCTAGTTCCGCCACTTAGCACACAATGCCAGAATTTTGAGGAAACTGGAAAGTGGAGTGTCGTAACACTAAGCTCCGCTTGCTTCTCTGCTTAATGCGGGGTCGAGCGTGAAGCTGGAAAAAAAATAGTGTATACTTGTGACATAATTTACGTTTACTTTATTTGTATATTATTATTAATTTTATTAATATTGACGTATAGAAGCCATATATTGTAACATATGGTCTTTAAAATGTCAGCCACGCAAACTCCAGGTGGACCGACAGCTGCAGCCAGGAGCGTGCCAGCCACATGCGCACACGCCATATGCTATTTCTTATACTATCATTTGCTACTTCATTATTATAATGAGCGCCACTTGATAAAGTATACTTAAGAGGTAACCTTGTGAAGTACCCTTGAACCTTTCAAGGAATATTAGTATTATTTTTTGTTTAAAAGGTAGTATTTTACTACTAGTACTAGGCAGAGGGAACCTAGTGTAAAGATACTTCGTTGCCCACATTGAGTGGCGGAACTCAACGCCCCGCTTTGCCTGGACACCAGAGTGAAGTAATCAATTTAAATAAATATTTTATTTTTTCGCGTGGGTTCGAACCCACAACCAGTTGATTGTGCAGTCTCACTTTGTACCTCTGCGCCACTGGAAATATATCTTGAATGACTACTTACTTACTTATTAGAATAATATAAATATACTGAATAATTGCTGTTATTTCGTAGTAAAATCATTTACGCACAAGAAAGACAAATTTTGTAAATAAGGATTACGATAAAAATGGTGAGGATATTATGAATGGAGTTTCATTCAATGCTACTTTTTCTTGGACATCCTGTGTAATTCAAGTTGTTACCTGCCGCCGTCCACCATTTGCTATTGTAAATTCCATACCTGGCACCCTCTACGTGATTTTAGGCTGCATCCACTGTGTAACAATTGCGATGATGTATGGAAGCGGCAAGCGAATGTGGTATTGTTGTATCGGCTTCAATTGAAAAAAAAATAGCTGCACACGGACTCAGGTATTTATGAATGAAAGTGACGGGCAGGCGAGCGGGATTGTCGGCCGCGGTCACAGTCAGGTAGAAAATTACACTTTGGAATTCTTTCATCACGTTGAGTAGGGCCACTCGGTTTGGTAACCGAGGATAAGCCGCAGAGCGGGGTGCGGGGTGTGCACAGCGCGCATGCGTTGAGCTCTTTCCATTTAGACCATCCCTTCCCCTCAGTTAACTTACAGCCGTCGCGAGTGGACATTGTGCCGTCATGTGTCGCTCACCAACTTTCTCGAGTAGTGATGTGATACGGTACCACTATATGGAAATTATATTTATATGAACACGTTTACGTTTTGAAATTATTTGTGAAAAATATCACATTGACATAAAAAGTGACTTTTTGAAGCGACGATATAATGACATTGTATTAAATTTAAATAAAAAAATATCAAAATGAAGTGGCTAGTGGTGGTAATAAATGTGGTGATGTTAAAAACAATTATAGCTGCGATTGCTCCTCCAGGATCGTGTCCTCCTGCGTGTATGTGTAAATGGAAAGGTGGAAAACAAACTGTGGAGTGTGTGGATCGAGCTCTTATTACTGTGCCTGAACCAGTGGATCCTGCTACTCAAGTGCTTGATCTGTCAGGAAATAATTTACAAATACTTCCTCAGGAAGCTTTTGCAAAGACGGGACTTGTTAATCTACAACGTGTGTACCTGCGTAGTTGTAATATAGGCCAAATAAACGATAGGGCTTTCAAAGGCCTCACTAATTTAGTCGAATTAGATCTCTCGCATAACTTACTCACTCAAATACCTTCAAATAGCTTTAAAGATGCTCCATTTCTGAGAGATCTCACGCTCGCATATAATCCTATTTTGAAAATTCATTCGGATGCGCTCAATAATCTTGGCAGCATTGTTAAATTAGACTTTGCTGGATGCGATATTCGAGATATAGCAGCTGAAGTATTCAACAACCTGCAATCATTAGAATCTTTAAAATTGAACGGTAATAACATTAGAGAGTTGCCTTTAAGCTCGTTGGAAAAATTAGAAAAGTTGAGAGTAATTGACTTATCTGACAATCCTTGGACATGCGACTGCCGGCTACGAGATCTCAAGATGTGGCTATCGAAACATAAATTATTTTCATCACCGATGTGCGCGTCACCTTCCCGGCTGGCGAATAAACTGTTTTCGGAACTAGCCTTGGATGAGTTTGCTTGTAAACCAGAAATTTTGCCGGTAAACAAGCATGTCGAGGCAGCTGTCGGTGAAAACTCAACGGTGGTGTGTAGGACAGAGGCCATACCAAGTCCAAACATCAACTGGTATTGGAACGGCAGGCTGTTGCAAAACGGGACCAATTTTAACTCTCATCAAAAAACTCACATATTCGAAACCGGTGAATACAAGAAAAAGTCTACTCTGATACTCACAAATACACAAGAGTTAGATTCGGCAGAATTTTATTGCGTTGCGGAAAATAAAGGAGGCAATGTTGAAGCCAACTTTACGGTTCATGTCACTCAAATGGCAGCGGGAATGGCGTCTCTGGGTGGCGCACAAATAGCAAGTCTTGGAGCTGCTTTATTCTTAGTCATAATTTTGATTTCTTTGGGATTGCTCATAATATTTGTGCGGATACGTCCAACACATAACTGTGAAAGTAAAACGCCAAACACGTTAGACAGAGTAGTGTCGGGAAATGAAGTTCATCCAACAGTAACAGACAGGCCACACGTTGCTGTTTTAGCGAGTAGACAAGAGTCACCAAATTATGATGACGTTAAATGTAATCCAGTTTTGAAACCGCAAAGAGCAAATGACATACCCTACACAACAAACCATTACGAGGGCCGAGGGAGTTTAATTACAAATGGCGGGCCGGTTGTGGTTTCACCCACAGTATCCGGAGGAATAGATCCTGATCTCATCAATGATACAAGGCCCGACAGCGTTAACCGTCCAGAAAGTGGTGAATATGCACGAGAAGCTTCAGATTCTTTGTATCCATCGGGTCTCTGGGATCAAATTAAAATGAATCAGGCTAATAATCTAGCTCGAGCGATAAGTTCGGCTATTCCTGCGTACTACAATGATCGTACTCCTATAATAGAAAATAGCAGCGTCAATGGATCACAAGAAGAACTAGGGTATATGAGCCGAACGTTTCCTAGATCACATGCAATGACGGTTGCGAGTAACTCGGACCCTCCATATCCGGCCGATTATGGGTTGCCTGTGGGCGGAGCGCGCACTCTACGTGTGTGGCAGCGTGCGCCGCCGGTGCTGCCACCAGTGTCTGCACTCAAACGGGTCCTGACAATCACGAGGCCTTCCGACGACAGATACCAGGACGGCTGTGCTACTGATGTTTAGTGATGGACGCTATTCTACCCAAATGTTTATATTGTACATATGTTACCTATATACCGTATATGTAACAAATCGTGAAATAGATTTTATATTATATAATTTATTTAGATGTAACGTATAGTGGATGTTACAAGGGGTCCTTATGCCTGGGATCCACGACTGATTAGTTGAAGGAAGTAATAGTAAGTTATTACGTGATATGAATCGGTATTACATAAGATCGCCAAATCATTAATATTATGCTGATTGTAATATATCCTGTATGTTGAAATTCTGAATAGATGTTATGTGTAAATGTTAATATCGTCATAAGAATTCGAAAGCGAAATATCCAAAGAAATTTTCCCTTTAAAATAATATGGTAATGTAAATTACTATGTATTATTATAATGCACGGTGAATGTTATTTGATGTAAGATAATGTATGTGAATATTTTATGTTGAAAGTACCTAGAAGTAAAATGGAAAGAAAATAAACAAGGCGATTATAAAACTTCGTTGTTGTCTGGATTCATGTAACCCTAAATGCCCGCTTTATATTATGTATAATATATTTACAATAAAAGTCAGGAAAATATATTAAATTAGACGGGGTGTTTTGAGTACAATAATAACTAATAGCTATATATATTATATTTATTAGGCATATTATATTGATATATAAATACATATACATACTTAAATATATTTACATGTAATATATACAAATAACTACAAACATAGATTCATACATTTGTGTGAATAATACATACAAATATAAACACTATGTACATACACACATTTTGTTGGACAACATATTTGTCATATTCTATAATTATTTATTTTAACTTAAAAGTCATTACAGTTATAACAAAAAAAAAAATTAAATTGAATGCTACAAATAATGTAGAGGAAATTACTACAATGTAAAAAAGGTTTAACTGCGAGACGCAGGTAGTGTTCGCCAGTGTTCGATACCATTATAGTCCGTGCGTGTATCACAATACGACATTGGTTAGAGCCGCACTCAACATTCATATTTAGGAGACATTGACACAGGAAGCGGCGGTAGATAAGACATCCGTTCCGAACGCACAAGAAAAGCGTTGTCAACATTTTTAACATCACACAACTTCAAATAGATTTATCTTTTCCGGTATGTGAACCTTGTGTAATGGTGATAAGAATAATTACAAAATTTCTATTTAGATGAATTATTCATTTGAATTATTCCGGTATTATAATTACTAATTTATAAACCGAATGCAAATACAATGTTTGCACTTTCTGTAGTGTTTACGCTTTCACTTTTAATTTAAAATAATATAAATAAATCAGTTTCACGCTGTAATCCCGCACACAGCAGGGTAGGCAGAGGGAAGCTAGTGTTTACTCCGTTCCCTTTCTGCTGAACTCTGGAGGCATTGCGTGTTAAGTGACAGAACTCAACACCACACTTTGCCTCGTCACCATAGCGAAGAAATGAAAATATAAACGTAAATAAATATTTTACTTCATAGAGCGAGGATCGAACCCACAACCGTCGCGTTACAGTCATACCCTTGAGCCGCTACGCCAGACGGCATTTATATTTACATAAATATTATAAATTATCTTAATTAAACCTTTTCATCTATGTTAATAATATAAATCTTAGAGTTTGTTTACTACGGACGTGCTAATCTCAGTAACTAGTGGTTCGAGTTGAAAAATATTTTTATGTTAAGTTTGTCTCTGTGTTCATTTATCGAGGAAGGCTATTATAGTCTATATTATATCAAGATAAACTCTTAGTTTTTTTCCATTAGACCACGGGGGCGAAGCCGCTGGTATACGCTAGTAAAATTTTAAGATTAAATTTTCAGTGCGTACAGGAGTGTCTTGACACATAGGTCACTGGTGTCCTCTTCCTACAATAATATGTGAATGGTACAGAACGAAGTTAATAAAAAATATTTTTACATAACTGAATCACCTCTTATATTATATATTATGAATGACGGCATTAGTGTCGGTCAGATATAGTAAAGAGTATTATAGCCCCTAAAGTTTACTATTTCGATGTCTATTGTTCGCTTGTGAGAAAAAAAATCCAAACTTACCTTCGACGGTGTCGAAGTAAAACCGGTTAGCCTTATTTCATTTCCGCTCAATTCTGTTTTTTTATTAAATGCGGACTCTAAACGGGTTCAATGGAACCGTGCTCCAGGCGTGAAGTGGTCAAATATCAGGAAAAGAAATGTATTTAAAGAGATATATTTACGATATGTTTGTTATAACTTCTAAATTTTCACAAAATATGTTCATATAATTAATTTGTTGAATGATTATTATAACTGTACCTATAATTTCAAAGTTTATTCTTCAATTTTCTTTATTTTAAAGTAATTAAAATATTATTTTCTACTTTTTTGGCTTTTGCTTTAGTTTGTGCATATATTTGTTTACGTATATTTTTAAAAACAGTTTTTATTTGTTGTTATTTTTATTTTTTTTATATACATATACGTAATATTATATAATGTATAATTGTATAACTATATTTATTCTTAACATTGCTATGTATTTAGTCTGTGCCATGATTCTATATCAAAGCAATGGATCCGTTGGTTACGCTCGAGCTGGCTCGCCCGCGTTACGACGATACTCTTGAGACACTGGATACTATTATATTTCCTTTTTCTAAATAAGATTTGTATTTATCACTTTTATAACATTAATTTAATTTATTTCAATTCGGACTAAATTGATATTAGGTATAATTTTTTAATATTACATAGTATGTAATAGTTAAAGCCAGTCGTGGCTTGGTTGTGGGTTCCGTCCAGAGGAAACTAAATATTTAATATTTTCATTTCTTTGCTCTTTTATTGAGGCGAAGCACGGTGTTGAGTTCTGTCGGAAATTGGGAAACGAATGTGTCTTAATGGCCTCTCCTGCTATGTGCGCGATGCAGCGTGGAGCTTAAAAAAAGTAATATGTGTGTCATTTATACCACTATATTTTATGTTCTTCTTTGAAATTAAAAATATTTAAGAGTAAGAATACAAAATTATTGAACAATAAATTGTATTCAAAAAAAGATTAACTAACTATGTGGACATTGTTTCTTGTATTGAAGAAAAACAACCTAAGAGAGCATTTAGAATCGTTCTTTAATTGAACAAAGGCCGGCTATTATTTACGTCGATACTTACAATTTGGCACTATCAGTCTTTGCTATAAATTGAATTCCACCAATACTCCATTCTCTCTTTGGTCCTGTGCCAGTCAACCACTTAATGCTAGCTTTTATATATTTTCTCTCCTATAAAATATACTTACAATGATATACATATTAAGTATGTGTATTTTTGGTAGCATTTTCCGTAGCGTTTAGCGTACAGCGTGAAACTAGATTATATTAGATATTTTTAGTGGTACATGACATTTTTTCCATTTAAATCAAATCAATTTATTTACATGGTTTAGTTTTTGAAAAAAATAATGAAATAAAACGTTTGCTAATATTTAATGCATTATTTTTCGGGTTCGGTACCTCAAAAGGTAAAAATTAAACCCTTTTAGGATCTCTTTGTTGTCCGTCTGTCGAAGAGAATTTATCTCGAGACTGCAAGGAGGCATCAAGCTGAAATTAATATTAAATATTAAGATCTATAGCATTTATGCATCGCTTTTGGTCCATTTTTTATGATTATCGCTACGTAATAGAAACGTTTAGGGTTCGTCCCTACCACCTACAGTTATACAAATAAAATAAAAATTCGGAAAGTAAAAATTCATAGATATTTATTTCATAGAAAAAACTCTTTACAAACTTATATTTGCATTTATATATAATAATATATATGTATATAATCTGTCGAATACCAATAAACTTGTATAGTCACACGACAAATTCACAAGCGATCGCAACCAGTAACATAGAGTTACCGATTGTTGTAAATTTCGAGCCCAGTTGTTATATTTCTCTCAATAGGTCGTTCGGGGTGGCAGTCCTTGTAGAGGCTGGATGCGCGCCAAATTTAACAGGAGTCGGAGGTCGATGAAGACTTAAGTAAGTGGTTATCGAAAATAATTTCTCTACAATTATCGCAGATAACGTTTAAAATATAATATGTTTCTAATTTACAGAAATAATCAGACAAATCGACCGACTGTGAGAACAATTAAGAAGAGAGGCGAATAATTAATAAAATTAAAGTCAGTATTAATTAACGCGCTTTCTACTCTGTTAGCATTGTAACATCTTAAAACGAGTATTCTTAATTTCCAACAAATTTCTAATATAAACGTAGGCTCGTTAAATATATCTTTACAAAAAAAGCTTGTGGCCGGATATTCATATCAAAGTATATTTAATACTCAGCTAATATTTCCTGTAGGAAGGCGTTACTTAACTTTTATATAGCATTTCCGCTTATATGTTATACTTTATCAGTATTTATATTTCGGACTCGTTGTATGCTCTAATGGGTATAGAGTTCGGTAATTTATATTTTATTAATTCGGTTGTGCCTTCAACTTCACCTGTGATGAGTCCAGGTTTAACTTACTATATTTTCTTTATATTTAAAGTTCTAATATAAAAAAAACACTTTGTAATTAGTACATTTATATTATATAAGTTTTAACATAATAAGAGCTCCTCTGCAGTGTACGGCGAATAGCGAATTATTGTACATTTGTACTGGTGGCGATTATTAGAAAGAGTGCAGCGTTTTTGTGGATCGCATTATCTTAAAGACAATATTAATATAAACTTTAACTATATTTAGTATATTAATTTAATAATTGAGGCCAGCCGTGACGCAGGGACACAAAATGTGAATACAACCACGACTGGTTATGGGTTCGATTCCCACTCGAGGAAATGAAATACATATTTATTTAAATGTATATTTTCCTTTCTTCGCTCTGGTGTTGAGGCGAAGAGCAGCGTTGAGTTCCGCCACTCAACACACACTCATATAGAATTCGTCGGAAAGTAGGGAATAGATTATCTTAACACTAGGTTTTCTTCGCCTACCCCTGCTGTGTGCGGGATACAGCGTGAAGCTTATGTAATTGCATTTAATTTTTTAAAATTGAATAATAGTAGACGACTATGTCTCTTCACATCTGTCCCTAAACAGAACAACCTTTATTTCAAGTGGTATGGTATATAACACAGTTTTCCTACGATATAATTGTATAGGTTTTGCATAGTTGGCACGAAAGTTGAGAAGCTTCTGCCAAGGTATTAATTAATATTAAATGTGGTCAAAGTAAAGTTTACCATTTGTTCCACATTCTGTACTATGTGTGTCTATTAATTTTTTCATATTTATATTCAAGCAATACATTAATTTATATTTTTTGGACTTAGATATTTACCCGTCTCTCCCTCTGAGCGTCTCCCCGTCTGTCAAGAGTATTTTTTAAGAATGCATGAAGGTATCGAGCAAAAATCGAAATTAAGTAAGTTAATGTAAAATAATCATTATTGTACACCAGAAATAAATATATATAACATCATAACATTGGAAGAAAAAAAAATATCAGTACAAAAGGCGGTCTTATCGCTAAATGAGCGATTCTTCCAGGTAACCTTTGGGTAGAGGAGAAAATTAATGAAATGGGAAAGGGTGTACATAGCAAATGAATATCTAAATGTTGAACCATTATAGCATATACACACACATAAGCATAGAGGTATACATACTTATATACGTAAATAAATAGATACCTACAAGTATATATATACAAAAATACATACATACATAAATGCATACATATAGAATATATCAACAAATGACCATTTAAACCAGTACTACTTAAAGTGTACTGTACTTAAAATAATATTCTTTTTGCATTTTTTTCTTAAAGTTTGCAAGGAATATCATAGGTCTACAGCTAAAAAACGCAATATACTTGACTGCTTTTGTCATGGAGCTTGTGTGCTGACACGTGCTGCTTTAATAAATACATTAATTTATTTATTTCCTTTGAGTTAAAAGAATATTATAATTTTCAAATCTGTAATCTCTTCCTACACCTGGGAGCATAGAGGTTATCTAAATAGAATGTAAATTGTAAAATGATGTAAAAACTTTTCAACGGAGCTTTCCGAATTAACATTGATTTACTTTATTACCGTGACGGCTGCCGGCCATAATTCAACGTTCATATATCGGCGGTACTCTCCGTACAGAAACCGACACTGTTCATACAGTGCTCTTGATTGCAATAAATTGAGAATTGAGTTATTATTGTTCGTTTTATTATTTTGTCAGCGCCAGACCAGAAAGTATATGAATAAAATATTTCGTGGATGCGTAATGTACCCTCTTGTTATGGGCCAGATCGATATATATAGGATATATATGTCATATTTAAGGCCAGAAGTGGCGAACGGCCTCAAAGTGTTACTGTAAGCGTTTGGTCGTGGATTCGATACCTACTCGAGGTAATGAAATATTTATTGAAAAAAAGGGAACGGAGTGTTTTCAGGCTAGGTTCCCTCTGCCTACCCTGCTGTGATTGGGATACAGCGTGAAGCTAATTACTTTAATTGTATATAAATATATACACATATTTAAATGTATCTAAATATAAATTAAAGACTGAAAATCTCTTCAATATTTATCTCCTGCCTTTGTAAATTATTTCCAGAAGTACGATTTGATTCCTTAGAGTGGAATTTGAATTGGTTACAAGATGAATAAGCGGCTTATGTTTGCTCGGGTAGCTCTAGATGTATTCAGTTACTTACCTTTTATATATAATGGAACCATAATGTGGAGCTGGTCGAAAACTACGTTACATCTATGTCAAAGCGTATATAAAAATGTAATACATAATATGAATGATACTATACTTACTTAAAATTTAATTATTCGACATACAGTGCTTATCATATTTTCATTATGTAAATTTTAATAACTAGTTCTATAGAGAGTTTCCAATTAAGCTCAAATTACTTGGATTACCAAAAATATCGGTTCCGTATAATACAATCTCAGGATTGTATTATATGTCAAAATAAAATTTCACTTTTCGGATGTTTTCTTTATTTGTACGGTACGTCCATGGATAATGCACTACAGGTTTTCATTAAGCGACGAATTTCATACAAAATGTGGGAAAATCAATGTATAAATGCTCGTACTTTTTGATTGTGTTGAAATAGAAGGTTAATCATTTCTGTGCTTCGAAGAATTATATACCTAAATATTTTATAATAATTTCAATAGAATTCTTTTTCGTGATCTAGAGATAAACGATCTTAACAGACAGATGGCAGATAGAAAACAAGGTGATCCTACAAAGCATCCAGTTTTACCTTTTAAGGCACGGACGGCGGACGGCTTCCTCCAAGTGGGAATCGAACTAATAACCTATGCGAATACAGTAAATCGATGTACCGCTGCCTCACGATATCTTCTATATACCGAACAAGTTGCTACCAGTGATTGCTTAATAAACAGCCAGCCATTAAAACGAGGTTTTATATTTGAAATTCGGAGATGATAATTTCACTGTTACTTAAAAGCAATTTCACAACGTCATACTTGATGTAAGTGAGAGCGTGAGAACAAGTTGTAACTTAACTTACCTTGTGAATATTTTATATGTATTAGAGGAAGATTTAAATATTGATAGTTGCTTCGGAATATTATTTCCTTTGAATGTGAGTTTTATAGATATCATAGTCTGCCATTGCGATGCTTAAAACTAAACGAGCGACGCCCACTGCTGGACATGGGCCTCGCCAAAGGTTCTCGAGTGGCGGCCGCAAACCGGAGGAGGTTCGGTGGGCAGACCCTCAACCAGGTGAACAGCAATCTGGTCAATTCCGAAGCCGCTGAATGCAGTTAGCGCAGGGCCGATCAGCTTACGTACGTTACTGTACTGTACGTTAATACGTACTCGGTTTATTATTATAGCGGTTTTATAATTAGTTAACATGAAAAATAATGAAAGATTACAACTACTATTACATTCTTTTTGAGAATATGACACCTGGTTGTCTCTGTATTTTTTAATTATTGTCATGTCTTTATTTTTAAGTGATATTCGCAAGCTTAAAACAAATTATAAGATTTTTTTTCTTTGTAACACCACTTAGAAACATACATACATAAAATGGTGAAGAAAATCAAATACATGTAGGATGAAAATATAGCTTTACACCTATGGTATAAAAGACTGAACATTTAGTAAAAGGTCTAGAGCAGTTTGCTAAAAAGATTACGATGTTACAACACGATAGGAATCTTTCTATTTACTGTTCTGTTGTTCATTCCACAAAGCCTTGCTTGCCCGTTCTAGAGTTTCGTACCTCAAAAGAAAAAAAAGAAACTCTTATAGGTTTACTTTGTTGTCAGTCCGTCTGTCTGTCTGTCTGTCTGTCTTTCTGTCAAGACCTAAAGATCCAGTGGAGATATTAAGCTAAAATGAATATCCAGATAATGTCAAGGAAAAAAAAAGCTTCAAGTCAACACAGTCAAAAGATACAAGGGTTTTTGCATATTTTTTTTTAAAAGAACAGAACGAACAGCGTCATTTTTGTTGTATGAAATTCAGTACGTAATCAAAACATGTAGAGAACTTTCCGTGGACCTCTACTTTCCGTAGATCAACAATCTGAGATTGGAACGGAATCCTGGTGAACGAGTGCGACTCAAACTTGACCGGGTTTTCCTTATAGTCGCTGTGTAGTTCCCTTGTAAGTAAATACCTTTGGGATAATGCTCGGATACTCTTATCAGACTTGCTGGCGGTCAGCTCGGAGCCTCACACCAATTAACACTTACTTAGCATTGACTTTTAGCGTTTAATCTTTAAGCTATTTCCATCTATGAGATTTAAAAATGTTATTATTGTATTACTATTAATAAATTTGTGTTATAAATAATTATTCGTGGCGGAGGGGGGCACAAACGCGTGACAGTAACGCGACAGTTGTGGGTTCGATTCCCACTCGGGGAATAAATTATTATTTATTTATATTATCATTTCTTTGTGTCATGGCAAAAGCGCGGCGTGGAATTATGCCACTCAACACACAATGCCTTGGAAAATTCGGTGAAGAGTAGGGAACGGAGTGCTTTAAAACTAAGTTCCCTGTGCCTCCCCTGCCATAAATGGGATGCAGCATGAAGCTGGAAAAAAAACGATTGTGGCAATTTTAGTATTTGTATAAAGGCGACTATATCTAAATGGTATCAAAAACTGTAGAACGATATGAACAGAAAAATAATAGTTATAGTTCTTACTTCACTCTTAGTTAATTTAGGGCAGGCAGTAAATATTTTGAAAAGTTAATATATTTTAAATATTATAAGAAGGTTTTGACAATTTTAAAATATTATTCCACAATCAAAAACATTTTTTTTTAAATGTGAAAAATAAAAACAGTTTAAGCGCTCTGACTTCGAAGCAATACATGTAAAGATCTCCCCACAGAGCTTAGCCTCTAAACAGCATAAATAAATTGTAACAAGCGTATAAGAATTTCGACGCAGCTTCACGAGAACATATCAGACAATTTCACTAAAGGGTCTAGCAGGAATAGCACGGAATAGCTGCACTGGCTTCTAATGAATCGTTTATACCATTATTATTTTACTTCTTATTCGAAATACCGAGAATACATAAGTAAAAAAAATATTTTTTTTTCGTTAACGATTTAAACTTTCATAACTTTAAAATTGTAAGTTTCAGAGTTAAAAATAATAATGTGTCACTATTTTGGATAAAAAACAACACAACCAACCCATATATATATATATATATATATATATACTACTCTCCCAGAAAACACCCGCTGGAATCTAACGTATTTCTATAAGCGTTTCTCTTGCTCTTTATATAAGCGTGCAGTAAATATTTTGTTGATATTATACATATAAAACTAGAGGTTTTTATCTAAATTCAGTACTTAAAAGCTTTACTAAGAGTACTGAAAGCTCTTTCAGTTTTGTTTTAATGCATAATTTATTCCTAATTTATTCTCAAATGGGAATGTTCATAGAGTTAATATAGTAAATATTCTCGTAAATGAAGGACTTTTTTTTTCATTTATGTACATAACATATCTCTGCCTTAACGATTCGATTAATCTATGTATATAAATAAAACTCAAGTGTATTTGTGATTTAAAAAAAAACCATGTTTACTAAAGTGAATATAGTTATTTACATGAAAGTAAAACTCAAACATACAATTTTTGGTCTGTATGTCTTCTTATTTGTCCCGGCCTATTCTGCGGCACAACTGAACTTATTTTGATAGAACTTTGCCTGAAAAATCTCAATCTTGGTTATGAAGCACTTTTATACCGGTTGCCCTTGGTGGCCCATCCTTTACATCTAACTAAATAGACATAACTAAACATTTGTCGATTACAGCATAACGAACGATTACGAAATACAGCATTTAGAAATAAAACACCAAAATATTTTAAATTATGACTAATTCTATATTAAATACAAACAGTTGAAATATATATATATATATATATATTTCAACTGTTTGTATTTAATATAGAATTAGTCATAATTTAAAATATTTTTTTTAAATTATAAGAATTAAATAAGCGTTTACTTTTCTCTCTTACGTCTTATCAAGCAAGAGTATGACAAGAAACTTCGTCTTAATCTTTCCACCTGCATTAGAAATATATCACGTTAAATAGTGGAAGGTAACGTCGTGCCTTGCCTTTTTATCAGAGTCATGAAATAAAACATTTAATAATTCAAAAAAACCCACAGCCGTCGCCTCGCAGTCAGACGATTGTGCCGCTGCGCTACGACTGCCTAAAAAAAATTATAACATTATGTAATTATTACATTGAACAGACCTTTTTTTCAACGTTTAGAAAGTGGAATATGCTTTCGTTTTATATGTTATTTGTAGAATAAGCCTATAGGTAAAGTTTATTGAGGCATGGCGGTCGTATTCACAGGTGAGTGACAAAGTGAGATTAATGAGGTAACATGCGAATTCCAAATACCTTTATTAATGACGATTATTTACTTGACGAGCTTTTACCAAAAACTATATAATGTCATTTTACCAAATATCATATTTATATATTAATAAGTTAATATGTTTGAGGCCAACGTGGCGCAGTGGGAGAGTGTATGACTACAAACACGAAGAGTTTGGGTTTGATACTTACTAGGGCAAATGAACCATATTGATTTTCTCCTTTCGTTTTTCATATACTATATGCGGTACAAAAAGCGAAGCTAAAATAAAAAAAAAACGGTATAGTGTGAGTCTGACTTTCCCACAGAAGGCTCCATATCAATTTCAGGATTGTCAGTCATCGGGAAGTAGAACTTATAAAAGTGCTGCTAAAACTGCTTTTGTATGAAATGAATTACAAGTATAAGTTTGTAATGAGCTTTTTAATTTTTATAGATATTATACTTTCCGGTTGACAATCCTGCAATAGATACGGAAACCATGATAAGTTCGACTCACACTTGACCGTTTTTTTTCAAGTTAAAAAAAGCTCAAAAGATAATTCGCAAAATAGCATCTAACATATTTAACGGTTTTAGTGCTGTGTGTGTTAAATATGACGGTAATGATGTTAACGATCTCAATAATGATATAAGGGTGCGGCCCTTTCTAAATACTACATTGCTGTTTATGCAGTGGACCGTTTCATCAGAAGATAGTGAATATTGTATAAAGCAAAATATTTTTTATTATAATTATTTATAGACCATATGATATAAATAAGTCAGTTTTCATGACCATAATATGTAAATATTATATAAGTATTGATAAAAAAAATATTATGAATTTGGAATAAATGTAATAAAAATATATTATATTTTTATATAGTGATATTCATATTGAGCAACCCTAAGGTTAGTTTTTTAACCGACGACCTTAAGCACTCCACGTTGCTTTGTTGTTTCACTCTTGAAGTTACAATATGTGCGCAGGTGAGGGTTTTCTATTCATTCTTAGTTAAATCGATAAAAATATAATACGCGTATATGTGTACGTTATGTTTCCAAGATTTTTCATTCAATTGTTTTACAGTACAATTTTTTTGCTGCTATCTTGATATTTGTAGGTACTTTCTATACCCTTACCTATCTATTATCTATCTAAACCCTTAAATTGAACGCTTTAAGTATGTATTTTTATACATACACTCATGTACTTTCACACATAATATAGTTTATATAAAATATATTATGATTATATACGTATATATTATGATTATTTTTTGTTACAATATTAGCAGCGACAATTCTTGACTTCTAGATATAAGCGTGGGATTGAGCCACTGGGTACACAAGTCCTTACTGTTTCTTTTATCGTCTGATAAGTATAGCTTGAATGAAAGTATAACTAAGTGTTAACAACAAACGCACACGCGCAACGAAAAGTATATTTTGCAGTCGTATAATGTATAAACCTCTCGTAATGAGGATGATTAAAATATTTTTTTATCATATTTCCTAAATTAATTACTTATTTCGAAGACTTATAGATCGACAGTTTTTAACTATTATTCGTTACAAAAAAATAAAAATTGGGCTCTTTTGCCAATTTTGTTCGAGAATCCGCATTTTTTCCAAAAAATAACAAATTCTCTAATATCAGCTGCACCATTTAAAATAGCTGAATATAAATGGGAATTATATTAATAGACGTTGAGGACTATCCATAGACTACCGTTGATCTGTCGGCATCACATTTCCAAATAAGCTCAGTGTACTATAATTACGTAATATAATATATATGGAACATAAATATAAAATGTTGTGATTTTAATTTTGGTCAATATTTGAATGATATACTTTTTGTTATTTTTTACTAACCGCTAACTACTAAATACAAGATATGTTTTTTTTAAACAAAACATATCATATATGGTTAACCATGAAAATGATATTTGTAGAGTTAACTACATTTTAAATATTTATTATTAATAGGAAGCCTTTCCAATTATGTAACAAATTTAATAAACATACTTAACAATATATATTTAGTAGTAGTATATAATATATATATATAATATATATAATATCAATGTAAATAATAATTATAAATTAAATAATAATAATAATGTAAATAATAATGTTACGTAATGGTTATTCCTGGATATTTCATACAATTTTATATGACGCCGTCATTAAACGTTCGAGAGCTTAATGTGTCTATTTAAATCTTCTAATTAAATATTGTAATGGCGTAGCGTGTCAAAGTAGGCTTTATGTTTATTGTGCATTACCTAGTCGTAAACAATTTAAGCGGAAAGCGTTAGCGAAATTACTCTTGAGCGGTTAAGTTAGTTACAAAAGCAAAGTTCTGAAGTGGGGCTTTGGTGAAATTGAAAAGAAAATTAGAAAATTACTTTGAGGCATTAAACAGGTCTTGGCACGTTCGGTTGCGGTATACACTAGCGTTTGGACGTTTCGTCTGTACATCGTTCAATATTCTGATAATAATGAATAAATCAAATTATAATTACAAGCTGGGAAGGATGATTGTCACAAGGGTTTTATGTGAACGGGTACAATATTGGTACTTGAGTTTTATTGTTGTCACCTGGGGTCTCTATGGCAATTTATATAATACGACTGTAATAATAATGTTATTTACGTCGGATAAAATCTATTTTCATCGCATAAAAGTTCAATTGTCAACTGAAAATATATTTAATTATATGATATTTTTTCATTATAGAATAATGTACAAGTAACAAGAAAAAATATCATCGCGGTATCGAATGCATCAGCCGAGCTTTGAACTCATATCGAATAACTAATCTCGAGACATTGAGATTGCGTCTACGTCTTACCACGTAGATATGTATGAAATATGATCTGAGTAATGTTGATTCCTAGCGTCTGCATTAAGGCTTCGTTATTTAAAACTAGTAAGTATAAGGTAACAAGTGAACCTAATGAACTACCTAATTCATGCGTTTCCATCTTCGAAAATTATATAAATTTTGTACAAGAAAAGTGACGAGTAACACAATAAGTACGTAATTTTTTTTCTTAGTCACATTTCAACCAAATTGAAAATTGACATTTTCAAGTATTAAAAATTGTAGCCAACAAATTATTCTAAATTAATATACATTGTAATAACAAGCAAAGAGATTCATGTTTATACATAAATTTATACTAATAATATAAAGGTGCAGAGTTTGTTTATTTGGCTGCGCTAATCACAGTTTTGATTGATTTGATGTATCTTACTGTACAAAGTTTCCTTGGGGACGTTTCACTTGACCAAGCGAGGCAGTCTGCAGACAAAGCGAGTAGAAAATAATTATAATTCATTTTGAATCAAATATGAGTGAGGATTGAAACATATTTTACAAAAGTACAAGTAAAGTAAAAGCTTACAAGTTTGGGACATGTAATCCCAACGTTAGCTACGAGTATGTAGCGGATAACATCATGAAACGTAAGATAGGATAAGTTTGAAACTTTGAATTTCAATGCAAGAATAAATAAAGCTCGCGAGTCAGAGTGAAGTTATTGAACTTTAACTGAAATGGGTGCCACGTTCTAAGTTTCAAGAGTATGAGGGTACAAAGTCGAGATTTGCATTAAAATTCATTTAGTTTGGCGTGCGGCCAGCGCAGACACACTCTAGTATTTATAATAACATATTTAGTTTGATTGTGACAATCCTTTGAAGTGGCGCATTAATTTATGTATAATATAATTATTTAAGATTATATAATATATAATATAATTGTGTAGTCAGCAATTTATGCTTACTCATCATGTTGTTTATGGTTATTCTTGTATATTTCTGTTTCTCAACAGTGCCGTTCACATACTAAGACACAGTGTATTTCTTTTAAAAGCTATAGCACATATAAACATCGTTACAAATGACAACTGTTAGCCTTAATATATTGATTTTATAACAAAAACGAGGGTTGGCTGCAAGCGGGGTGAACGCCCCTGTCACTGTAGATTCGCCCTGCTACGCCATATTGGTTGGGGCTCCCGCGTCACTAATGGAGTACCGACGGCTAAAATATGAGCCCATTCTCCTCTCCATACGTTGAAATACAGCTGGAACTCGAGAAATCATGCCCAAAGTTAAATCTACCGTGAGCTTTCTCGTTTTTATAACTTCACTGAGATTCTTGTTTGCAATAACTCGAGCATATTATGTTGGCATTATACACGAGTAGCTCTCACTATATTGGTATAATTAAAATTGCGAAGGATAATTATTTACATTTAGATATGTTCGCGGCAATATTTTTATTTGGATTGAAAATATTGTTCTATTAATTTAAAGTATTTTAGGCATTTTAATGTTGCTTTTGATTACTAGATCCATTAGAAAATTATATGAGAATAATATATGAGTAAAAAAATCATGTCTTTCTGTTTCTTTTAGCTATCTATACCAGTAGTGTACTACTAGTATACATAGCTGTTAAACTTTACATACAATAGTTTATGATTAGTTTTGAAGACGAAGCACCCAACGTCCAAGCCAATAATACAGCAACAATATTATAATTATAATGGCACGTATTATATCTTCATATTTTATAAAATTGCAGTTGAAATACGGAATTTTTATTTATTTTTAATATTCTAGCTCAATACTCTTAGAGAATATAGAGAACTAAATGAGCCTATAAGGTTTGAATGTTTAGGAAAAACTCATTTTAACAAATAGATCTGGCTAACCATATAATAAAAATAGAATATGAAAATTATGAAAAAAAAGGAGTGTCTTAATATAAGGTTCCCTCTGCCTACCTTGCTGAGTGCGAGATACAGCGTGAAGCTGATTTTTAAATTTATGAAATAGATGGTCTTATAAAATAGCGTATTAACAAAGGTTATTCAGAGGTCAGCTTTTTCTTATCTCAAGACCATGTACGTTCCTCACTAGCTGTATCTTCACATAATGAAAGAGGTAAATATTTGGCCCCAGTTCCTAATAAATAACAGGTAATAAATGATCACAGTTGGTGAAGACTATGTCCTTATAATACGTCCACATATTATAAGGACGTAGAGTAGAGAGCTAATATATGAGCTCAAGTTTTTGATACATTGAAAAAATATCGCCATAAGATTTAATACTAATTTAATTAAGATTTAATATATTAGGTACTTATGTTATTTAATCCCAACAGTAATTCTATCTTAAGATAATTTAAATTATAATTCAGTCAGTCCTATATTATTTAATACAATATACAACAAAAAATATACATAGAGTATGCATAAAATATAACCAAAGCAAGCGTAATTACAAGCTATAACAAATACCTTTTTTTGCTTTTTTATTAATGATATATTTTTTCCACACTCTATTTTAAGAATTTGATCGAAATCGATTTTATGAAAAATATTGTTTGCTTTTTGAAAAAAAGGAATACGAAATAAATATATTGATCTGCAATCCTGAAATCGGTAAGGAATGGTGGGTGAACCCGACTCGCACTTGACCGGTTTTTCGTGAAAGTAAATCACAAATGAAATTCGTTATTCGAAATCATTTTAGCTATATACCTATACGTTTTTTTTATTATGTGATAATTAGGTAATACTTAAGAATGAAAAAACCTAAAAAATAAAAAGTAATTAACTTCTTTATATTTATATACCCGCAAATGTTCAAACAAATAATTCACATTTTTATATTTATATACCGTAAATGTTTCCTCGTGGAGTCTAAATATTACGATATAAAAGAGCAATGAATGACTGGTAGGTACTCGTGCACGGAATCGTTTAAAAATCTGCGCGATATAAGAGGATTTTGAGGGGAATTGAAAGTAGTACTTGTGACTGCTAGCGTTTACGTCACAGCTCTCAAGCGCGTTCGGAATGCCTACGATCGATGTTGTATCTAAAGTTGATTCGGGGGATGAATAGTTTTAATGTTTTTCTCTCGTATAATATAAGGCAAAGTGCGGCGTTGAGCTCTGAAAGTGTCTCGAGAATAAGTACGAGAGTGGGACAAGGAGTGTCCTAGGAGATCTGAAAAATTTACTATATGGGGAATCAATACAGCGTGTAACTAATAAATAAATCAACAGATGAAATAAGTGACAGAAAAACAGTAAAAATAATTCTAGATCAACCGAAACTACCCTATGAATTTTGATTCCCTTGATAGTGTTGAAATATACAATTTTTAATCTTGTGCCGTAGATCTGTATGTGGTTTGAATTTTAACCAAATATCTTCAAGCGTTCCTGAGTAAAAGGTCTTAAAAGACAGACAGACGGACGGACAACATAGTCCCTCTGCCTACCCTGCTGTGTGCGGGATACAGCGTGAAGCGGATAATATTGGTGAAAATGTCATAGTTTGTAAGTCTGTTTGCTGTAATCATTAAAATTACTCTTTTAATAGGTCAACCTGGCCAACATATACGGCTTTATTGACTAAATGAACATTTGAACTCGACAACTATTCTTAGATGAAATACTATCATATTTTTCGCGTACAAAAATTTGATATATCGCGCACATCATTTTAGAAGTTAGTACTGTAAGATTGTTTGAACGAGAGAAATTCGTTTTACTTACGAATAATATTCTTCTTGCGAGTTATATCGTTGAATAAAAATGGGAGCCGGGTGCAAGCGTTTCATATGTAAATGGCCCTGTAATCTTTGGGAGCTTCGTGCGACAAGACATCGATCGGCCATGGATCGGGGACTGAGCTCTACAACTCTGCGTAATACGTATTTAGAGAAAAACAACTTAAAAGTTTCTGTTTTTGTTTCCATTTTCAATTGATTTAAAATTGCTTCACGAACGTAGCTTTACAGAAACTATCATTAAATATATATGATTTTTCATAAATATTTAATATTGGACGTAAAATATTTTATTTTATTTATATTTTTATATACGTATTTATATTTTTATATACGTATAAATACAAGAGGAAACATAGCTGTAAGAACTTTTTTCTTAAACGAGATGGATGGTTGTTCTTCTAAGAGTTTTATTTATTTTTGTTCATTAAATGGGGGCTAGCAAACGAAGTAAGGGGAGGAACTTTAGTAGGTATGGACTATAAGTAAAAAAAAAGAATTATAATTTTCCAAATGCCCATAACGTGATAAATTATTTAAAACTAGCTGCCCCCGAATCGAAGTTTAAGTTCTGATTACACAGAAACTAAATTTTTATTATTTACATTTCTATAATATTTAAAAGATTATCCCTAACTTGAAATCGGTATAGAGTTATGTCTTCTATCACCATCAACTCAGTAATGTCATCAGAGAAACAAATATAAGATTTTTAAAAAAAATATGAAACACATAGTACGTGCCAACAAAATTCCAGTATATCGATTTCTATGGCATTCCTTAGATCATGTACATAAGTAATCTACTCCTTTTTGGGAAAGAAGTCGGTTAAATGGTTACAATAATAGATATCTAAATATCTATTCTAAAACGAGTCGTATCACAGGAGCATAAACAAAGGGATATATAAACGGATTTGTAGGTGAAATCCGATGAAATCCCTTGTATTTACCGCTTAGTTGAACGTATACAGAATTCAGATTCTTGTTGCTTACCGATTGAAGTCAGCTCTTCGCCTGCGCTTTGTTTTGCATTAGGTACCAAGATTTATATTCATTGGTAATAGAATTGGTAAGTGGCGGTAGACTTGTGTAATATATAAAGTATGAAGTATCTATATTATAAAGAGGAAAAATTTGTATTTTTTTATTTCAAAACGGACCGATTTCGAGTGAAAGAATTTTGCCTTTAGATGCTAGATGTTCATTTTCGTAATTTTTACCGGGTAACCGGAAGTACCCTATTAATTTTGATTCCTTTCATTGCGTCGAAATACGCATTTTATTGCGATGTAAACGGTCATCTTTCTTTTTAAAGTAAATGTAGAAATATAATTTTTTCAGGAAATCATGGGGCGGTAAATTTCAGTATATGATTAGAATTTTAACTCGATATCTCCAAGGGTTCTCGAGATAAAGGCTCTTCACAGACATACAGACAGACAGACGGACGGACAACAAAGAGATCTTATAAGGGTTCATTTTATTCCTAAAATGGTACGGAACCCTAAAAATGAAGCGTTTTATATGTCGTTTTTTTGAGGAGTGCAGGTATTAAGAAAAAAAGGAAAAATGGGATTGTTAGCACATAATGAATTTATGAAAATCACTATTAAAAAAAATACATCGTTATATTGCACTACTCAACACAATGAAAAGTTGAAATAAAACTTCATACACTTTACTAGCACTTGTTTAATTACTTTAAATTTACCAGCAAATATTAGTCCTTATAATTAATTTCTTGTAAATCTTAACCGAGTTACCTATATAATACAGTGGCTAAATTGTTCGTATTACAATAGACATCTGTTCTAGATAGAGGTGGGTGCTTTGACTGTACTATATTCATATTTACATACATAGTATTTGACCCCGCTGCTCTTGAAAACCGACCATGTTCGAAATTCTTATGCGTTGATAACAAATTTTTTTTTGTTGTTAGAAAAAAATCCATTACCCAAAGATTTTCCTAAAAATTATGATTTGAGTAGACAGTATAGTATTAATTTATATATAATAATAGATATAATTTTGAAGTGCTCTATTAACACGACACAATCATTTCTGTACTAGAAAAGACTTGCAGTTTGTGTTTCTCAGGCTAATGTAGGTAAACTAAGATAAGGGCGGAAGTGAGGTCAACGTTCCCGTCCTGCTGATAAAATATCACCTGTTTTTCCTATAATAACATATTACAAAAAAAAACACAGTCCATACATTATTAACTCGTTATTTAAAGAATTGTGCGTTTTAAAAGAGGAGAGCCTTTTATAAGTATGTTAGTGAAAAAAAATAGCAGCAAATATCTACTAAGAGATTGGGCGACAGCGATTCGTCTTTGTATGAAACTTGTTTAATAGTACAAAGTAAACCGATTTTTCAAAGCCTTTCAGCTTTTTAAATAGATGCAAAGTGAGTTTATGGCAATTTATATTCATAAAACAAAGTGAAAAGAATTTATGAAAAAGCTGCCTCGCAAGATTTTCTTTTGAACCTTAATGTATGTTACAAAATAGATAGCTGGTTCAAATCGATTCAGGGGATATATTTTAGTTACATTTTTTTGTACATTTGTTACAGAGCGAAGAGAAATGGAAATATAAACGTAAATAAATACTTTGCTTCCTGGCCTTCTATTATTTGTTGATATTTTAAATATTTCAATCTTACTTTTTAATATTTATAATATGTACGTAAAGTATGTGTGTTCTTTTGACTGAATAACCTAATCTCACTCTGTTCTTACTAAAATATGTTACAATGAATAGGTCAATATAAACTTATTTATTATAAACAATTTTAATGTGTGTAATTATATTTAATACTATTTGTAAATTTAAAAAAAAAAGTATGTGCTTTTGTAAACGGAATTTGAATGGAATACCTCTAATTTAATCGATCGATAACTAACGTGTCTAATTCAAAGAAGACGTACAGTTATATTATTCCTTAAAAATTGTGCACAATCGTAAATATTTCGTAAAAATAGACGACGCTGATAAAATGAACGATCCCCGATCGCACCTAAAGCGGAAAAGTCAAATAAAATATCCTCTTGCAGATTGAAATCGCGCCGGGATTCAGGTTGGATCGTGGACGGCTCAAGTACAGCGAGGGCTGTATTAATGTTCTATTTCAGTTAAACGTTGTATGTTGTATATACGTCGACATTATTAAATAACGATTTGCTGCCGTTCTGTACTTAATGAGTACAAGATTTGTTACACGTGTATTACCCACCTAATAATTTATATATTTTTTTCAGCTTTATGCTGTACATACTGCGTGGTAGGCAGGGAGAACCTAGTGCAAGACACTTCCTTCACTACTTGTAGTTCAATTTTCGAGTGGGGAGGAGCGGAAATCAACGGCGCGCCAGAGCGAAGAAATGTCATTATTATAATAATAAATAATAATTCATTTCCCCGAGAAGGAATCGAGTCCACGACCGTCGCGTACCCTTGTGCCCTTGCGCCACGATGGCCTCACATGCCGTGATAATTTGATTTGGTTTCATATTCGCTATTAATCTATTTACGTTTTGACGTCATTATTATACATAATGTTGATACACAGATATTTATTACTATCAGTAGACATAACAAGTTAACACTATAAAACAACTGTAAAAATGTTTAATCTGTCTATTTATGTGTTTTTCACCACGAAGTGCTACTAGGTATGCAGTTTATAAAAATTGTAATATCAATAGCAACACGAATATTCAAAAAATCCACTATATTTTTGTTTCTAGAAATCCAGCACACCATGAGGAGGCATTTAAATTTAGTTTTCACATTGTTTTTGTAAAACTAGCCCCAGCTTCGACGGAAAGAGATTTTTAACAAAATGCACATTCGTTCTGCGTTCACATTCAGGCTGCGTTGAAATATTCTTTACAATATCAAGTACTTTTCTGTGAAAAAAACTTTTTTTAGAATAATCGTTTGGGATGGAACATAAATATTGTCATATGTAAAAGCTTAGAACTAGATTAATTATAGGTTATGAAATTATTCTTTTATAAAAAAAAAAATATATTTTTTTGTATTTTATTAATATTGCACTTTGAGCGAGCGTTTTTTGTACATAAAAATATTAATATTATAGTATTCTAGGTTACGGCTAAAAGCTATAAACGCGAATAATAAAAAAATTGTGAAAAGTGATATTCTTTATAACTTTATTACGATTTATATCGCATACGGTAGGATAGGGCTTGTGTCTAGTCACTCCGTTCTCCGCTTAGACTATAATGCCGTACTTGCTTTCACCAGAGCGTAATAACGACAATAACTTAATATGACCATGACTCGAGATTAATATTTTTATTAATACAATATTTAGATAAATAATATATTCCAATATATATATAAGATTTATTTCATTAATATTTACTTAAAATGTTCAGTACATTAATAACATATAGGTATATAGAGTAAAGAGTAGAAAGAGACGTGTAGTGGAGTGTAGAGTGTATACATATAATGGTTGTACTTCACTTCAAATGTCTCCAGTGTTGGGCTATTAAAAGGCTTTTAAGGTGCTCACGTCATTATTGCTCTTACAGAGCAGCTATTGCAAAATTGCTCGCCGGCGTTAAATATAGTTACAGCGCTAAATTAATACTGAACGTATCTGTTCACATTTCAGATTTTATTCTTTTATGTACATTATGCTTATATATATATTTTGTTCACTCTGGTGTCGAGGCAAAGAGCAGCGTTAAGTTCCGCCACTCAACACACAATGCCTTTAGAGTTCGTTGAAAAATGGAGAACGAAGTGTCTTAACACTAGCTTCCCTGTGCCTACCCTGATTTGTGCGGGATACAGCGTGATGCTTAAAAATAAAAAAAACAGACGTCGTACGTGATTAGAATTATAACTAAACCACAAAGAAAACTGGTCTAATCCTGAAGGATTTGTAAGTTATCGAAGAACAAAAGCAATTTTGCAACTGTTATGACGTACAATGTTGGCCTCGTGGCATATTTTTATTGATGTCTTATGTTGAAACGAGCTATTTGTAATATGTAGTTTTAAAATTTTATATATTTTTTTGACCTACTCGTAGTTATGAAAGAAAGTCGTGGCACAGTGTATAGTGGAAGGTTGTGGATTCGATCCCCACTAATGGGAATTATAATATTTAAACAATTCTATTATTAGATTTAAATAGTTCACTATTAAACGAATTGAAAAACAAATGATTATATTGCTTATTTTTATGTACCTACTAGATATTTTTATTATATTTAGAGAGAATTTGCAAATAAACTTTTAGTTTGTTTGCATGTTTCTCATTCAACTTATTTAAAATACCACTATATTAAAATCACGATCACATAATTATTAATTTAAAAATTTTAAAATACTTATCTTTAGATTACGTCTTATTAAGTGTTGAGCCTTGATCTCAACTTTGCACGCTGTTTTCCTGACTGGGAATATGGCGTTTATACTCAAACCTTTATACTTAAAAATATTTAGTTGAACACGTGTTGTATGATTTTTTAGAATACTGGGTGTATTCTATGAAAATCATTTCATATTAATTTAATAAATATTCGTATAATTCAAGCGGGCGAAGCTGCCCAAGTCATTTCAATAATATTATATCATATAATATTTAAATATAATAAATTAATAATAAATACAAGAAAAAATAACTTCGAATAACGAATATCATAAGAAATAACTGTTGTAATTATTCAATGTCATGAAATTGTAAGGAAAAGGTCGTCAAATCGACACCAGTACAGATGTAGAGCGCTGGCCGGGATTCTTGCAATTTATGAGGCAATATGTTTAACGTCTAGTACGGGAACCCTCTCCGAACATAACGGGGCTGTTACGTAAACAGATTGCTCGCGAGTGGTGAATCAACGCTTTAGATTTAGCTCCACTAAAATCACCCAAGTTTTTATGACTTTTGCCAAAAAAAAAATATGTTAAAATCTTTGACACTTTGGCATCAGTTCTTATATTTATATTATATCGCTTTTTATTGCTTTTTTGGAAGACAAGGCGTGAAGAGCCATTCGTAACTTTTGAGATATTACAAGTATGTGTGGAGTGCCAAAAATAATTAACACGATTTACTTTACGCCACTCGACGTTGAAAACAAAAAGCTAAATAGTAATATAAATATACACATACGTATGTATGTATAATCTATACATTCTATTCTAAATTCCTATACGATAACGTCCACATATTTTTACCACTTGATGCCTTATTATCATAATTTAATGTTTTTAAGGCTTTATATTTAAAAATGTCGTGGCGCGAAGAGGTTCGAATCCCATTCGGAGGACAGTATTTTTTATTTTCATTTCTTCGCTTTGGTAAGAAACCAAAGCGCGGCGTTAAGTTCCGCCAGTCAACATGCAATGTCTTGACAATACGGCGTTTGTCTTTACACTAAGTTCGCTTTAATTATACCGCTATATGCGGCATATATCGCGAATCTAAAAAAACAAATTAAAGTATCTTTAAATTTGTTTTCTTAAAATATTGTGGCTGTCAGTTAACGGCACATTTTCACAGTTTTTAACTTTTAGATTAATATTATTAGATTCTGCAATCCTAAGTATCGGAAACACAAGCCATAAATTATTCATAACACGCTGTTGTGCGAACTTGAAAAACAACAAGTAATTCATCAAAATGTACCAAAAATAGACGGAACAGAGAATATGTTTGTCATATTTATATCAAATAAGAAATTAAAATTTTTTTGTGAAGTCTGTTATGAAATTTTGCGATTCTGAATTTATTATTAATTTATTCTCTTATTCTACCTATATTTCCTAAGAAAGTTATGGGCAGAAAATATAAATATATGTGTTAATATTAAATTCAATCTGTTATTGCATGAGGTAACGAGCGCTTGGCATTCAGTATGCATAAGTAAACAATTATCGATCTGGAAAGCTTCAGTAATTCTAACCATGTCGTTATATTTTCCTTATAAAGTACTCGAAACGAAACGAAATTGTACTTATTTTTTATCAACTGGCAATATAAAAATGTTAAATTTTATATATTTTTTTATAAATTATAGAGATCTCTAATATATACCTCTAATATAGACCTATATTAGAGGGTCTTGGTATGGACATAGGTTACTTTTTTTTGTTTTTAATAATATATTCTCGATATACACTAATATATTAAAATATCTTTAATTTTGTATGCAATTTCTCCTGCCATGTTATTTCAACCGTCGCTACGACACCGTTGCTAATAAAAATTATTTTAAGCGGGCGAAGCCGCGTCCTAGTCCACTAGTATAAAAATAAAATAATAAAAATATATATTAAAGATATTTTGAGAAATAAAATGTCAATATCAAATTTACAAAATAAAAGCATAAAATCTCTCTACACTTTGGTTAATGATGTAATCCATTGTTGTATGCAAGGGGCAGAAATAAATGAAAAGAAAACGAATGTTGTGGAATTGATTATCGAGTAGTTATTTGATTAATTCAAGTCTTGAATTATCCGTTAAAGTTAGTATTTTTTACCTTTACGCTGTATAGTAGAAGGTACTTATAATATATCCACATATCGTCGTAGAGTGTAAACCTGCTAACAGCCTATTAAGTAGATTGCCAGGAGAGACAAAAAAACCTTTAAAAAATTATGAGTATATTTATTAACAGAAGGTTTTTACAAATTCGAAAATAGATTTGTATTCTCTACTATGTGAAAAAAAACAAAGGTCAATCTTGTATATTTTTTTTTACCCTTTGAATAGTATAAGAATGTACATAATGATATAAAAAAACTGATTTAGAAGGCTTATACTTTACGCTGACGATGTAAGAGCAAAGTACATAGAGTCAGGTTAATGTCTATTCACTCCGTTCTCCGTATCCAAAAATTCACTGCAATGAGATCTTACCATAACGGAGAAACGAAAATAATTATTTCTCTGTTTGGCTGTAATTATCTATTATTCTACTTCACTCAAGTACCTACACTATTTTAATGATAGGTATAACCTTTCAATGTTCTGTTCACGAAAGGTCATTCGTGCTTCATGTAGTTCTTTCATGGGGTTAGGTACTTAACTGACTGACTTACCTGCAAACCATGGCTGTACTAAAATATAAAAAGATTGCTTATTTTCTCAAATTTTCTTATGTAATAAAAACTAATGTATGTTTTACTTTTGGTAAATAATAATAATATAATATATTTGTATAGGTACATATTTTTAAAATTTTAATCAAGATTTTTCTTACTTTTAATATTTCTATTTAATTTTAACCAGTAATGAATGGATAATGTATATTTTTAGTATAGTAGGATGTAGGAGGATAAGAAAATATATAGCCTTTCTCGTTTGTACTTGCAAGGCCACGCGCTTGTATCGCGTGAGTTCGTAAGATTCTTATTTTGATTAAAATGGTGCGTTCGCGTGGGCGCTACGCCAGTGACGCCATTCATCAAACGATTTCTGCTGATGTTTATATTACGTTTTTATTAGTTTTCTGGCGTCACATTAGGCTATTTTATAAATAGTATAATATACAAGTAATTTGAATCATATGTAATGTCATATCATGTAAACAGTATTCTTTCTGTTACTTAAGTCGTATGTGAAATATATTCGAAACGAAAAACGGTAATTTTAAGGGCCATCGTGCCGAAATGGGACAACGGAAAGAGAAATAAATTATTTGCATATCCGCCACTCACCACGCAGTACCTCAAATTCCTGAGGAAAACCGAGAACTTGGGATTGTTTTGACACTTGCTCGTCTAAAAGCGTGAAGCTAAAAAAAACATGGAAATTATAAATTTACCAAAGTGGAGACACGTTTTCAAGTTCATGGATAATTGGTTTAGCACCGTGTCGTATAACTTTACATTTCGTCGTGCTGATCCGATGCTCATTATCGGGCGGCGCGGCGCGCTCAGCCGTGCAACCGATCCAATCGAATTCTCCTCGTGACGGCGACTCGTGATTCAAAACTAAAATATGAATGTACAACTCATGACGAGTACTGAGAATAAACTATAATAAATATATAGCTTCACGCTGTATCCCGCACATAGCAAGTTAGGCGGGGGGAACCTAGTGTTAAGTCAGCCCGTTCCCCCCTTTTCGCAGAATTTTTATTATTGCATTAGTGCTGAGTGGCGAAACTCAACGCCCGGTTTTTGCCGTGGTGCCACAGCGAAGAAATGCAAATATGAATAACTTATGATTCGTTCCTGTCCCAATCGAACCCACAACCGTGGCGTTACAGTCACACCCTTGCGCCTCTACGCAACTATATCTTGAATAAATATTCACAAAACGGCGAATAATTAGGACGTTTACCTGGTTTAATGCTGGCTGTATAACTGCGGCCTTGTCCGGTTGGAGTGGCTTCACTAATATATGCACATATTTTATTTACCCAAAAATCTATCCTTAAAGCATTTTATTAATAAGCGAAAGCGGTACTAAAATCCGCAAAATTACAAAAAAATTGAGTAAATTAAATCCTTATTTGAGTAATAAGATTAGAGAGATGACGGAAGACGTCAATAACTTATCAAATTATCAAAAAAAATAGATAACTTATTAATGACTGCCACAGATAATAATACTATCCATTATACCAAGATAATCATTTAGAAGAGTTCTCGTTGGACCGTAAATTGTCAGGCGGCCTTTTATTTCTTCCCATTCTTCTAGTACTAGACGGTCTATTTTAAGCGAAAAAAAAAAATTATGCATTAGAATGATCTGTCGTCTACTATTATATTACTAGTGGAGAGATAGTCGAGAGTATTTTTACAAGCTTTTGTGCTTTACGTGTGTGTACTTTAATTTGACCCACTTCACATCCCATCTAATAAGGATATCAAATGAAAGGGATTCCTGATTTGTAAAATACGATAAAGTTTGAAATAATATATATTGATTTAAAAAAACTTTTTAAAAACAAGTTTATTTTAAAAATTTATTAACTTGTTTTATTTATGTTAACTTTTACAACGGTATGTTTTTATTTCAGAATTCAGCGGGAAGTGGAGTGTCCTTTACGCTAGGTCCCTTTTACCCACCTTGGTACATGCGGAATATCTAAAAGCGGAATGGGGGTAGCCGTAAAATAAACTGTAATATATAATAATTTCTGTTGGCGTGTACTTTACTAATATAGTTCGAGCTTAAATGAAGTATGAAGATATTACAGTGCAGCTATGACAGTACATACTCGTACACTAATTAACGTAAATCACTTAAGAGCCGCCATAATGGCGCGTTTAAGCTGACTTTCTAATTATAATTTAATGTCACTCAGTGTATGAACTATTAATTAGTTAAAGTTTTACAGAACATAAATTTATGTAAATCAGTAATTACTGAAGATAAATAATAATATATATTTTTATCAAATTTATAATACTAATTTTTTGTCTTTGTCTACAATATGCATTATTGCATTGAGTTTCAATGATTCAGTCGCACGTCGTAGCGCAGCGATTCACACACAGAGGACTGGATCATTTTCATTTCCTCCAAGACAAACATGGCATGGAAAGCGGGAAGCGGAGTGTCTTAGCACTAAGTTTTGTCTGCTTACACTGTTATACGGAAAACAGTAAAAAAAGATTAGATCAACCTACAAATTAATATTCCATACAGCTTACTGCATGTAAAATAAAAATTATAATAAGAATACATAGATTTTAGAATGTATATATTTTCTTCAAATTAAACATTAGGCCATTTTACTTAACAGGATGTATAGTAGCAAAATTTTGTTAACACCATTAAGGCAGATTGCACGAGTTTTGAGGTTCATTTTAAAATTCCAACCTCGAATTTTACCAATTACCCGGTTGTACCCTTTTTGTAGAGCAGGGGAGACCTTTAAGACCTTTTAACAAACGTCAAAGTGGGGTGGTTAGGGCAAACGACCTTCAAATTTAAATGCTCATCCAATTACTAGATATGTCAACGAACGGTTGTCTCTATACTCGTAGTTTATAAATAACTATATTTACGTATAGCTATTAAAAAGATAATATAGTTTGGAATAGGTATATTTTTAGAAACTTATAATAATGTTACGAATATCACTCAAATTTTTAATAAGTCGTTGTGAAATAAATATATATAAAAATCGGTCAAGTGCAAGCGCTAATTTCGGGATTGTAGGTCAACGGGAAGTACAACTACCAAACGACAACCGGTAAACCTAAATTTGTGGGCAAACATAATATTTTAATTATATTTTTTATGAAAACTCTATAAAGTTTTCTTTATTTGTATTTTATAACTGTAGATCGACGGGAAGTACCCTATAGGTTTTGGTAACTGCGAATTTTGACTTGATTTTTACTGTGCTCCAAGAGACTATAGACATGAATATTTGATATAAGCTTCCATTTGCTACCTCCACACGATCTTGTGGAAAATGGCCTTGACGAACAACAAAAATTCGGGGATTCCTTATTGTAATTCTATAAGGATTCCCCTTTTTTTTTTTTTTTGAGATGTGGAATTTTATTCCATAGTTTCAAGACAATGTAAATAAACAATGTTAAAAAAGGAGTACGCCTATAGCGAAATCTATTAGCAAGTTTTTTTATCTTTATCTTGATGTTTTATTTCACGGAGATTTCTTTATAAAGTTTTTTTTATAAATATAATTCTAATAACTAAATAAAAATTATCTAAGAACGCACTTACGTTAATTGAGAATAATATTGATCAAACTAAATAAATTTCATTTTTAATTAAATATATATAACCAAGTAGGTTATAAAGACTCCTTTCGGAATTCATGACTTTAAAGCTATAATAAAATTATATATATATTAGTTTTAACACAAATAAGACAATAAAACTGATTAAACGTAATCTAAAAATAATTTAATTGATATTTTTTTATCAATAAATAGAAAAAATAGGTGGGAGTGTTCACATCCGCCGAGTCCGTGGTTGAGAGGGCACTGCTCCGCGCCATTGTTGGTGACCAGCGGCGTGTGGCGGCCACCGGACCACGAAATCGTTCCCCGTCGCGAACACGCAGTGTCTCTAGCACACCCGTTTTTAGTTACTGATGGCAATCTCTGCGGTAGCTTATGCCTTTGTGGTTACGTCACTACTTATAATTTAGCCAGCTTCACGCTGTATCCCCATGTGTCGCAGGGTAGGTAGAGGGAGACCAGTGTTAAGACATTCCGCCAATTAAGATATTGAATATTTAGAAGCGGAACTCACCGCCGCGGTTTGCCTTGAACCCATGGACCCACAACCGTTTACAGTTTTCGCGTATAGCACGCTTGTGCCCCTGAGTCACTACTGGACTAATTATAGCCTGCCCTATTTTGGCCTATTACTGGCCTATTTTGCGCTTTACCCAATCGTAATGAATTTGAGAGTTATGAACATTTAAATTAGATTGTAAAAGATCTAGATTAGTTAATACAATTACGTAAAGAAAAATTAACATTGTGCCTTTTTATTTTAATTAGGTGAAGTTATTTATGAATTAGAGGCCGTCATGGCGCAGCGGCTCAAGGTTGTGAGTGTATCGCGACGATTGTGGGTTCGATCACCACTCGAGGAAGTGAAATATTTATTTACGTTTATATTTCCAGTTCTTCGCTCTGATGTCGAGGCAAAATGCGGCGTCGAGTTCTGCCACTCAACAAGCAATGTCTCCAGAATTCGGCAGAAAGTGGGGAACGGAATGCCTTTCCACGAGGTTCCCTCTGCCAACCCTGCTGTGTGCAGGAACTACAGCGTGAAGCTGAAAAAACAATGTTAAAACACACGTTTTGCACATAATTATGTCAGCTTTAACGATGATGTTGTAGCTATAGTTGCGATGTGAATAAATCTGTGATATTGTTGATTTCACATTATTATATTGAAAAAAAAAATGGTAGCGAGAAAAACTAGGCGACTGATGAAGTGAAAAACATAATTTTTCATTTTTATCGTGTTATCCTGCATTTAGAATTTTTATTTTTAAAACGTATAAAAATTTTAACGTAGCGGAATTTGAACTCGCGCCTCTTAAAAACCGTCCAAGCGCTCTCATCACTAAACTGTACGTTCTCATCATGCCACGTCGAAATTCTTATAGGCTTACAATTTATTCTCTTGTTAAAATAATAAGAACATTGCGTGTTGAGCGACGGAACTCAAGTTGTCAGACCGGTGAAATGAATTCACGATTGAGTTCGGTACAAATGAAATATTCCCCTTAAGTTATTACTTGGTTAAAGCATTTTTTTTGTGGATCTAGAAAATGTGTGCTTATATATTTTTTTTAAAAAAATCAGTTCTTATTAATGTATTTCTCAAGATTATCTTTGTTCATTTAACGTTTTTATTAATTAAAAATTTACTATAACTAAGTCTGACACACGCCTCATCCAATAATTCCAATTAATTACGAGTATAGTTGAAGGAAGGTAATTAATAAATTCCTATAAAATGAAAACAAATATTTGATTTATTCTAAGTACGGGCAATAAAAGCTACGCTATGTTAAAACCTGTTAAATTAATATAAAAGCATTTTTAAATCACGCTACAACATTTGAGTGGAAATATTATCAAAAAATGTTGAAAAGGGTCGACTTATTGGAGGCATTCATTCCCGGATCATCCTATTATTACTCCTGAAAAGTCTCGGTAAAAGAAAAAAGGGATCATAACAGAATTTATTTAATATATAAAGAACACATTTTATCGCCAATGCCTAAAACATAAAATGAACAGAAACTTGGGAAGGGCTTAGAGAATTATTTTGAACGGTGACTATGAAACAACTTACCGTAGGCTGTAGAGAGCTTGTGATACATAAAACAAGTTTTACGAGCCGATAAAGACGTTTGGGAGGTCCAATGGTGGAGGGAGGGATCAATGGTGGAAGAATGGTGTGTCCATTCTGCGAGAAACGGGAATTACTGTGACCGTGTATGTGTAGAATTTAGACAATCCTATTATCAGTTAGGCCTTGAAGTGTACCAACTACAAATAACTCTGATTTAATGAAAATTTTATTGTATTTATTTTTTTACCTAAATATCTACTTTGTAATATATTTTTTAAAACTATTCCACTATCGTGACATAGTTTAAGAGTGCTTGATTCACAGTCAGACGCTGATCCCCTGCGTCAGAAAATGCTCCAATTTAAAGGATATCGCATGAAAATTTACAATTGTGAAAGTGGAACAGTAATTTTTGTAACGTTAACCGTTCTTACACATGTGTTACTTTTCCTAGTACTTTATTTCTTGAAAACTGGCACAAACTAAGACACCAAGTGCGTATTAGTGCTCTCTCTATACGGCTTCGTGCTCTACTTATTTCTTTTATATTGAAAGTATTTTTCCTTCTATTAAATGCTGAGTAAAAACAAAGAATAAGATCTATGTGAATTCTTTGTATTTTATGTATTCTATCCAGACACTATTGGTTTTATCATATCAGAGCAGGAAAGTGAAAATATTTCATCGCCCCAAGTAAATATCGAACCCATATCCTGCCTAGTGCGCCTCTATAGCTTCAGTTTTGTAATAATAATAACATTATTACAAGGTATTTTTAATGTACATCATATTAAATCGAGCTCTTACTGAATAAATATTTTTTTACATATTATGTTGTGTTATTATAACATCGTCGTAGTATTTTTTTGTGTCATTTATGTTAAAGAAGAGATTCGTAAAGTGATTTGTGTAAAGTCAATAAATACTGTTTAATTCTAAAAATACTAGATTTTGCCTGCGGCTTCGCTTCCGTGGTCAACTGGAAATATCCGAGAGGCATGTATGACTATGACACATACTAAGAGTCCACGGTGACTCTGGCCACAGGTACATAATATTAAGAATATAATATGTCAAAAATATCGTCGTAAGTGCTATAATACAAAAATATTTATGTCATTCAAAGAGTTTTATTATTTAATTATTACAGCAAGCAATGCTAGTCGGTCTTGTGAGCCAGAGTTTGTGAGGGGCAAAGGCAGAACAAAAATCATTTCTGTACTTTTTGCATTGAAGTCACATAGGTTTTTTTCGTCAATGAATCCAAACTTAGTCTATGTAAAGCGAGGAAATGAGAATAATTTGAATAAAACTCAATGTTCCGAGTGGAAATCGAATCCTGACTCTTTGGCCAACTACTTCACGGTAGCCTGGAAACTAAGTACTTATAAATTCTTTTAATTTACAACATGAAACTTGGCTCAATAAATACTAGACTCCCATTATCTTTTTACATCGCACTAGAGGCAACGAGTAGTTGTCAAATTTTGCAGTTTCACCAATAATCGGCCGTTATAAATTGTGAAGCGGCGCAAAACGCGGTAATAATTTTATGGCTATCGATTTTCATTTAGCTCTAAAACGGTCATTATGGCGGTGTGTTTGGAAGTAAAGCGCCGTCGACGGTCGAGCGGCAATATTACTCTTTGTGCCGCCGCCGCCCCGCGTAACCCGCGTAATAATGACGTGATTAATGATTCAGCCAATATACGAAGCAAGTTCTTTGTTAGCTGGCAAATATTTGATGACGCCACGGACGTCACAATCCATTCCTTTGATGCTGCGATCACTTGTAACGACCGCTTCACCGACAGGAATCGCCAGATGGATTGATGCTACGCTTCTAGTTCAATATTTTTATTTGTTTATTTCTTTTTGTATATTTTAACACAGAGATAGATACATTACAAGAATATTTACTATTACTATTTTTTCAATGTATTATTATATATTAATATATAATAATCTCTAATATTTTTTTTAAATCTATTTGCTATTCATTTGTAAATGTTGGAAATTGCATGGTAATTTGAACAGGCGCTTTTGTTTTTTTTGTAAACACGTGTTATTCAAATGTTAGATTTTGATGCAGTAATTTTTTTTTAATTGTAGTATATCAATTTTAATGTAACTTTATGTTTGAATTACCAAAAACCTTACCTTACGTATAAAACCTTACCTAACGTGTGTCTAGCGAATAGAGAAAACATGGGAAAACAACTTTTAATAGGAAACAAGCGGACAAAGTAAATATACCGCGTAGGTTATTTGAGATTAACACAATCTTTCAACATATCGAATGGTATCAAAGTAAAAGAATATTTTACTTGAAAATTTCTCTATCATTGAATAAACCGTAGCCCTGCAGACTGCTTTTCAAAGTTCTTCAGTAATAAACGAGCGGCAACAAAAAACGGATTTATGTTTAAAAAGTTTCACTGCAATATCAAAGAAACATTACCGCAGTTATTTCGGATCTCGAAACGGAAAAGGCGCCTCGTTTTAAGGAAAATTCAAAATTCTGTTTCAGATATTTTATGCAATAATCAACACTTGGTTTTTGATTTTCCTTTTATATTTTACGATTTTATTTTACTTGTTGCTGGAAATTGTTAAAATACGAATGAAAAGTTTTCGTGTGCTATGATTTCTATAAAATATATGATAGAAAATAGTCATTTTGGGTACACTGGTGGCCAGTAGTGGCGCAGGGGCACATAGTGTGACTATAAACGGGGCCGATTGTGGGTTCGATCCCCTCTCGAGGAAATGAAATATTTAAATAAATTTATATTTCCATTTCTTCGCTCTGGTGTCGAGGCAAAGCGCGGTTTTGAGTTCCCCCACTCAACACGCAATGCTTCCAGACTTAGCACTAGTTTCTCTCTATCTACTCTGCTATGTGCGGGATACAGTGTGAAGTTGATTTATATAATTAATAATAATGAACTCGGGAAATATGTTTCACAATATAAAAAGTGCTATAATTTTTATGCTATTTATAAAAAATCTATAAGTAGTTACTAAAATAAAAACGTCTATATTTAGTACATTTCATAGGTAAGAGTTGTTCGCGTGGACTTCAACACGTAAAATAGATAATCCTGTTTTTTTCGTACCCGCAGAAGCTTTTAGAAGTTTTCTGTTATATGTCTAACCTAAATTTCAATCTCCCAATTCCAGTAGTATAGTGTGTTGTCAATCGATTACACAGTGTAGGAAATACTAAAATTAATAATAAATAATAGGAAATTTTGATTTGTTTATAACGGCAAAGAATTGACCAGAAACGAAAGAAGATGTCATTTATTATCCAAATTGAATGAAGGTCCTTTTCACTGTACTGATTAATTATTCTCAGACTTTCTAAAGAAAAAGGTTACTCTTCCTTTTCAAAGGTTCAATTAGTGGCAGTTTCTAAGTTCGCCTTTATAAAAAGTTTACAACAGCCTTTTGTAATACTTGCCAAAAGTTAGAGCGATGCAAATTTCGCGATCAATAGCTTTTGTAAATGGTTGCAAGTACAACGCGAGTGGCGTTGTATTTACTTCAGCGAGTAAGCCGACGTTTGACTTTGAAGTGTCGATCAAAGACATTGGACGAAGTCAAAGCTGGCTACGACCTCGAAGTTTCCCCATTTGCATCACTTAAGGCGCGGAAGGCTTAAACCGACGTCGTGATTAGCTACCTCCAGTGGAATCCGGCCACAGTTTGTTTGGTCGTTATCTTGAAAACCACGATATTGGTGCTCCAAAACTTTTGCGATATACGCTTGTAAATAATCTATCCATCTCGTATCTTTATTTTACTACACGTTACTCTATTGTATTTCTTTACAGATTTTGTTTAACTCTCCATAGTAGAAGAATTAGTCTTCATTTCTGGTTCTAAAAAGAATTCCAAAAACAAACAAAATTCAAATGGTGCACTCCGCGGTGAGCAGTGCTGTGGTGTGTTGTAGCAGTTGACATCAAATTGACAATTGCTGTCAGTTTTTCATTTCGAGAACAACGTTGACTTAAATAACCAATGTTTCAAAGCCACTCGATCTCCCCTACTCGTATTCTGTATAAGTCGTTATGTTTTTTTTTAGTTTAAAATGTATCTCGCACTTAGTAGGGTAGGCAGAAGGAAGGCAAAAATAGTGTTAAGATACTCCATTTCCCGTGTTTTTCATTCCGAGGGCCACCATTTGCCGCATTCAATTATTATTAATGTATATATTTTTTTTGTATTATGAACAATATATTTTATTTATGCACATTGCACATATACCATATGTATTAAATAAATAAATGAAAAATAATTCAACTCAAAATATTTAACTACATAAAAGTAAACAACGTGAGAAAAGTAAAATAAAATAAAACTGAAAAGGTTTATTTGCTGTACATTATTAAAATGGTTCAGGTGGCGTGAAAACGTGAGTGAACTTTTCTCACTCACTGAATACTGAATCCAAGTTTTAAATGAATCCACACAATGCACATTTCCCGTACAACGTCATATGGAATTTGGGTAAAAGTCTATAATGGCTTAATTAGTTTATTCTACACATTAACTTCAGTCTCTTGTTACGTGACATATGTTAATATTATATAACCTTTCCGTAAATGGATATTTACTTGACTTGAAATATTTGCCCTATTGTTAAAATAATATATTATCTTGTCTATTTTGCTTCAAATACCTAGAGGACAGAACCAATCTAAGTGTAAAACTACTAATTTTAAACAAATTAGTTTCATATTTAACGATTCATGTAAGTATACAGTATTTTTTATACTATATTTTTTTTAAGACTATTCGTTTTTGTCGCTTGTAGCTTATTTCATATAAAATAAGAGCAATACTCCAGCCTACTTAAACTTGCCAACCTTTTTTAAGTCACACGTTGTCGTAGCCTTAACAAGAGATAATGTAAGATAAGGCATGCGCTTATTACTTTCACGCCAAGGAAGACGCTATCGGCAGGTTCATTTGCCGTAACTGATATAATATAGTAGAATACAACGACAAAATGACTGTTTCCAGAGAGAACGAGAAATGGAAGGAGAAAATTATTCTTGGAATGACTTCTAGTCTAGCTAGTCGGGCTTGACGAGGATAGTCCTAGTCCTCACGCAAGCGAAATTCAATTTGACTGATGGACTATCAATGATTTGAGGGTTGTGATGGACTTCACAACCCTCAAATCCTGAGTGGATGAATCCGATTCACACTTGACTGGTATTTTTTTATTAAATACGTAATTAAAGACACCAACGCTGTTGTTAAAATGACTACTAACGTACATAGATATATTGTTAATATAAAATATATTACTTGTCCTCTTTATTTATATTTTAATGGCTATTAATTTTTATTCTTTATCTTCAGTAAATAAGATCCAAAAAGGGAGGTAGAGCTCAGGGGTAAAGTTGTGCCTGATATAGCGAACTGCAAACACGATCTGAAACTTTGATGCAGCATGAATCGTGTTATAAACAGGCTGGCATTTCACGTTGCACAAACGCCCGAGAATATTTATAAGTGAACAAAAATGTACTAACAAATTAATTATAATAATAAAAAACAAATCAAAATATAACCGATTCCTTTCCTTCCCAGACTTTTCATTTTTTATTTGATCAAAAATAATATTTTCCCAGAGTTGTTTAAGTTCCGGAATAAAATTTAAAAAAAATGTACGTACTTGGAAATGTTTTCACTTAATTTATTTATCTGAGATAGCTTTCAAGTCACCACCGACGAAAGTTGCTGTAATTTAAGCAAAAAATAAAAAGTCAAAATTAACAAAATCCTATAAGTGTTGTATAAAATTTAAATAAAATATCGTTTCATGAATTTACAGTTAATTTTATTTTTTACAGTTATCGTTATTTTATAAACGGCAGTCAACAAGCCACGGATATGAAGTGTAAATGGAAACTTGGAGTATTTTCGTTTCCCGAGTGTAAATTGCGCTTTAAACGGATTGTCAACCTAATGGATGAGTGATGGATGGAGTCGCGTACACACTATTTCAATCTACGGCGCTAACGAGTCCCATCGATCTGGAAAATTTTCGATCAGGACTTAGTACGTATATTATCCAAAATGTTAGACGAATTAGATCATTAAAGCAATTATCTCGTTTTGTGTACGACACATTCACATGGTTTTTTTTTATTTTATATAAAAATATAAAACACTATAAATAAGTATCGGTCAATCAATCACGCGTGTGCCGGCCGCACTGTCCGCAGCCGGACGCAACCCTACACCATTTCCTACCGTATTCATATTACTTCTAAGAGTTTCTAAATTTATGGTTCGTTCATCTAATGGTTGATATAATACCATAACTAGTATTATCTTGTACCCTATATATATTTAAGGTAACGATGATTTAAAGGGACAAAGATTGTGGCAATAATCTATTGCATTGAATATAAACTCTTCTACTTTGCCGTCGCCTTATCCCGTTATACGGGATCGGCTTTCCTTGTTTGTGGCCCTCATTTTTTTTTATTGTGCTTTCATATTAAGTATATGATATTGGCATTTGACGAGCGGTTGTCACCTGACATCAAAGTCGTAATCTTCCTAGAAGACTCGAGTGCCGCCGGTGACCCCTGTAGGGCTCTTCATCTCTAATAAGCACTCCGAGCACTTATCTCAGCTGTGAACCTCAACTCCGAATATCTAAAAAAGCTCCAGAGCTGGGTTTTATAACGGACTTTTCTCTCTGGCAATTGTATAAGTGTAGACGAATAATTTTATCTATAAATAAATAAAAACTATGAACAATATTGCAAACAGAGCAATTTCAATTCATAAATTATATATATTTACAATGTAAACTATAACACCTTAAAATCTTGAATGTAACAAATGGGTCATCGTTATAGGAAAAATTTTCAATATTAACAGATAAACTCGGTCGGGGCTCTCGCTTCATAAAATAAATTGCAATATTCCAATCCGTGATCCGAGCTCTCATAATGCTGCTAAGAAATTACTTTCACTAGAAATGTTGTAGAACAAAATATATTATATTATGTAATTGTTATAGTATTAATTTCAAAGTTTATTAGATGAGGATGTTGAACGATGACGACTTATACGACATAAAGTTTTATATCCTATTATTATAATAATAGGATATATATATAATAGCAATATTGTTGTGTTGTAAGATTTCAATTTTTTCTGAAAAACTACAGCCAGTAAATAATATAAACTCTAATCTGATAGGACAAATCTGTGTAAAATTCGTAAGTGGCAATTAGCATTCCAGTGCGTCTATCAATTACGCTATTCAGTAGAAAAATAACGCGATATGCTGAATGGAAATGTCAATCGAAACATGTTTATTTCTTTCAAAAAGTGGTAATTGGGGCGCAGAGCACGTCACTCTGTTGACTTGCGACTTTGCTATTAGTCAAAGAGGATCTTCCTTGTTAACCTCCCCACCTTACCACCTGCCTTTTTATCTTTTATTCGGAATATATATATAATATATTCATGTAATAATGTTATTTATCTCAGGCGTATATTTTCATGACAGTTTTATTATTAGAATTTCGTAGAAAAATAATTTTTTTACAATACAGATTTTGAATTGGTAAATCACATAGTTGAAGGAAGAATGTCTTTAAATAATTAACCCTTAAAACGTATAAACGTAGTCCTGTTTGGACTATACCGACAATTGTTAAACAAACACGCGCTTTTTGAAGATACCAAGTCAGTCATATCGACCTGGGTACCGAAGCTTTTTGTCGTCTTCGTCAAAATCACACCACGCAATACCTCCGAAAACCGGCGGAATTTGGGAAACGGAGTGTTTTAACACTAGGCGTTCTCTGCCTACCTTGCTGCATGCGGGGTACAGCGTGAAGCTAATTTATAAGCTTTTTACATAAGTGAAACTTTATATAAGTAAAACACTGTTAAAATAAATTCGCTGAGCTGTGTGTAATAGAATTATATTATATCATTATTCAAAGTGTAAACGACTATAATTTGCTTGAATGTGAAATGCAGGTCTTACATAAAATGCTTTGAGAACATATTAGTGTGGCGTAGCGTAGTGTTCCAGTTTGACAAATTCTATGCTAGTGACATTTCTAGAGATCTTAAATGTTATAATTAATTTATCCCATCACCTATTATATGTATTTAACATAATTATATTTATATAGGTTTACACAATTTGATTTATGTTCATAATTTATTAGGTATAAAATTGAAAGTATAAAAATTGATTTAAGTAGTTGAGGTAAGTAATGCGACTGTAAACACGACAGATTTTGGGTTTAATTCTCAATCGAAAAATGAAATATTTAATATTTAAATTTCCTAGCTTTGGTAAAGGTAAAGCGCGGCGTTGAGTTCCACCATTCAAGACCTCTAGAATTCGGGGGGAGGTGGGCCACGAGAATGGACCTCAACGTAACAAGAGGCTCATAGGTTCCCTCCATCTACACTGCTAGTACAAAATGTAAGTTATTATTTTTTCTATATCTGCTTCTACAAAAATAAAACTTCAGTATACTTAGTGAAATTAATCAACACAAATAGATTTTAATCATATTACGTAGTTTTATAGCAAGCTCATCAAATCATGAGAAAGCTATTTGGAACATAATATGTAGATGTTTCGATCTGTAATTTGTTAGAAATTAATGTAGGTATTTTATATAAATATTATAATTTATATTTTTTCTTCTTATAAAGAATTAGAGGTGACAGCATATGAAAGTTAATAGAAAACATACTTTGAATATATTCATAACGTATTAAACCTCATTGGTATATATATTCGTTATATATATATAACATTGTTTAATTTTAATTGATATTATATTGGTTGACCACAACGAATGCGTGTACACTTTGAATTACCAAATTTAAAACAATATATCACCTGATTTTACGTAATATACGAGTATATAGATATAGACGTATTATAAAATCAAATTTAAAAAATCATCATTACTTCTTAAATTGTGAATAGGAAAAAAAAAGAATTTAAGTAATTATCGTTTGTAAAAATATTTCATAAGTAAATACAATACGTGAACAATTAAATTTTAAGCTAAAATAAAAAAAAAAACATATATATTATTAGGCACAACTGACTATTCAATCCTAGATAAAACGGAACTAGGTAATGATTTTTGTACTTTTATGGTAAATTATAATTTTATAGTACAGAACCATACTCGTGTAGAAACTCTCGGAGTTTCTTGCCGGCTCTCCTCATCAGAGCTGCCTACCGGGGCGGTGGTAACTTCCTGCAGGACTAACACTATTGTTATTACATTTTAATGTAACTTGACAAGTGTTGGTCTTAATTTAATATAGAATATTTTGATTTCACACACTCAAACAAAAGTTACGAATTTGAATTTAAAGTTGAATTGAAATTGAAGTTTGGCTTTGCTTTTAGAACCAACAGTGAGAATAAAGAATAAAACCTAAAATTACATTACATTTTTACGTATATTCCAAGAAAAAGTTTTTAGGTACAAACTTATATTAGTACTTTAATCTATACAAACCTGAAAACTTAAGTTTGTCAACTTTTTAAAGTACTACGGAACTCTTAGTGGGCGAGTCTGAATCACACTTGACTGATTTCATTCAATTCTACCATCATTCTGATAACTCAAAGTTTCATTAAATCGGTTATATTTTGGCAAATTAAAACATTAGTAATTTATTTGGCATCTCACAAAGTCCGCGGTGCAGTGCGTTAGTTATTATATTCTTCCACCTATTTCGGCAAAGTTAAAGCCTACCTCTGTGTGATTTCTATGTAGTTTAGAATTCACGCTCGAATGTGATTGCGACGGCCGCGGTGGCGATTGCTTTTTAGATATGTTCGGCATCGTTCGTGATTTTTGATAATTACAAACCGGGAACTAGCGGTACCACCTAGTACTACAGAAACAAAGGTATGCGTTACAGATAATTATTAATAAATTTATTAAGGAAAAGCGATATGAAAAAGGCAATAGACGTTTTTTAATTTAAGCATTCCAAAAGCAAGTGTACTCGTAGTACCATTAGGGACTACGTACGGCGTCCAGAATTCGGCGAAAAATGAAAGTGGAGTGTCTTAGCACTAGGTTACATGGGTTATACGGGATACAACGTCAAGCTGAATTTTAAAAGGTATTATACGACATATATTATTAAAAAGATCAAAACAATTAGATACAATATCTTTTTTCCTCACAAATTACGTTAAGGAAATGTTAAATAGTATTGAAGTTAGTGAAGTTTCTGCGCAGAAAAACAAGCAATAGAGTTGTTTTTATCTCATTAATGACTCCTGTTTCAGAGACTAAATGTTTCCAAAACAAAACTAGTCTCAAGCCTGAGGTAGCCTGAGGCATACTCCGTAAACACGAGTATGTATGTATATGAATGTACACATAAGAAACAACGTGAGGGCGTAATTACTGTACAGGTATTGGATTTGGGATCCAATTTCATTTAGCACAATATATTTTTTCTATTTTTGTCTTATATATAAAAAGGTAGGCAGTGAGTACCGCCACTCAACACGCAATGCCTCCAGAATTCGGCGGAGAGTGTGGTGCGGAGTGTTAACGGACACTAGGTTCCATCTGCCTACCCTGCTGTGTGCGGGATACAGCGTATATGTCATAGTTTTACGAGTAGAATCTTATGGATTTTTTTTTATTTTCTTATATTTTTAGTTTATTCTCGGTTACCTTTATAGGGGACCAATTTCCTCATACATGATTTTTGCGTAACTCGAACTATTAACACAGCGCACGCACGGAAGCTCCCAACTCTTCTACTTTTTTATATTCGTGTAGACATAAGGATTTTTTATGTTCAAATGGCATTATAAGTGAGCATTAGCATAAAATTACACAGCCAATAAATTTTGATATTTTTGCCTTAATTTTATTGTATGTATTTTTGATTGTAAGTCAGATAAAATATAAAATTCATTTTTACGACAGGATGGAATTGGTATAATACAAAATTAATAAGCTCTCCATAGCCTTCGACCGGTAAACGGTTTTGCTCCGCCCTAAGAAAATTGAATCTAAGTGTTTACGTCAGGAAAGCGTATACTTGCTCGATTTCAATAGCTCATTTTTCTAGGTGGAGCTGGTTCCTGTATATTGAAATTCGTTTCATATATTATGTCTAGCATATATGACGAGATATATTTCGAAATTTTATTATATATATATAAGTTTTTAATATATAATTTTTAATATTCATAATCTTTTACATTCATATAATATATACTATTTAGACAAGTGGATCTAATCCATATATATAAAAGGAGACGTTTCCACTGTCTGAGGTAAGAACGTGAAATTTGGACACGTGTTTATTTTCGTAATCTGGACATCCACTAAGAAGGGATTTTGAAAAATATTAACTCTAAAGTGATGAAATAGGAATTGAAAGTTTATATTGAAATATTTTTAAATCAGCACCGATTTTTATATTATTTTGAATTCAGACTCATAGAAATATTTAATTGAACACGTGTTTAATAACTTCATAAATATATTTAATAAATATTCGTATAGTTCTAGCGGGCGAAGCCGCCCAGCTCGGCTAGTAATTTATGAAACATTCAATATTTATATAAACCAAAACATGTTTCAATAAAACACTTTATTTGTACACATTCCTTATCAAAATATAATAACACAGAGTTCGATATTGTTTATAAAGAACAAACTCCACAGAGTTGGTCATCCGAACGACACGCCAGCTTTTGATAATCCCATAGTGCATCCATCACGCCGGCATTACCCGCTATTATTCGCCTCTCTCCAAAACAGCTATTACTCGGCTTTGAAAGCGCTATTAGATATTAACAAAAAGATAATTAAAACTAAATAAGTTTCATAAAATTATTGTTTTCATTTAAGTACAAAGCAGCTTTTGAATAAAAGCTTATATATTTTATAACAAATATTATAATAATAACATTATATAATTTTCAATAATAAGTAAGAATTTGTTTCAGATTTATATAAATAGATACTTCAAGAGTAAATTCTAAAACACCAAATTTATGCGCAGAAGTTGTTTCTAAAATCTTATCTGGAGTTGTTATGTTTACGATAATAGGTTTTTAATTGCGAGCAACTTCTACAGACAATGTCAAGTTACAAGTTTCACTAATTACAATTCGGAATGTATCTTCAAGTCGGGACTTGGAGTGTTCGCGACGCGGGTCACGTAGTGTTTAACCCCCTGGATATTTCCGCACTGGATCTCTTGTTTTGACTTATTATAAAGGCATTGAAGCGTAGTGTTTTTACATTTTTATATCTATCTATCTATTTTTATTGTTAAAATTCATATATAATATATATTTGTTTTATTAAATGTCCTGTTTGCCAAATCAAAAGAAAAAAGTGGATCGAAAAATATATTAAGCTTAACCACAAAAATCAAAATTTTCTAAAACTATAGTTTCCTATGTATAGACTTTATAATATATAAATATTATTTGCTTTCATGCGTATAGTACAGCAGAGGACATATAATACAACATTTTCTTGCAAATAATATAGTACACGGACAGCGTGAAGACCGCAAAGGTCTGATTAGTTCCCGTCTCAGCCAACATGAAAGTAACATTTAGTGTTATTGACGCAGTTTTCTTGAGATACGCGCATTGTCCCTCTATAATATCGAGCTTGGAAGAAATAAAGGATAATTAAAAATATCGAATATTTTTTACTACAGTATCTGTTAACGACACAACGGCAATTTCTCGGTAATCTCCAGTCCACTCTGACTGAATGGAGAAAGTTCCCTTTGCTTATCCTGCTATGTGTGTTATTACTAAGAAAAATAATATTTATGTGAAATTGAATGGAATATTTTTCGAGTTATACCAGTAATTTATCAAGAGGCAGAGACGAGCGCCTCCAGCTATCTATTTGTCCGGCTTCATTCTTTATTCATTTACGGTGATTTTGATCTAAATTAATTCAGCTTATTTAATTGAAACAAAGTTAAAGAAAGAACTCGAAGGGAAAAATTTATTATTTATGAATTTATTCCGTTTCTGTTTATGTATTTAACTTTTGAGGTTTTGTATCTTAAAATCGATTGAAATTCATAATAGTTAAATAGGATAAGTTAAATAAAGAAGGAAATGATTATATATAAATCGTTCACCTATCCGCTACCTCCGTTAAGCTGGGTTTAGTTCCGTAATTCAAAGCAAATAGTGTCTGTAATTATAAGCGGTAGTTGTATGGAAATAGTAATAAAGCTCACGCAATTGAAGTAGCGGACGGCTTCTACTCATAAATAATTATTTTTATTTTTTTAACAAGAATAATGCATAAATGAACATTAATATTTATAATAACTAGTTATAAAAAGAAATATCCTGTAGAAAAAAATATTAAGCTCTGATCTAAACTCTAAATAAATATAATTTTATTGTTATAGACAGTTAAAGAATTATATATACGGACTTAGTACTTTTTTATAGCTTGTATGAAGAACATAGCAAATGGTTAGGTAAAGGTAACCGAATTTCTAGACTTTACGGGATTTTCAAAACTGCTAGTAAATGAAAATTATTCATTCCCGAACCCACAACAATCGCCTTTAAAATTATATTTTATATTAATGTTTTTATTAATAGAATTTGCCAGGTTTATGTAGAGCTGTGGTTTGTGCGGTGTGACGGTTACGAACATAAATTTTCCCTTGATTCTGGCTAATGACGACTCGTTTCTAAGGCACCACAGAAGAGCCAGTTTTCTATGTCTATTATTATCTTATCTTTGCTTTTCTATTACGGAAACAATATCTTTAAATATATCTAAAAAAAAAATATGACACCATAATATTATTTTAGAAATGAGAATTATAACACAATATACCCATAGATAGCTAAGAAAATAAAAATGCAAGCTCATAATATTTGCTGTTTAATTTTGTCGCAACAGTTTACGCAAATGCTCTTCCTCGTAAAAACTATATATTTTCTCTCGAGTTGTACAATTTTTACCATTCTAATAAAATAACTTTCTGTAGCTCTCGCACTACAGCATACTTTGTACAATATATCAATATATACCTTCACGTTATTTTTATATTTAATAAGATTAACCCACGACAATGCCTAAATCGTTTTCAAATGTTATTATAATTATATTAAAGGTTTAGATATAATTGTTTATTTATTATTGAAATTATTAGATTTTTTATTTTTAGGGATCCGTAACTTTTCGGTTCGTTTCGTCTGTCAGTCTGTTTTCTGATCTTTGAATGAATCTTTATATCTGTTAAGAGCTTTTATCTCAGGAACGCTTGGAAATATCAAGTTGAAATTTAAACTATACTCATATTTCTACGGTCTCTTAATTTGCTGAAACTGTATTTCTACATTTACTTAAAACCGTTGAACTACACTACAGGTGCACTACAATAGAGATTTCTGAATAGAATTCAAAGATAAAATAAATAATGAATTCGTTACAATAATTTTATTATTGCAAAGTAGTTTCACTTACCTATATAAGAATACAAATAGAAATTTGTATTTCTCGTCATCGTAACTAATAGATTGAACGAATACATTCCAATATTGACACAAAAGAATTAAATTGTCTGTTTTTGTAATACAAACGCTTAGACATTATTACGTATCCATTTTCTACGAGTACATAATCAAAATTAAATAAACATTTTTGCTATTTTATGAGATATATTAGACCAATAAATATATATTTTTAGGGTTCCGTACCTTTTAAGGAAAAAAGGGACCTTTATAAGATCACTTTGGTGTCACGAAATTTGATTCCCGTAATGGTGTGATCTAGAAATATTAATGGTGTTGTTCTAGAATTATGAAATGTGGCAGGTAGTATGTACAGGTAGTACTAGTTTAGAGAAAAATCTGAAACTAAATATTTATGGTTAAACCCTACAAAATAATAGCCCTAAAAGGTAGCAAAATGGTATTAATGTTAGGTTAGGCTTGAATTTCAGAAAACAGCTCGAGACTGGCAATTTTTGTACGAAATCCTCGGTGGGCGTGACCGACTCGCGCTTGTCTGGTTCTTTTTTCTTGTATTAATACTGCAAGTTCTCATTTCTAGTCAAATTTCATTACTGTAGATCTTTGGGAAATATCCAGTAGGTTTTAATTATGCGGCGAATAAAGTTAACAAATTTAAGCTTGCATATGCACTCATTTTAAATGAAATTAGCTACAAATGTAAATTTATAATGTTTTTTTATAAAACATCTTTCTTTTTTTTTTCAACTTCACGCTGTATACCGCACACAGCAGGGTAGGCAGAGGGAACCTCGGTTCCCCATTTTCTGCCGAATTCTGGAGGCTTTGCGTGCTGAGTGGCAGAACTCAACGCTGCGCTTTGCCTCGACATCAGAGCGAAGAAAAATTGGAAATATAAACGTAAAGAAATATTTCACTTCATCGAATAGGAATCGAACCCACAACCGTCGCATTTGCGGGCGGCACCTTTGTGCCACTGCGCCACGACGGACTCTGATACATCTACGAATCTATATTTTTAAATACGATATTCTGATGATAAAATAAACATCAGATATATAATATGTATTCGTATATTATATATTAATCAAGAACGTTACCGAGTGCATGTGATACGTCTAAATCATACATAAGATATCAACCATGTAAGCTTGTAATACCCGGAGACATGATATTACTAATGGTAGTGGATAACTGTGGGGCTGTGAGGCTGTGGGGCTCGTAACTTCTGAGAACAAAGCCTCGTCGCGGACGCTGTCGTTGTTCTCGCATGTATGCCGAGTGCTGCAACAATGAGATAATCACTCGTGCGCTCGTAAAGGCTGTTAAAGCATTACGCTGTCAGATCTTTTAGATATAGAAGTTTCTGAATGTAGATAATAAACTACATTGGTAGGTACCAATGGAAGACGTCTGATGAATAATGAGGCAGTCGTCGAGCGACTGTGACGCGACATTTGTGAGTTCGATTCCCACTCGAGCGAATTAATTATTATTCATTTCAGCGGACAGGCAACAGAGTATCGTTACACTAGATTCCATCTGCCCGCTCTGCAGTACGCGACATACAGTATGAAGTTAAAAAACAATTTATTATTTAAATAAGAGAAAAAGTGTCAAGATTTAATGGAAACGACTTAAATTCTGTACACAAAATGAGTAAATTGGCAACTTTCGCTATTTATACAATATTCGCTATTTATATCCTTGTGATTTATACAAGCATTTAGTTCCACTTTAGTTTCCATTGTTATCTACGGCAGAGTATGTAAGTAGTGACGAAAAGTGTACCATTACGAGAGTGTTTTATTCAGCTCATAGTAATCGTTGTAGAACATAATAAAATATATTTTGTATATATTTATAGTACACTAGAACATTCACACATTTTATATCATTATCATCTCACAGAGATAGAGGCCGTCGTGGCGCAGTGGTACAAGGGTGCCCGTAAACGCGACGGTTGTGGGTTCGATTCCCACTCGAGGATGTGAAATATTTCTTTACGTTTATATTTCCATTTTTCTTCGCTCTGGTGTCGAGGCAAAGCGCGGCGTTGAGTTCTACCACTCAGCACGGAACGGAGTGTCTTAACACCGATTCCTTCTACCTACCCTGCTGTATGCGGGATACAGCTGAGGAAAAAAAATCATCTCATATATAATCATTTACAAGTCTTTCGTGTCACGTTTCGCTTCAACACAAACTAGTCCGTATACACGAGTATCTTCATTGCGTTTCTTGCAAAAGTATATCAATAACACTAATTCAACGGTAACTTTCTTTGCAATAATGGCTGTAATACTCAAAGCAATCAGAGTTGGATCGATTAGAAGAAGACAAACAATAATATATGTTATAAGTAAGGTTTGCAGTTCGTGGAATAATATCTTCTACGCTAATAAGATACTTAGCATTTAAAGCCTGTCAAGTTTAAAGCTTTAATAGATATCTAAAATATTACTCTGAATTATGTTTATAATTTTAAAGTATACACAGCTCGCAACTGAGCCATGGTGATATCAATATATAGGTATCTATCTTACGCCAAATAAGCTTAGATAATTATTTAGATAGCTCCGCCAACCCCATACCAAGAGTGATTCCAAAATAAAATTAAAATGCTTAGTTAACATAAACAATTTTCGAGGTTATGATGATCAAAAAAGCAGGTCAAGTGCGAGTTAAACACACCCACTTAGGGTTCCGTACTAATCTCTTTGTAGATCAAAAGGAGGTATAATTAATAAAACTTGACATACTTTAGACTCATTTTGTATGAAATTATTAACTAATTATTTATTTATAAATACTTTATTGCACATGATTACACAAATTTTATAATTACAAATATAAGGTTTTGTAAAGTGGAGTACCGAAAAATAAAATGAGGAAGTTAAAATAAAAACAACAACAACTACAACAGTCCGCAATTATGCCACCTATAATATACAATTTAAAATAAAATATAATAATACAACCTAAGGTGAATCCGTCACGTCCAGTGGCGACTCAAGTCGCGTCCCAGCGATTTCTTTCCAAAAGCTAACGTTTATCTCTTAGGTATGCATTCATAAATAATATATTATAGTTCTGTAGGCCATCGATTAAGTATCAAATTGACTGGCATTTAAAACCGGCGTGAAATAGTGGCTCTTGCCACTGCGTTTCGCATTAGGTAAGGCCGGGCCCCGGCGCCCAACATCCTCCAGCTTAAAGGCCGGCAACTCACCTGTAGCTCCTCCGGTGTTACACGGGGTCGTGGGCGGTGGTGATCACTTACCATCAGGTGACCCGAACGCTCGTTTGCCTTGTCCTCTCTCATAAAAAAAAACCTACAAACTTTGCATCCCCCTCACAGTGCAGGTGTATGAAAACGACCTTAAATTATGTATAAATTTTCTATGGTTTTACAATTATATGTAACGATCCACATACTCCCTAAAACTTGTTGTCATGTAATAAATAAATTATACAGCGCAATGCATAAACTTTAGCCTATCAGAGTAACATCTGATATTTAAGCTACATTAGTATAAAGTTTCATCAAAATCCGTTCAGTAGTTTTCTTCACACTTTAATGTTTATAATAGTAGCAAGTTTATAATGTTGAACTAAAATCTTTTTATGTGTAACGACATTTAAAAAAATAGTTTCCTTGTGACCTTTTGCACATCGACATCTGTAACGCGGAGGATATTAATAAGCTGTCGCGATCGTCTCAAGCTGACGCCGCTAGCCGTCATTCGAGAGAAATATGCTACAATTTATTAATATGACTTTCATAAATTTTATTAAACATGTTCTAAATAAATGTTTGCAAGTTTGTATTTTATTATGGTTATTAATGATTTGTGAATTTTTAAATGTTTAAATTTAATTCAAGTGCTATACGAGCGCGGATTATCTATTTAAAGACAACCGTGGCACAATGGACCAATGTGTGATAGTAAACCTTAAAGTCTTGAGTGCGATTCCCCACTCGACACTCCACACATAAATTATTTTCAATGTACAATATGTCTAACTTGTGCTTAGGTTTTTTTGCCTACCCTCTATTTTGATGAGATGAAGCGTGATAGACGAAGAAAAAACTATAACAAATAATCAATGAATCGCAATAATTAATTACAGTTTCGTCTATTTCCCGTAACCTGAAATTCAATTAAGCTTTACCTACGCTTTTGCGACTACTCCGAATATTTGCGTAATATTATGATTGTATTCACATATTCTATCATAATTTAGTTTATGGAATTAATATTGTGTATTGGGGTGGTTCAAATAACTGTAGTCATCATTTAAAAAAGTTATTTTAAATAATTAATTCAAAGAAAAAGGTAACGATATAATCTTGTCGGTTAAAATGAACCTGGATTATCTATTGTTAGCCTTAAGTAATACAGTGGTGAATAAACTTTTATATACTTTTACGGTCTGGATAGGCAATTATTTTAAAACTTGGCTAAGTTTAAAGAACCGGGTCAAAGAGTGAAGTATATTATGTGACTCGGAGAATATTAGTAGAAATTTGCAGTAGCTTTATGTATTTATTTAGATACAAAATCTATTATGTCAATAAATACTCAAATCAAAATCAGCTTCACGCTGTATCCCGCAAACAGGGTAGGCAGGGTAGGTAGGGTAGGCAGAGGGAGCTTAGATACTCGTTTCCCCACTTTCCGCCGAGTTCTGGACGCGTAAGATATCCATACAATTGTAGATGGATTACGATTAAAAACATGAATGATTGCATATAACAAATTATATGCAATCATTCATGTTTTTAATCTACTGAATATTTATTATGAAAACATATTTATAGTAAAAACTTATAATTTTTAATCTTGAATGAAAAATATTTCATTCAAGATTATTTCAAGTCAGCACATCTTTTGTAATACTGGTACAGTAATATACTGTCGCGGTCTGGCAGTACTTTCATGTATATAACCGCGTCTGTTCCTGAAGGCACAATACAAAGAATAATAAGAGGGGGAAGGAACGAGACGACTCTCTTTTATCTCCTCGTTCACTATTCAAACTATACACTTTACAATGCGCCCAAATATAAAACTTTAGTCTCTCGTAAGAGGGCTGCTTTGTTTTGATACGTTTTGTGTTTGAAAAGAATTTTAACCGTTCTTCAGCTTTATATTGTTTTTTAAAAAAAAACATTGCACAGATAATAGAAATGTTACATTATTATCGCTATGTGTGTGTAATGCTTATAGTAGGTATATATAAATTTTCTCTTATCTTCTTTTATCAAATCTGGTTCATGCTGTATCCTACACACAGCAGAGTAGGCAGAGGGGATTTCGTGTTAAGACACTCCGTTCCCCGCTTTCTGTCGAATTCTGGAGGCATTGAGTGTTGAGTGGGAGAACTCTGTGACGAACGCCGCGCTTTACCTCGACACCAGAACGAAGAAATGGAAATATATATATATACGTAAATAAATATTTCACTTCCTCGACCAGGATCGATCCCACAACCGTCACGTTACAGTCACACCCTAGTGCCGCTGCACTTTAATTTCTTTGATATAAAAAACAATAATTAATTAAATAATACCAAACATATAATAGAATTCAAAATGCCTCCTCTTGAATACTGATCTGTTAATTACCAAAACAATATACAGCATGTTCAAATACAAATAATTTGAGTCAATTCGTCGTATCAGTCAGTCGTAAATTTATGCCCAGAGAGACATTATTTGCTCATTCAAAATCAGATTTATTATGAACAGTTCTTCAGGCATACATTGCAAATAGCCCACGTAGGATAAACAAATATAGTTATCAAAGTAAAACGTTACATTACTCCTGGCTAGTGGGTGGGTGGGTTTTCTGGTAGTGTAGAAAAAACCAGTAGTAGTATCACAACAAACCCGGGGTACTCGGCATCGCTCCCGTTGTTACCGGGACGTGCTCTGCATACGGAAATTTTCAAATATTCCGGGATACTTTAGACATGTTTCCGTTACGATCTTTTACTATTCGAGTGCTCTACACACGTAAATAGCTATACGATCACCTTTATTATATCCCATCGATGTGCTTCAGAATTCAGAGGAAGATGGCCTTTATCGTTTTGATTCTGAGCTAGATAGCGACGACCTTTATATAGTTTGATTTCCTATACTTTTATTATAATATATTTAGTAAAGTTTTGAATGGACTTTTACTTTCAGTTTTATTTATAGAAAATAATTTGTATATTAAACGTAGCATAAAGTCATTATACAATCGTAAAATTAAATACAAGTCACATAACAACGCTTAGATAGGAATAAGTGCTAGAGATTTTCTAACAGAGGTTATATTTTTGCTTTAAATATTGTAGTAGAAACACAATGGTTAAATTGTGTGTGCTTCACTGACAATATGACTGAAGTTTCGCAGAGATTAGTACAGAATACAGCTTTTATGCTACAATTCACTGTAAAGCGGGCAACGTTTCAGATTTCAAAATGTTAACAAGAAAACCACGAAATCTATGTTTGCCGTTGTTATTAAATCGTCAATTTAAAAAGTTGCTATAAAAAAAATACTTAGATATAGATAAAATGAAATAATTAATTGAATATTTTCTAATTACATTTTGTGAAACTGTACAAGCCGAATAGCATTTTTTAATAAAAAAAGTGCTGCTACAAATTAAGCCTTTATATATTTTGTAATAATTACTGTATTTATATACACTATTCGGGCCAACGCTTGTTTCACATTGTATTATAGCCACTTTCTGTACGTGTTTCAGTCGTCAGGTAGATCATTAATAGTGAAATAGTGCAGAGCTGAGGGACGTAGGACGTAAACGAGTTATTCCACGAATTCCCGCACCTAGTGATAGCCCGCCGCGCGACGTGTCCGGTGAATCAACGAGCGCCGCTCCGCTCGGTCGAACAAAAACGGAAAACCATTTTACGGTCCATTGTGAAAGAGGATTGGCAATTTCGTTCCGGACTTACTCGACCGTCGGCTGAGCAAGTTTTACAAAATCTCTGATATATCACGAGTTCTAAAGATAACCAAAACGTGTATGGCGATGTTTATTATTACATATTTAATTAATGTTTCATTCACAAGGAAAAATTGAGAATTTCAAAACATGATGAAGAACAAATTGACGAAAGTAATTTATGAATTAAAAATATCATTTGATTAAGATTATTATAAGCGAGCCCCACGCGGCATCGTCTGCCATTAAGAACGCAATTTATACAATATCTTTAAATTAATCGTATGTGTTATCAGTAGTTTTTGCATGAATGTGGAATAAACATCCACCTTCACATAAATTAATAAAATATTTTTTCTGAACCTACTCATTTCTATTAATGCGTCATTGTGCAAGAAGTTTGAAATATACGAAAAATACCAACTGTCTGTCTTCTTTAGTTCTGAAATATTTAGCCATCTTCTGCCTCCATCTTGACGCTCTAGTAGATATCGTTTATTTATTTATCAATTAGGCACCGGAGGCAGAGTGCTTGTCAAACATATGAAATGGGTCCAAACGGGGTCGCGTCTACCTTTTTTAATTCAAAAGTTCCTCAGACGACCTTCCGGATTTATAAACGTCTTTACTAAATCATATAACGGAGAACAAAAATATATTGGAATGAGATACGCGAGTACGCATTAATTTACTTTCACTGGAAGCTCGATTTTGAATATAGTCCTGATCAAGTGATATACGTTAAATATTTATCATAATTTTTTTATACATAAAACTTCCTCCGTGTCCGAGTGACTGACAGACAACGCATAGTTGAATTTACTGGGCGCAGAAAACTTAAATTTATTAAATATTGTATGTATCGTTCCATTGCGTAGCCGAGCGCGTAGACGAGCGCGTATACGAGCGCGTAGACGTGCGCGTAGACGAGCGCGTAGACGAGCGCGTATAAATAGAAAATTTCGTGACTAAATAAAAACAAGCATACCTACATATCCACGTGTAATCTAGGTTGACCTAGAAAGCTGAGCGGTCATATCGATATGAATGAAAAAAGCACATCGGCCACGGTTGGTCGCAGGCAAGGTTTCATGTTTCTTTTATTATTTCTTAATTTATATAGATATATGGGCATCGACAAAACAGATGACAGTGACATAAATCTGCTTTCTCAGAATTGAGAGATTCGAGATTTTACTTAAAACAAAGACATACATTAAAAATGTAATCAAGAAAAAAATAGAAAAAAAAACCACTCTCTTATATAATTTTAATTTCAAACTTTGTCGCCAAACAGTTATTAGATTACAATTTATAATAGAATAAAAGTTTAACTCATAAGTATATTATGAAGAGAAGCGTTTTCCGTCGATCTGCGAAGTGTTCTCGTCTAGATAAACGGATGCCCATTTGAAATTCCAATTAGAAAGTTTTCTCATTTACTTGATTCAGGGCGTGGATTGGCTAAAGGGCAACAATCCGGGGCCCAATTAGTCCTGGTCTCTGCTCATCACCAGATTTGGAGAAAGGTTTGAAGGCTGAGGATTACCACGCAAACTAATTTTTCATTCAGGACAGAATTTTCATTAACTTTACACTTCTATATTTGCATATTTTAAAAGAACTGCTATTTAGTTTTGTAAGAAGCTAATGTTCCTTTAATGGTGCAATGCAGACTTAACGAATTATGTATTTTAGTTATTTTATACTGCTTAACTTTTACGTTTAAACTTCAGCACGACGTAAATAAAAAGATAATGAAATGAGGCATTTAAAACTCTGGAGGCTGGAGTCAAAAGTTACTCTCGTAAAATTGCTTTATGGACTAAATTGTGATTATAGTCTATAAATCAAATCTCTGTCTCTCAACGTTTTAGTCAAGGCGAAAAATCATTAATAAAAAAAATTAAAGCACCTAGGAGAAGGAGGGGCATAACGGTGATGTTAAGCTAAAATATAATAAATAAATTATAATTTAATAATAATCCTTTAATTACTTCAAGTAAGTTCGTCGAAGTCACTAATGTAATAATATTTTTAATTTTGGACAGGATTTCCCCTCTATATTTTTGCTAAAAGCACTCGCACAGGCTGTATTTATTCAACATACATGCAGGTGACACATCACCCCAATGGTCCGAAGAGTTAAAATAAATATTATCAACCAATATTTATATAATATGTTCTCGTCCACGTTTTCAACATCAGAGTAAGCTTTTCAGAACACTTGTTTCTTTGAGATTGAAGCTCATTTGTATTTATACACTTCTTGGTTCGTTTAACTAGCTTTCGTTGTTTTGTTTTTGAATGAGATTAAGAAAACGTTCACATTAAGCCTCCATATGTACTATTCAACAAATATTTAATATAAACGATAATAAAATGACGAATAAAAAAATATCAATCTAGAGTGATTTTATTCAAATATATAAATACCTGCTGCTAGAAGTATAGAAAAGAAAATTATAGTGCTAATCTGAACATTTTTCTTTTTATAAGTATTTTTAAAATCATTGAAATCAGATAAAAAGATCCCGAAAAACGTTTTTTATTATACAGAACGAATGCGCCAAGTCTGCTCTCTGGTCGCTGGTGGTCTAAAGACTGAAACAAAATGCTTGCCTATTCGCGAAAACAAAACACGACTAGACATATTTACTTAATATTTATATATGTGGGTGGCCCCGCCGTACCTCGTTTTCGTTATGCCCCCCTCCCCCCCTTCTTCTATATATCACGAATGACTGAACGTTATTTTTATTCGATGAAAGGTCGTTTATGATGAGAAAAATATGACAACCCGTCTAGCGTTATTAATTTTTCCAGTTTTCTATAGCCTCGATCGGAATCACAACGAATTTATTCAAAAAGTATGAAGCGTAAACCGTCCAGAGGCGGAAGTTACCAGCTTGAAAATTGAATTTATCAAACTTTTCGCGGGACAAACAGATACTTTATAGACTGTGAAAAGCAATTTCCTTCCAATTGGTATCATTTGAATCAATTGTGGTCTATAATATATATGTAAGTACAGGAATGAAGTAAAGGACCGAATCATATACTTGTTTTATTCAGCTTCTCGCTCTATCCCGCACACAGTATGGTTGGCAGAGAGAACTTAGTGTTAAGACACTCCGTTCCACATTTTATCCCGAATTTTGGAGGAATTGCGTGTTGAGCGGTGGAACTTCACGCCGTGCTTTGCCTCAACACCAGAGCGAAGAAATAAAAATATAAATTTAAACAAATATTTAATTTCCTCGAGTGGAAATCGAACCTATAACGTGCCCTTGCTCCACAACTGTTTCATTATTATTTTTTTCTATAAAGTTGTACAAAATACTTGCGTGGTGATAATTACTTAATTTTTATATACATTATCGAGCATTTACCATGATGCAACATAGATAAATTGTAGTCGTCTCAAGAGAAATAGCCAAGTCTATTGATCAAACTGTCTTCACACTTGCGCAATGTATCGGTATTTGATTCCGAGTATTTTTTTAGTTTATTCTTATATGTTATGTTGTTCATTATATTATATAGACGTGTTTAATGTTAATAAGGAAACTTAATGTGAACGATGAAAGAAAAGTTATTTAAAATTAGATTAACTAAAAATAATAAAATATATCTTAAATCATAAAAAAGTGAAGTATTTCTATAAATACTTTCGTATATATTATTTTTTCGTCTTAACTCAAGCAATGCCGCTAAGGAATATAATTCTATTTTGTTTTGTTGTGTTGCTATACCTACTTAGGTTCAATTTTCTTTTAACTAGACTGACACAGCCTCAGCATTAATAAGTATGATGAAAACCCGACACAATACAGAGATCGCATATTATTGTACAGCCTCAGTATTTTGAATTCAAATTTAGGCTTTAATTCATCCAAAAGCGGATTTAAGTGGATATTGATAAGGCATAATTGGTTGTTAACTCCACGCATATCGGCCACGACCACTAGACGTCACTCCACCCCCGACTGCGGCCGGTAATTACTGCGCCGCGTGCGACACATTTGATGTCGAACAGGCCCGTGTCGAGTTGCGTCCATTTCAATTAAATCCAGACATGAGCGGCCCGTTTACACGAGAGCTTTTATTCCTCCTGCGTAGTTACGATGTTAGAATGAAGGCAATTTGTATTCCAATTTGCTTAACCTTATTTCTGGGGAGGTGACAGACCACTCATATACCGTTCGGATTCTCAATTCATATATTCTAATTGCATAATATTTCTTTTCAATTAGAAACGTCGAATGTAAAATATCACAGCAAGAGAATAATTTACCTCACATTTTCACTGTCCTGTCATTCTGACCGTCTAGTCGTTCTACCGGTCTATCATTACCGAGCGCCACTCCAGTTTATTAATATGATATTTTAGTTAGATTTAAATTATTACTTACCTATTAAACTGATAAAATGAAATGTAGCCGTACTATACAACGGTTATAGCAAATAACAAGAAATTTTCAAAATCGCCCAATGTTTGTTCATTTTAATTAGTTAAATTATCTAATATTAGGAATTTCTTTTAGGTACTTATTTTGTTTATTTATTTTAAACTCAACTCAAGTACGTTTCGTGTATGTTACGTGTATGTTTTTTTTTTAAATTTAGACTTTTAAAAATATTTACCCTAAAATGAAAATAATTTCATAAACATATTTTTATTTAATAAATAATAATAATAATAATATAGAACAAGCGGGCGAAGCCTCTCAGGTCGGTTAGTAAGATATATTTGGGGAACGGAGTGTTTTAACACTAGCGTCGCTATCCTAAACTCCTATATGCGGGATACAGCGTGAAGTTGAAAAAGAAGAATACATTTCTTTAGGCTCACGCATCCCCGCTGATACCAGAGTAGGCAAAACACGCAACAGGCGAGTATTGGAATCACACACATCGATTTGTGATGACTAATTAACTTAATAAAATATTATTCTAATTAATAAAACACTTTCCCTGAGGGAAGTTTTGACTTAAAGGGAATTTTGAACGTATAATCATTGCCTGGACAGACGCCACAAAGGCACATTGCCTAACAAAATAAATATATAACTGAAAATAAACAAGAGAGAACCATAAACAGAGTATTTTGTTCAGAAAGATTAGAGTGGGTGTGTTATTTTACAATTACCACTTTCGACAGCAGCAGAGGATTCCATTTGTCTTCACAGGCAAGTGTTTCCCAGCGGGCTTTTCAGAACTGTGTCGCGATAAGATAGAGTAAGCCATGTACTCTTATTCCCGTTACAATCCACGGATACTATTAAAACCTACTAAGCATTTTATTTCAAATTTATATTTGAAATTGTGTATTGTATTTATTAAATAATATCATGATATTTTTTTTACTTTTGTGCGCCACAGAGATTGATAGTCCTTCGCCTTTCTTGTTCCTGCATTTCTCTTCATTAACTTATGGTTTTTGTGAAGTCAACTTTGATTGATCTATCATAGTTCACTAAATAGCTTGCGTTTATGAGGGCTAGTAGGGTCCCCTCATCAACATCAATTAGATGTTACGCTTCTTGAAGAACTAGAAGAACCCATCCAAAAGTCATTTCCTGAATTTGAATATCCAGTGCTCCTCCGTGTGAATATTCTGGTTGATCGTTGGGGGCCGATCCTGTTGATTATGGTGACAGTAGAGTTAGTACCTAAATGTTTAATACTGTCGAATATAAAAAAAATCTCAATAAAACTTAAAAAAACTATGAAGTGTTATTGGATAATATTTATATATAATGTAACTCTATTCCTTATACTACAATATATGTGAAATACCCGTAAATAAAAACAATAAATTTATATTGTACTTGTTATGCTCTTTTTATATTTTAAAATCATGAAATGAAGTACCAATAGAACAAATATAAGTAATAAATGAACACAAGACAAATGTTGATAACGAATACAAATCATTTGTTTAGTAAATGGTCCCTATAAAGGTATTTTGGTAATAAATCATAATGCTTCAGTGGATTCCTTAATTTACGATCTCAATTCTCATCAAAATCACAACGCCAAGTTCTATATTGAGTATTACATCTTTCTTTACTTCACCGATAAAAGAATCGAAAAAATTAGTTTATCTAGAGGTGCACCGTTTAATGACCGTCTACATATGGGTTGCGCCATGGTCACTCAACCGGTGATCTGGATCTGGACCTAATCCACCGCTGCGCTGCGGCTATTGAAAGCACGGGAGAGGGCCTGGCAGTTGGTTTGGACAGGGCAAAGGCATTTGATCAAGTGTGGCATGGGGTGCTCCTTGCTAAACTTCCATCCTATGGGCTTCCCAATAGTTTATGCAAGTGAATCGCCAGTTTTCTTATAGGGTGAAGCATCAAGGTCGCTGTCGACGGCTTTTGCTCCGAAAACATGCCCATAACCGTTGGCGTTGCTTAAGGTTACGTGCTGTCTCATGCACTGTTTCTTCTGCATATCAATGACATATTAGATGGAATATGGAATGTAATATAAAAGAAGCATTTTAGCATTCATTGCTATGCTAGATAGATGATAGCACAGTGGACGCTCTTTACTCCAGCCACATCAGTCTTTCCCGGGAAAATGTCGACCAGTGCTGAAATAAGCTTGTGTCTTCAGTTGAGGCATCCCTCGGGAATGTGAAAGGAACTTGGTTCAATTCAATCCCGATTGGACGTTTCTACCTTCTTAACTTGGCTGGAGACGCTTGCGGGCGTCTTGATTATACAATTCTTGTTATTGTAACTTTTAGGCTAGCACGCAATGCCTCTTCTCTTTTTTGATAAATGTAAAGATAATTTTTAATGACACTTTTTATCACGCTTTTATTATTATGTCTATGAAATAAATCTAAGAAATTGAATATTTATCATTTGTTATATAATATTATTGTGAAATTTATATCATATTAATATTGTATAAATGTGCTAAAATAAAAAAAAGAATTATTTTAATTATAAAAAAAATATGAGAGTAGCGAGTACTTTTCGTCGAAATTAATTAAGAAATAACAAGGACTACACGAAAAGTTTGTGAAAATTATGTTAAAAAGGATTTTGATAGTAAATTAAAAAAGTAAAAACTGAGTATTAAGTTTCATTTACGCAGAAATGTTTATGATATTTTATTTTAAAACATTCTATCTTCACAATCCATACGCTGGCGCCGCAGAGACTGTAGTTTTGCAAGAGTATACAGAATCAACTGCTGTTTAAACTGACAATATATATTAGAAAAAGCTAGTATAAATGAATGTGAATATTAATATAAATACATCTGCTTATAATATCACCATAAATATAAGGATTTTCTCGTCGAAAATACGAATTGAAATTGTAAGAGAAAAATGTTTCGCTCGAGATGAGCCGACGTGCACACCTGCGGGCGTTAACAACTTCTAAGTCTTCGAGATATATTTTCAGTAGCGTTTGATAAATATAACTTATTATGACTGTTTTTATCCAAGAAAGAAGATGTCATTTCCTTAAATATTTCTGGCAATATGTCACTCACTATCACACAACATAAATTATTAATTAGATTTTACTTGCGGCTTTAATTAACCTAATTTAATATCACCTATAGATTTCCTCGATAATATAAATGTCAAAAACATTTTGTTGCTTATTTCATAAGGATTATTTTTTTATTTATTATACCACAGATAGAAGCCGTTGGTGGCGCAGTAACAAGCATGTGACTATAAACGTGACTGTTGTGGATTCAATTCCCATTAATGTTTTCATTTACTCGCTCTTGTAACGAGGCAAAAAGCGGCGTTGAGTACGGCGTCGTCCGTACAAAAACTGGAGGTCTGAAGCTTTTTCTGAAATCCAGGCTTAGCTTAGTCAGAGACCTTTCGTCTGATACCTCACTGAGACTAGCGGCTTTAATATTAAATTTGGACCCTTTCTTTTAAGAAAAAAAAGGACAAGGTTCGAGTAAAAAACGTTCGGGTCACCTGATGGTAAGTGATTACCCCCATCCACAACCCTGTGCTACACTAAAAGAGCTATAAATGCGTTGCTGGCCTGGTAAGGTGGAGATACACGCGCTTTTTGAAGGTACTACAGACAGGTAGGCAGGCGGGCAGGCGGGCAGACAGACAGGCACTCGGTCAACAGAGTGATCTTATAAGGGTTAAAAAATACGGAGCAGAATAAAGAATTAAAAAATATGTTACAAATTCATCTTATCTTAATTTTAATAAAACGGCTGCTATTTCTTTTACCTGGAAGTTTCTATGAAACAACATTTGTAGTAGTTATAGAAACACTCAACGTAAAGCGCATCACAACAAGACGGCTTGCTGCGGGAAATGCAAATAAAACTTTGAGTTAAATAGCGTTAAATTTAAGCGGGATAACTCTAATACACACTGTACAGAAGAAAACCCGCCAAGTGCGAGTCGTACTTGCCCAGTGTAGCTTCCGTATCAATTTCAGAATTGTAGGTGAACGGGAAGTAAAATTTATAAAAGTTGGCAAACTTATGTTGTATATGCGGGTGTTATATGCACACGTTTTGTATGAAATGAGCTATAAATATCAGTTTGTCATTATTTTTAGGATTCTGTATCTCAAAAGGAAAACCGGAACCTTTATAGGATCACTTTGTTGTTCGACTGTCTGTCTGCCAAACATGTTGTTGGTTTAGGGGCAATAATTTAGCGTGATAACATTATCAGAAGATGATGAAAAATTGCATACTTTCATGAATTAAATTTAATGATCATTTCCTATAATATAAAGGAGTTATTGAAAATAAGGTTTGTCGAACGCGACGTTATCACCTTAAAATACATATTGTGTTGAGGGAAGTTTTTTCCGTAGCCATTTACAAGTGGTTACGATTTGAGCTATTATAAATTTGGTCGCGTAGAAACCTACAGTTTTCAAGCTTTTCGATCGTAGAACATACATAAAATAAAATTTATGGGTCGTAACGGCCCAACGGTAAGCGGCCACAAACGTGCTACCCCGTCGCTTTGATAACCGCGTATTCGGGCATTACATCTAAGTGTTTAGTTTAGTATAGTACCGATAAATATATACCTTGTTTCTCGTTATTTTTAATAAAATATGAGTAACTTATCTTGGATGGTAATGGAATTCAAACATTTTATCTTCTAGGACATTGAAATATTCATATAAGAATTTAGTAGTACTAGAATGCTATTTATTAAAATATTTTAAACATTTTTAAAGCCTTATTCTATACTTATAAAAGAAAAATATTCTCAACGTCGAAAATGTACGGGACGGGAAATGGGAAACCATGAAAAAGAAGATGAATGAATTATTATATGGGATGGATGAAAGAGATTTGGATGTTGACAGTGGACGAGGTGAAAGAGGTATGTACAGACTGTAGCGCTTGGCGCTCCGTTCTCTCTGACTACCCCGTTATGGATACAGCGTGAAGCTAGTTCAGTTTAGTTCTTTTTAGAAAATAATTAAATTATTATAATAATTAAAATAATTCTTAGGATAAAACTAACACTTCCAATTAAGTGCTCAATAATCGTTAAACCTAGATCGTTTTTTTGCCCTCAAAGAGGAAAGAATAGGCAATATACAGAGTAGAAGCATCTGCGCTGCTTTTACAGAAGCAGTATGTAAAGAAAAATATTTCAAACCCATACCAACAAAATGAAGATACGAAGAAGAAGTTATTTATAACTGGCACCGAGAGGAAAACCAATAATAAACCTTTTTCTTTGAACACGTGTCCGATCTCACAGATGTGATTAATGATCACAGAGTTTCGGATCCGGACCGATGACGGACGGAGGTAAAAAGTAAATTTTCAGTTTTGACGCTCCTATATAAATTTCATTGCAACAAAGTGTTCCACGGCTCGTTTATCATGATCCGCCTCTCGATCAGAGTAGAGTATGTGAAAAATATTGTCATGTAATCTATTATTAAATAAATAAGAACATTTGACGATTCGATAGAGGTAGGTATGTAGAGACCGTAGTGTTTTGGCACTCCATTCTCTCTGACTACCCTGCTGGGGATAAAGCGTGAAGTCGAGAACTTGTTAAAAATGATTGTGAACGATATTTTTTTTTTTTTTTTGTTTTGATTTTTTTATTAGATTCTTATACTAAAGTTTTGTATTCTGTGTATATTTTATAATGTACATATGTACATTTTTATTGCCGTTACTCGCTTTCCGCCGAATTCTGGAAGCATGGTGTATTAAGTGGTGAAAATCATCGCCGTGCTTATTTAATAAATAATTTATTCCCCCAGTGGGTGCGGAACCCACAACCGTCGCCTTTACAGTCACCGCAGTTGTACCGCGGCGCTGCTCCACCGCAGCCTAATTTTATTAATATACTTAGCAGTTATATTCTTCCACATAATCTTGGTACAATATAGAATGAAATTAATTAATTAATTTCAATTGAAGTTCTCCCTCAGTATATGGCTATAAAGGGTTACACTACGAGTAGCACTGATTTGTTACTCTTTTAAGACAAAAGTAAATGAGAATTGTCCTTAATTGGAATTGTAAATGAGTCCTGAGGCGCTTTCTTGTCGGTTGAACGCCCGTTCCGCCATCTCGTTGAATAAACTGTGATGATTTCATTTAAATTAATTCAGCTTAGTCCACGTTCTTAGGGGACCACGAATCTAGATTGAGACGTTTTTAGATGGAATGGTTTGAAGCATCTCAGATTAGATTGTCGTAGTAGTATTGATTACGTCATAAAAAGACTTAGATATAGAAGACTATAAGGTATATAAGATTGTAAATAATCCTCTGTAAATAATTTGAAGCGTGAAGCTGAAATAAATATACTAGTGACCCGCTCGCGGCTTCGCCCGCTTGAACTGTAAGATTTAGATTAAGATTTAGCAATATAAAAGATTTTGATTACGCTACGAATAAAGTTGACAAACTTAAGTTTACGTTTGTATGCATTCTATTTGTTAAAACGAACTACAAATATAAGTTTGTAATTTTTTTCTATTATAAGCTTATTTTTATTTTTCATGTTGTTTCCTTTACTTAAAGTATAAGTTCTCAATTCTTACCAAATTTTATAATTTTAACCTATTGTAATGTATAAAATACACGGAAAATTTCTTATAGGTTTTGATTACACGCTGAATTTCATAAGCAATGCAACAAAAACGACACATAAACGCTCATATCTTTTGATTACGTTGACTTAGAAGCTTAATTGGTCCACATCCACGAACCCCTCCACATCCCTCGAAGCACAGAATGCTTCAAGCAACTTTGGACCTTTATATTTGATATTAATTTCAGCTTGGACCTCCGACCAATCTCGAGATAACTCCTCTTGGCAAATGAATAGAAGGGCCAACAAAGAGAAATGCAGAGAAAATGAGTGCATAAGAGCCTAAACTTAAGTTTGTCATGTTTTATAACCCTTGTTGACCTACAATCCCGACATTGATACAGTTAGTATTATTTTTTGTATCGAGAAAGCGTAGTTTACGTGACTTGTTTCTTTATAAACAGTAAGTTACAGCTAGTTTCCGAAGAATTACAAGTCATATTACGTCATACGTTATTTACTTTGCAATGTCGACTAAATCTGATGTCAAAACTTGTTCGCACCCTCGTGCCTTTGATTTATGACGCGGATATGTCTATATTATTATATGTTACTTGCAATGTGATTTATAGCATCAATAACACCTAAATAAGGCTGTTATTGTTGTTTTCTTTTCACATTCTCAAAAATAATATAATTTCCTTCTTACGGCTCGAGGGACATTTATTAATAAAATATTATCCTTGGGATTAAAGGAAAACTGATCGAAATTACTAGATTTATTATTATCAAGAAAATCCCAATTTCTCGTAAGTACCTAATTTCATGACGGTCTTACGAATCCAATCAAGCCAGTCGTGGTGCGTGGGCACAATGTGTGACTGTTTGTGGCGCGACTGGTTGTGGGTTCGATACACACTCAAGAAAATGGTATATATTTTAAGTGGAGAACGAAGTGTCTTAAGACTAGATTTCTTCTGCCTTCTGAGCGGAATACACCGTGAAGTTGATGGTTATTTACTAAGATTAAAATTACTGGATACATTCATTGATTTTTTTTTTTTAAATAGTTTAAAATCGTTTACCTACCTACTACTAAATCGCCAATAAATGTAAAAGTGTTCAAAGGTATACAGTTATAAAGGGAGGGAATAAAGTATTAACATTTCTATTCAACTACTCAGGCCATTTAATTTCAACTTAAACAAATCAGTTAAAGTCAAGTATATCAAAAATTTATATAAGTCACACAAAACTTTGTATAGTAGAGGCCATAGTGATACAGTGTGACAGGCGTGTGGCTGTTAACGGACGTGGGTTCGAATCAAAATCAAGGGCATCAAATATTAAAAAAAAAACATTTTATAGCTCTGGTAATAGAACAAAACGAGGCGTTGAGTTCCGCTACTGAACACCTAATGTCTCAGATTTTTTAACAATGTACTTTTGTAGAAAATAATAATATTTTCTATCCACAATATATCACTTGCACATGCGTAAAACCAATAACGTGCTCTTGAAGAGGGTCATGATGTGTCATTTTATTTTCTCTCATTGTTATATACCTTTGTATCGCTAGGATCGAAAAGAAAATATATACTGAAATATTAAATTCAAACTTTCCTTATTATTCTTCTACACTAAAAATATTTTTACCGATTTAGCCGATGGGCTCGTTGAACGTCAATATCTATAAATGGGAGTAAACCTAAACAGTGTCTTCCATCTGTGTCATAAAAAGCCTACTTCTTAAAATAACCGCGCGGCTCGGCCGTATCCACGTGTGAAAATGCGCAGTAACATTTTATAAGGGATCTAAATGTGAGCAGATGGCACAATGCGAATCGCTGATACTTACCGCAAGCCCGCAATCTGCTATTACATTTTATGCAAACACGGTGGAATGATTTCGGCTATACTTATACGAGTACGTACACCACATCCAGGGTAAGCCTTGCCGATATTTCTGATATTTAACCGTTTTTTTTTATTACGTTGTATACCACACGTAGCAGGGTAGGCAGGGGGAATTTGCGGACCTAATGTTAAAGCAATCCATTTCCATTCTATCAGGACTCTTTACTTTACTCGTAATATATTTAGAATAAATAAATATATAAAAAAATATTAAAATTTTCCCACAAAGAACACATTTTCAATAATATTTTCTAACAACAAAAGTGCGATACAGTAAATATAGGTACAATATATCCTTTTCATATTATCTACGCTACCTAATTTCCTTTCCGAAGTTGCTGTCGACGCTACCTGTAGTTACTATGAGGATATGTATGTACATTCCTGTAAGAGGATAATGGAAGTAACATTGAATCTTTCCATAACACTTCCCGGGCTTATGATATTTTGCATCCATTCTACTGTGATATACGAGTCAACCATTTCAGGTCTACTTCTTTGTAATATCCGATATTTCCTTCTTCTTTAAAAAGTTTACGTTTTTATAAAAAATTACAACCTGCTCTAGTTATTAATTCAATTAACTATTATTTTTTCAATTATTTTTAATCCAGCTTCACGCTGTATCCCGCACACAGTAGGGTAGGGAGAGGGAACGTAATGTTAATACACTCCGTTCACCACTTTCTGCGAAATTCTGTAGTGGCAGAACGTTGAGTGGCTGCTCTAGTTAGTTATAATAATTCAAAACACTTTCTCCCTTCTGTTATATTTGTACGTATATTGAAATACATATATTTGGAGTACATCACAGATCGCGGCCACAGGCATCTCGTTACAATTTACAAATTGATCAATGTTCGAGACAAGGGTCGTGACGTCTTATATATATATTGTAGACGAATTGAGATGTTATTTTATAGGCCATTTCCACAAACTCCTCATATTTGTAGACGTTATTATATATAATACATAGCCTAGTATTATATTATTTAAGTGTATCTTTATGTTAGCATATTTAGTAATTTTATAATTACTCATATAATATTATATCAAAATTTTTTTTTGATTAGCTTCACGCTGTGTCCAACCACATTCCGGAGGCATTGCGTGTTGACTGGAGGAACTCAACGCCGCGCTGTGCTTCTTAAATATTTATTTATTTCGAGTGGGAATCGAACCCACCACCTGTCGAGTTTACAGTCACACTTTATACTAAACCCCGAACTGCCTAATAGGCAACATTTATAAATAAGTTAATATCTAAATTGAAATCGCAATTGAAACGGGGTTCAATGTACAAGGCCTACGGCAATAGATTGAAGACGATATTTTTCCTCGGAAACAGCTGTAATCGAATGTCATATGCGGTGGCCGACAGAACTATTCACAGCGCCAGCTGCCACGCTCCGGCTATGATTTATACGCTAGATCTGTCTAAGTTTCTGCACCTTGTTTCTGTAACAGTTGTACACGTCGTCTTAAATATATTGCTACAGACTAAAGCAACGAAAAAATACCTATAGATTACACAAAAATTGTCCAAAATATTCATTAAAAAATATAATTGTACTTAAATTAATAATTAACCTCACACACACAGCGGGGTGAGGAAAAAAAGTATTGTCACTTTTGATACATTTCAATCATTTCCAGCCCATTTGAGGATTCCATAATAAAATTCTAAAATAAAATCTTTAATTTTATAGCTAAAGTTGATTAGAACAATCACTATAAAAATATTCACAAATTTATGTGAATAGGCAGGTTTTGCGAGCAATAAACGTAAATAAGACGTTCGAGACCAGCTTTTATCGCAAAGAGCTTTGGCCGCGACGCGTGGGATACTCATAAACTCATTAAAAGTTAGGCACCACACACTAAAACGTAGCGTATATATCCATATAGACGGCAATTTTAATCGAGACCGCTCCACGGACCATTAAATTCCCCGACTAGATTATCGTCAACCTGGGATTGCTAAATGAAATTCTAGATAGAGGCCAGTTAGTCCCCGGCTCAGTATAACTAATTTGAACGTAAACCTTCTGCTTAATTGCCTGCACCTATTTAGATTATTTTTTTGTTAAATTTCAAATATTTATACAATATAATTCATATAATATAAAATTCAATTAATAGAGGTCAGTCGTGGCGCAGGAGCACAAATGCGACTGGTTGTTGATTCAATATCCACTCGGGAAAATGAAATATTTATTTAAATTAATATTTCCACTTCTTCGCTCTGGTGTCGAGGCAAAGCGCGGCGTTGAGCTCCGCCACTCAACACGCTATGCCTCACGAATTCAATCACGGGATACAGTGTGAAGATTATTTTGTTTTTATTTTAAAAATCCAATTATTATTTTTCATTTATATTTTCTTGAAAGTAAAATAGAAACTGCACTACTATCCCGTAAGTATGTACTTGGCATTTTTTAATTGCATTTTATTAGTGACGACTACAGACATTCTAACGGCGTTGGAATAATTCAAAACGTGGGCCGGCCGACTTGCTAATGTTTTCACATCTGACAGAACTGAGAACTGATTTTATTCTCTCGACTGTTGCTTCTGAAACAAAGTAACCATATATTGCCTTGTGGGGACAATTAATTGTCAATTTTCGTACCCTTTACCGCTCCCATTATGCGCATATGGGAAAAGGGGAACGACGTGGCTGCTTAATAATTTATTCAACATATAAACCGCTAAGGAGCGATCCGTAAATGTAATTTTGTATAAAATACCCAAGAGACGAGTCGTTGTAAGAAAAACTAACAAATAAAATTATTCTTACAGTTTTATCTATTTTTAGAGTCCCGTGCCTCTTAAGGAAAAAAGGAACCCTTATAAGATCATTTTGCTGTCCGTCTATCCGTATGTCTGTCTGTGTAGATAAAAATCTCAGGAACGCTTAGAGATATCGAGTTGAAATTCAAACTATACTCAAGTCTTCGCTCCGTTTTCCATGTTAAAGTTGAATTCGAGACATTGCGTGTTCAGAGGTGGAACTTATTTTACAAACATGAAATTGAATCCTCGACCACCTCGTTTAGAGTCATATGCTTTCCTACTGGGTCGCAATAATCTTATATTTATCAATTACTAACGTATATTTAGCAATTAATTTGTTTATTTCTTTTTATATATTTTTAATTTATTTATTATATTTACTTAATGCAATATACTTTCCAGACGCAAGTAATCAATTAATAATATTATTTATATATATAATGTATTACAAAAGACTGTGGACAAGTATGTTCGTCATATTATAGTGTGTTTATTGTACTATAATACTAGTAAATAGTTGTACACCGCACATAATGGCGGCCATACAAAGTTCGCAACCGTTGCCGTGAGGCGTAGAGACCTGTAAAACTATGTTAAATTAAACGCTGGAAGAGCTGGCAATATCAAACCGCAACGCGCTTGTTGCTCGCACGTTGAGGACTCCATTGTGTTAGTATTACTCACACACGCGCACACTTATGTGTACACAATGTACATGCCGAGCATAGCTTCAAAAGATGCTTTATCGTAGCGGGAACTATTCATTTTCAATTTATTGGTAAGGCAATATGGCCTTGATTTTTCTTTCTATTCAACATACACGGGAACAATCAAAGAATTACACTTTTTTACAATTTCAGTTTTATATGATAGATTATTTTGTATCCCGCACACAGTATGGTAGGCAGAGGGAACCTAGTGTTAAGACACTGCGTTCCCCGTTTTCCGAAGAATTTTTTAAGCATTGCGTGTTGAGTGGCGGACTCTACGCCGCGCTTTGCCCTGAAACCAGAGCGGAGAAATGAAAATAATTTATTCTGAAGAAATTAATTTCATTTCCTGCAATGGGGATTAAACCCACAATGTGTCGCATTCATAGTCACATGCTGTGCACATGCGTCCATTCTATTTATATATCGATATTATAAATGAACTGAACAAATACACTTGCTTCCTCAAGGAGAGCTTTAACGTACTTATGATGCCAATTTCTCGGTTCAAAGGTGCCCCGTTGACTAAATGGCACTGCATAAACTCATCACCCATCCAGCGCCGCCTCTTTCGTGTAGAGAGATTTCGCTTGTTCATTCACCTTAAATTGGCGTCATTGCGAAAGGCAAAATAGACCAAGTTGAAAGAGTTCCCGATAAGAACGGCTATAAATTTTTCTCAATATCCGTTTAGTAAGAAATAAGAAAGGATTATTATATTCATAAGAGAGAAACCATTTAAGGAGTGTAAAAGTTATTGAAGTAGATTTACTGAAATATGACTCACATAAACTGGAAAACACTCGATGTTCGTTCAATCGATAAATGAAACCTGTGACTTCATTCAACACTTGTGAAAACTTCAAAAGTATAGAAGAATTTTCTTACAGAGTATCGACACAGTTTCACTCATATTTGTCCCTAATAACATTGTAAGTTAATGGTTTTTAGCGTTTTGTTCGACGGTAATGGACCACATTGCCTGGCGGCGTGCAATCGTTTCATGTAATCGGAACATCGCTTACCGTGTTTGCAATTTTGCTTTTCCCGTTGCAAAATTTTAATCGCTTATATATAACCATTTACCGTCTGGTTTCAATTAAAATGTAGTAAACTGTTATTATTCCACGCTCACCGCATTAAACGTTATAGTTTTACATTTTACATTGCGTCACAGTAGCTGGTGACATAATTTGTGGATTTCGTTAAGTTACTTTAGGCTCTTGTCATTTAATGATTTATACTCAACGACTAGCAGACCCCGCGTGGCTTTGCCCGCTTATATATATATATATAACTATAAGCTAAAAAACCTATTCAACTTAATATTTACTTCATATTATTTATGTGTATTTAGGGAATACTGATTCAATATTTTAATATGGTTATCTACACAATGGTATATTCATAAACACAGCAATAATAATAACAGTATATTCATTAATAAATGAACTATATTATATAACATTTTATTTAAATCTTTTAAGATTTTATATGATTGGTTAATTGCAAAAAAAAAACCTTATTTAAAAAAGGCTTTTATTTAACAGCTCTAAAATGAAGAAAATTAAATTTGACACACTTCTAAAGGGGCCCTTTTAATTTACACTTGGATTACAATCCCTAACTGTTTTCTCTCTACCAAATTGAATTTGAAATGATTCTACTAGTGCTGCCTCCAAATTACGTTTAAGAAATGAATTAATAATAGTTGTAGACAGGCTTAGATTTCGCCGCTCTATCGTGTACAAAATAATTCTAAACTTAGTGAGTCCATTAATAAGTCGATGTACTTATATTTTTTAGCGACATTCTTTTCCCATGAAACTGTAAGTTCTTTTAGATTATAGAAAATATACGCTAGATGATGACGTACTAATATGATGGACACATCATAATATTTAATCAGAAGCTTAATTTAGAATTGCTTATGAAATTTAAGTGCTCACTCACTCGAGTTCTGGAGATTTCAGGTTTCAGTCTGTTTCTGAAACTTCTTCAAAAACTTCTGTTTTTCCCAGAATATGTGCCAAAATTCATGTAGAACCGTAGACTTGAACTTTCATGAATTAACAAATTTAAATGTCTAATAATATTAAAACATATACTTAGTAGATCGGTAGAGATAAAGGTAAGGAAACGGTACCGGTCCCTAGAGCTCCGTAAACTAAAGGATTGTCGACAGTTTCCAAAATCAAACAGCGTACCTCCCAAAGGATAAACAGTCAACCGGGCTATCATTTAGTAGTCCAACACTGTTAAACTTTCATGGCTTCCTCATACATTATAAAGTGAGGAACGGCATCTCATTTACAGTTTTAGTAATAGAATCAATCATTTTACGCAAAATTCATGGTTATGGCGAAAATTGCGACGACGAAGCGACATATTTTTAAGTATAGATTGTCATCCAAAAAAATAGGAAATAAAGTTAGGATATCAGTTCAATTGAAATTTAACAAGAGTATGCAATTTTTGTGCATTTGCTAATTGGACCGCTTAATAAAAAAAAATTAATGATATAAGTAATAGTTTGGTAAATAATTTCTTCTTATTTGAAAAATATTTTAACCCGGTGTTTGCTCTGTGAGACCCGTCACATTTTATTTAGTCAGTAGCTGTAGTTGAGGAGTTGCTCTATTTGTCGCAGCTAAAACATCAGTCGTTGAAGAGCCGCAGTGGGAGTTGCGAGTATATGAACACAAACTTGAAAAGGGTATGTGGGACCCATTCCTGTAGTTCATATATCAATTTCGCGCCAGTATGTTAATATTATTTTGTAATAATTATTTGCGACTTATATGATTTCATTAGTGCATATTTAGGTAAAAGTAAACTGAGAAGAGATGGAAATACTTCGATTACTGTAAACTTTATACGAGTCTAACTTTGTCAGCAACGCTGAAACAGAGTTCTTCTCAGAGTCTTAAAAATCTCCGAATTAGATTATCTAAGTTATCGGTGTGCTAACTGTATCAAAAAATAATGATTTAAAGTATTTTTTTATTCTAATTTATTTTCTACAAGAAAATGCCATTAAAAGAATTTAATTGATTATCAATAATTAATAGCCATACATCAAAATAGAAGGGAACGCTTTTGGTAATATATGTTGTTTAATTTATTTAAATATCCTAATTAATAAAAATATTATTATATAATATTTTTCTATTATTTATTTAGATAAATATAAATACTAAACATGACTGAATATTATCAATTTTATAATTAAAGCATTGACATAACTGAAATCTGATAAGTCTGTGGGACCCACACCCCCGTCCGCGTAAAACTTTTCCACCCCCATGAATCCGGGGGGTTAAATTATATCATCCTTAATAACTGAGTCTTCAAGTTAGTTCTTTATTAAGTTTGTCGGTGGCTCATTTCTTTTTCTCGCCTCAATAAATAAAGTCCAAATTGGTTCAAAGTAGTCGAAGTGCAATTGAAATAGCAGTAAAGTAAAAATTGAGCTGTCCAGTTTTGTTGACAAAATTGTCGACCATTATATAATTTGAATTATTCAAAATCATTGTTTGAAAGTAGTATTATTAAAAATAATAAAAATGAGTGTAACGTTTTTCAAATTACCAGTTTCATGATTGTAGGTGACGTTTTTAACTTACCTGGACACATAAAATATTTATTTAGAAAAAATATATATTAATATCGTTTTTTTCCTTTTGTATGTATATATATTTAATTATAGGTATATAAAGAAAAAATCAAACAAATATGTTGTATAAATTATATCAAGAAGCATTTTGCGTACCATACAATTAATGAAGTTGAAATACCACACGTCTTTACCTTTATAACATCATGAAAATCAAAGTTTATGAAAATTTTCATATTATATTATATATGAAAAGAGGACGTCGCGGCAGAGTGGCACAAGGATGTCGCGCGTAAGCGCGACGCTTGTGGTTTCGATTCCCACTCGAGGAGGTAGTGAAATATTTCTATACTAATAAAAATCTATTTTTTTCGCTCTGGTGTCGAGGTAAAGCGCGGCGTTGACGCACGCAATGCCTCCAGAATTCTGCAGAAATGAGGAACGGAGTGTTTTAACACCGAGGTTCCCTCTGTCTACCCAAAAAATATGATATATATATATATATATATATATATATATATATATATATATGAAAGGAATAAAATTAACCGAATGAACGCAAAAATTGCTGGTACTCCACAATATCAAATAAAAAGTAATTATATAAAATTATAGCCTACCCGACGAAAATTATCATAAATGTATTCACAAATTGCGCTGTTGTGAATTAAATTACATGTATACCAACTATTGGATGAGTAATTTTAACTTTAAAATATAAGATTTACAACTTTTTAGATTATATGCAATCAAATTAAAGGAAGAATATTATATACTTTCTTTTTGACGTCACATAATAAAATAATTATTTACTGCTAAGATTCAAGTCAATTTGTTTTAAAAATACTTTAACTATTTTTACTTTAAAAGTAAATTTTGACATTCAGTAGTCAAGTGATTTAGTTAGTGCCTTTATAGAATAAGTATAACACCACAACCCACAACTCTAACTTTAGAAACAAAAATTGCAAATTTAAATTAAATTGTTTTCACGATGATATCAAGTCGTTGATGCTTAAAAAGAAAATTTAGGTCACGTCTTGGGGATCACGACTTATTTCAAGCCTCTCTTTTTCTTCGTTTGCGACTAATCCGGGCTTCAGAGATTCGACCTCTTCGCTTTTGCAATGCTCGCCTCATGTCTCATAACTTACAAGGTCATTTTAAACGTTTTCCTTCAAACGAACTTGAACTTTGTTAACGTTAGTGATGTTAACATTAAATGAAGCATAATTAAATCTAACTTACTCTAATATTGACCACAACTCTAAACTTTTTGGAGTCCTGTTTATCTTCATTTCAAGTCTCATATCTTTTTACAAGCTTTCATTTAACATGGATATCCAATGTCAAGGCGTGATTTGTAAAATATAATACTGGAGACTGAAATGAGGATTAATAGGAAATTATAGAATTCAACATAAAAAATTAATAAGAAGAACTTTTTTAAGAACAAGATTTTATTCAAAAGTTAAATTTTAAATTGTTTTTGTTTTCAAAAGTTAAATAATACTATATAGTATATTAAAATATTAAATTGTAAAAGCTTGTGCAGTTTCATAAAATTATTATTTTCATTCTAGATTCAACTTACCTTTTGTATAACAACTTATTTTTAAAAAGACATTTTAAATTAATATTTTGTTAATTTTCAATTTAAACGTCCATTAAAGAAATCTTTGACTTTGCTTGCTATGGTCTATAATCGTAGTAAACAGTTTGTTTCAAGGTGAATTTATGTTTATATATTTCCATGCTGGGACGTAATTAAACCTCCATTCTGTACTGTAAGTTTCTTAGTTGCACTAGCTAAGCTAAACTAGTAACTTCGCTTCTGGTTTCTTTTCTCTTCTTTTAATTTTCTTCTCTCTGAATATGTATAGTATGAAAAATAGAACACCGCCTTTAATAAAAATTAATACATGAATAAGGAATTAATTTTTAATTATCATCTAAATAATATATGATAGTCAGTGTCTACTCGCTAAACCCAGCAAATGTATGTGGCTCAGTAGATACTGAGCCACATACATTTGCTGGATAGATATCCTTCACCACTTTAACAAATTTATGACTAATTTTTTGGCGATAAAGTACTACTTACGCCAGCCTTAGGAGGCGTTAGATGAAATTCTACTTATTCTTAATTATAGCGAGCAGCCTCCGGCTTCACCTATTTATTCTATATAATTAATTACTTACTAATCTGCATTACTTTTGTTTTCTAATGATAATATTATTTTAAAAGGAATATAAAAAACCTATATTTAAATTGAAAATTAAATTTTAGTCAATTCAATAAAACAGCTATAGCAATTTTGTCGGACAACATTATTTAAAACAAGTTTTTTATCATTGGCAATATGAAAAAAATTTGCATCTAGTGTATTTTTATTTTTGTCATGGAGAAATATGACAACTGCAACATTAACACGAAATGAGGAGCTTAAGAATAATTAAAATTCAGTCAACACCATTGGTTTCTGTAACGCCACATAGAAACAAACATACACAATACCTTCCTTTGCACAGCGCAATCGAGTAAAAAGTTCAACAAACAGAAAATATATAATAATAATAAAAAACACAAAATAAATATTTTACGCAGCTGGGTAGGCAGAGGGCACCTCGTGTTGAGACATTCCGTTCCCCCCTTTCCGCCGAATTCTGCAGGCATTGCGTGTTGAGTGGCAGAACTCAACGCCGCGCTTTGCCTCGACACCAGAGCGAAGACATAGAAATATAAAAGTAAATAAATATTTCACTTCCTCGAGTGGGGATCGAACCCACAACCTTCGCGTTACAGTCACACTCTTGTGCCGCTGCATAATTTATAAATGTCCTCTAAAACCAGCTAATACTACTAAGTCGTACTAGTACTAACTATGTCACAACCACCAGCGTTTTTGCCACTTTCCTTGTTTAAATTACGTCTGTAGATTTTTGAATGAGGAAAAGGAAATAGGAAAAGAAAAAAAAACAACAAAAAACAATTAAATATTACAAACGACAAGAATAAAAAAGACAAAAGGAATTGAAATATTTATGTTTTGTTGAAATAAGCATTTATTTATTGAAATGAAACAATATTTTTTACCAAGAAATATCATATTGAATGATATTCTTCAGTCCAAAGAAGAAATCGAAACTTCATATAAAGCTACGTGAAGTCTGCAACTAAAGAATCTCGATATCTCCGGTTTAAGCTCTACGAATGAAACTCAGAAGGAATATCAAAATTAAATTGCTTACATCGTTTCTAAACGAATTTCAACAATGTCGAACACATATTTGATAAAAGAAAATTGGAAGATAATTAACTGTATAATATTTTTTTTATATAGGGTTTATAATTCTTAGTTGTTATCAAGAATTATAAAAGTTCTTTGGCTTCTAATATTATAACAAATTTAGTGAAATCTACTGGATGAAAATGCCCCCGTTTGTCATCATAATTGAGTCCAACTGAGCCTCAAAAAGGGTCTGATTTGCATAAGACAATAGCAAATTAAAAGACAACGTATCTTTAATCTGAATTACCGTAGCGGCGGTTGAGGCGAACGTTCTCTCATTTGTTAATATTTTTGCCTTTTTCATTAATAACAAACCTTTTAATATAAAATAAAAAATGTATTGTAGCATTGAGTTCCGCTACGACACGCAGATGGGCGGGAAATAGGTAACGGAAGTGCTTTAATGGGAATGGAGTGTCGTAGAACTAGATTCTCAGATTCCCTTTGCCTACCCTGCTATGTGCCAGACATGGCGTAAAGCTAAATATATGTTTCTATATTTCACATTGACTAACGATTTGGTTACTTCTTTATATACCTACGAGTACTTTCTTGCAATAACAGCAAAAAAATAGAGTGATATATTATTTTAAAATTTGATAAATTTCCAACACATTTTTGACAATTTAAAGAAAAAAAACGAAAACAAGGCAATGGATACTTCAACCACGGTCCATTTATGTTATTGTTCACTTGTCACGACTTTGAATGAGGCCCATTATTTAAAAGGAGGTCCTTTGTTCTTTGTACGAGTGTACACACCCAGTAAACTGTTTACCCTAATATACTTTTTATACCAACTATTATAATAGCCACACGCATTGTGTGTTATATAGAACGTTCATGTTAATTTGAATCAGATAAAATCTGTTTGATATTAACTGTTATGTTTACTACATCAATTTTAAGATTTACTAAGGTAAAATTAGACACAATTATCGAGCAATTATTGACTTGCTTTATTACATAAAAGAAGGTGGTGAAGAAAAATATTGAAACTCGAGAGATATAGGATACCTCCAGGATCCTCGTCCTGTAAATTATATAAATGTAGAGTAAATGTAATTTCAACTTAAATGCAGATTATTTTCCTCTTTAGTAGACTCAAAAAAAATAACTGTGTTCACTGTGTATTTTTATTTTCACTTAATAATTAAATCAAAAAAAAATAAACAAATAATTGAAAACTATTAAAAAATACTATTTCGAACTCCCATAATCTATAATCGTTTTGATCTCCAATTTTTGCCATCTTTAAAGAGAACGCGTTTTGTTTAGCTACATCATGGAAACGTCTCTATTACAAATAGGGAATATTCCATCAAGTTAAATTTGAACGAACGATATTGTGTTCAGTCAAACATATCGCCAGCCGCAGCTCAACAGTGTCGATGAGAAATATAATCGATTCCAACACGGTCCTCACATCACTAAAACGATTTTTTATCAATATTTTACATAGAATATCAGAAATGGTAGTAGTTTTCAATTGTGATAAGGATTCTCACGTAACAAATTACGGCCAGTTGTATTTTAGTGCTAAAATGTGGAGCGACATTCCCACCACGCCACACCACGCCACGCCAGCTCCCCACCAAAATGCAATTAATGCTCAGCGACCAATGTGCTGCCAGACTACGTGACAAGATAAGCGTTACGCAAATCCGACTAAAACTACTTTTCATGTTATATTTGTCCAAAATAGTATATGTATAAAATATATTCGTTCGATCCCCACTCGTGGAAGTGAAATATTTATTTACGTTTACATTTCTATATAACCTACGAACACATTGCTTGCTGCTGAAGATGATAATCTTCTGCCTGTTATCTTCCCTTAGATTACAAATATAAAAAAGAATTCATACAAGATATGTATATCTATAATTTTTTTTTTAAGAACAAGCTTATATTTAATTGCCTTTAAAAGTATAAAATAAACTTTTATCAAATGAGTCTTTTATCAAGTTTGAAAAGTTCTATAATCAGATCAGCTCCATGTTATAATCATTTTGCGTTGTCATTAAATTTACACATACGTGCAAAATTTCAAATCGATAGCCGGGAAGTAGATCACATTTAATTATCAAGATTTAATTACAGAGATACATCGAGTGAAATAAAAAAAAAACTGGACAAGCGCGCGTCGGGGTCGCCCGCCGAAGGTTCCGTACAAAAATTGGAGTTTCAAAAAAGCAACTTCACGCCGCAATTCCGCCGAATTCTAGAGGCATTGTGTGTTTAAGTGTAGAATTATGACTTTTTTCAGTATATAAAGGGACCGTACATTTAAGTATATGGTTTGAATTTCAACCCAATATCTTCAAATGTTCCTGAGATTCCTGAGGACGGGCGGACAACAATGTAATCTTATAAAGGTTTGTCGTTATGAGATACGGAACCCTTAAAAAAATTATATTTACCTGTGAATCCACAGGTCTACATTTGGTAAAAATTAATGATGTGCCAGATCATTAAGAAAGTATTTCTGCAGATACAAATCGGAATACGGATATTAAGTGTCAATATGCGCGAATACTGCGGATGCGTGGATAGAGCCGGATACGGATCTTATTTTCTTTTTTTCTTAACAATTTAAATTTTACTTTGTCTAATTATACAAGTGAGTAACTTATAAGTTTGTGTTAATTTATATATTTGATCTCATTACAGGTATTAAATTAATTAAATAAACTAGGTAGGCTAGTTTATTTAGTGTTGTAAAATATTTGATTCAAGAATTAGGATATAAACTGATTCAATAGTTTTCTTCAATATATCAATCAATCAAAAACACTTTATTTCACAAAAAAAAAATACATAGAATTGGTAAAATTTGTAGTTTTAGATTGCGAAAACGCCCCTACGCGATCTCTTTCAGGCAATATTCCTTGTTTATAGTTATTTTAAATTTACCAAAAACCTCTTAGGTATTAAGTATTTCCTAAAAATTCTGATCGATAATTTAAATGGAGGACTGATTTTTTTTCATTTCTACGTTGGCTCGATCAATAACTTGCTGCTTATAATTTTACTTACACGTACCCAAGAGTTGCTCAGATAATATATATCTGAAATTAATAAGGTTATATCAGTAATAAAAATGTCTTTGTCATAATATCAAATATATATGTAAGATATCTACGTAAATTAAGAATTGGATAGAAAAATTGTAAAAACTTATAATAGTAGCAGATTAAAAATACGGTCATACCAATATGTAAAAATTATACTCCATAATAATTAAAAATAAGTAAAGACAACCTTTTTGCCTATTCATGATACTAGGGTTTGCTTCGTACACTGTTTTCTACTTTCTGGTTAATTTTGCAAACATTATGTAACAACGATTAACGTGTTAAATTATTTACATGTAAACTATCTACCTGTAGTGTATTCATCAAACACAGAAGTGGCAAGTGACTAGCGGGCGGAGTAATTAATCACACACGTTAAGTGTCAGCGCTGTGACGTGTTTAGGTACTACAATCAACAACACCGTTGTCTCATACCTAAACACTTTTATTTGTAAAAATATTATATTAAATTGAAGTCATACGACTTCACGTTGAAAACGATGATTTTTTAATAGTTTTAGAAAAATCAAATTCATTGTTATTGTATACATTACATAATAATTTTATTTTATTATTTAAAATCTGATATCTCTACAGACTTTGTCCGTGCCCTTTGTTTCAATACGATAAGTTTAAATATTTACTTCAAGTCTGAGGCCAATCTATACTTTAACGAGTTTTTTTTTTGCGGGAAACACAGCGTGAAGCTGATTTTTTTTAATTTTTCCATTTCTTAATTTTATACAATATTTATCATAGATATTTTTATGTAAATATACATTACAAATATTACTAATATTTTAAGCAAATATAATACGACGAATAAAGTCGTCTGTGCTTTTTTGTTTTTTTTTTTTTTGCGTGTTAAAGTTCTGGTTACTCTTTCTTACAAAAGTGAGCGTCTTCCTAGTCCATCTTTAATAGGTAAATTTGTCTCAAACGCGCGTGCGACTGATAAGTCTTTATTACGTCACGATTGCAAAGTTCCATCTGGACAAGCCATAAGAAATAGATCAGAGTTTACAATAACAACTACGTGGGAATGTCCAAAATCGGACATTAATTCATCTAAATTTACATATAGTTAAATAAATAAACAATAAGATACAAAATTTTAAATTTGTACAAAAATGTCAAATAAAAAACACGATCCGTTGCGATTACACTGAACAAATCAAATATATACCGACGCGCTACTGTCGCTTTTTTATAGAGAACACAAAAAAGATACATTGTTCCCGAACTAGATTCGGTGGCAGAGGCAACGCTTAGAGGAGCCTCTAAGCGATTTTTCATGAGGTGTACAGCGTTAATGCGTACAAACGCTCTTGGCTTCGGCGGCATACTTTACTCTTTCACAGAAAATAAATTATACCCAGAGCTACCTACAACTATATATATATATAATATCTTCTATAGACGGAAATATAATGATTTCCGGAAAATACGTGATGTTTATACGAACAAGAAAAATGTCTAATAGGAGATTTACTGGTGCCTATCCTGCACAAGGTTAGCATTAGTAATTTGCATTTGAATTATTTAGTATATAATATAAATTTACAATATAGTATTATAAACACGCCGATAAGCATTATAATATTTACTTAAAAAATATTGAGACCGTCGTGGCGCAGTAAGCGTGCGACTGTGAACGTGACAGTTGTAGGTTCTATTCTCACAGAAAAAAAATCGAAGAATCAAGAAGTGGGGAACGGAATTTCTTAATGGGAAACTTCATGTTTTAATACTAGGTTCCCTCTCCTTTATGCGGGACGCAACGATACGCTAAAAATAATAAAAATTAATGATTGGATAACGAACACCTTTGATTTTGTTTGTTTAAAAAAATGTGTACACTTTTTTCAAGTACATTTTAATTCCTTCCTACTTTCTAGGGGCACTAAGAGGATTTGAGTTTCTCTTTAAAGTCTGTCTATTAAATTTCATATTTAGAGTCACTTAGTTTTACTATTATTATTCTTTACTTTGAAATCTGAAAACTAACCATTATTTATAAAATATATTCGATTGTAGATAAAGTACATATATTAAAAATTAATTTCAAATATTTAACTTACCCTAAATACTCGTAGATACAAATATCCATCAAAATAATAGGTTAATATACAAAACCCTCTATTTCCTTGGATAACATTCATTCTTTATATAAAATGCTGAATCGTAATAATAATGCCAAAGACATATGAAAGCATATGTGGTAAATTTATTGCTCTATTTATATTTGTAGGCCGAGATACGTTTTGTAATATCACAGAAAGATACACTACGCCGAGGTTATCTGAGTAATGATATCGATTTAAATTAAATACACGGTAAGCTTGTTTAAATAATTGAAACGTATTTAATGTATATTTTGTAATAATGCTTATAAAATATTCTTGACATATACTTGTATAAAAAAATGGGGAAAGGAAATAATCGTCATATATTTCATAACAAACAAAAGACATTGGGCATTTTACTATGGAACATTAATGGCAGGATGTGGGGTTAACGAGAAAATGGTAGTAAAAGATACCGAGTTTATTAGCTTTTTTTGTGTAAAAACAAAATGGAGAATGGACAGGGGTGATATATATAAAGCATATATGTCTTCTTCATTCTGCTTCATCGATATATATAGTGGTCTCGTCTATAAATACCGCAGGTTCCTAATATGGTATCGAGTCCATGTTTAAATTTTACGAATGATATTATGGGCAACTAATAGACGAATAGTAATGACCTTCTAGACTTTTTTTCTCCCTGCGGTACCAGACTTATCAGACCAATCGTGGTGCAGGGGTACAAAGTGTGACTGTAAGCGCGTCTGGCTGTGGGTTCGATCCCCACTCGAGGAAATGAAATATTTGAATTTATATTTACATTTCTTTTCTCTGATGACGACGCACAGCGCACCGTTGAGTTCCGCCACTCGACACGCAATGTCTCCAGAATTCGGTGGAAAGTGGGGAACGGAGTGTCTAACACCTTCCCTTCTGCCTACCCTGCTGTGTGTATGCCGATACAGCGTGAAGCTGGTTTAAAATATAAATGTTTTATGACATGACTTATACGGTGCAACGGTATTAATAATATTTTGTTACCTACCAACTCTCGATAATATAATTCTGGTATTACATTACCCATTCCTATGTTAAAATTTAGTCTTTCATTTAACAAGGGTTGCCTGTAAGAGATTGCTTGAATCAATTAGGCCGCCTTCGCATACATTTTATGAACATAACATATTGCTATTATTCTGTTATCTTATTTCTTTTATTATTTTTTTGTAATCAATAAAGTATATTCTATTCTGTTCTGTTAATATTCGTTAACACCATCGAGAGTTAGTAGACTTATAGTTTATAGTAGAATTATAGTTTTTTTATAATTATAGCAATATGATCTGAATAGTTAAGTGATATGTGTCTAAAGTAAACTGGAGAAAATATTTTAATTCAGAATAATTTACTTCTAGAAATATTTTTATTACGTAATCAGCCAATTATTTTTTCTACATTAAAATACAAGTTAGTAAATTCTTATAACTTTTCCTTAAGCACTAATAATGTGATTTTTCCTTAAACAATTAGTGGATAGATAGTGGAAATGGGGAATAGAGTTTCTTAACACTAGATTCCCTCTGCCCATCCTGCTGCGTGCAGGATAATAGATTTTCTTATATACCTTCCATGTGGAGACAGCGTTGAGTTACAGTTCTATTATTATATATGTATAGACGATAGACACCTCACGAGGGTCGGTTAATCGGTATTCAGCGATACGTTAGTAGATATTGCATTTATAATGATAATTGTTCTTACGCCGTCTGTGGCGAGGCAGTACCATCAAATGTACGTAAACACGCTATAAGATATATTGTTACATTCTAATACTATTAGAGGTACGAAATTATTCAGAAGCATAAG
>JBAIZZ010000337.1:0-195042 GCA_037355905.1 Heliconius aoede
TTACATTCTAATACTATTAGAGGTACGAAATTATTCAGAAGCATAAGTAAGGTGATGGGTTCGATTCCCACTTTAGGAAATAAAATATTAAATATGCTAATGACCTCTGTTGTCAAGGTAAAACGCAAAGTTGAATTTCGCCACTCGACACACAATGCCTCGAAAATTCGGTGAAAAGTAGGAAACGGAGTGTCTTCACACTAGTTTCGCACGTTCTCTCTACCTACCCTGCTTAATGCAGGATACAGCGTAAAACTAAAAAATATACATATATTTATATATAAAATCAACAGAAAATAATTCATAATCTAACTAAAAATCTCTTATAACGTACGACGTACGACGTACGACATTGCAAAAGATACTTATTTATTGATACTCCATTTACCTCCTATGCGTCATGATTCACCGACGTGGAGCGTAGATCTCATTAGCATGAGGCATTGAAGGCGGCCCTGTTAAACTGTTTGATAAGTTTTTTCCGCTTATTCACTCTTTGGATAAACAGGTTAGAAGTGACCAATACAAACACACTGCTAGCAGTCAGTAGTCCGTCTACAATCAGTCGGTCCGCATACGTGGTAAAGACCATACGGAATTTCAACATTCAAAATGAAGTCAGCATTTGTTATATGTGTTATTTTTGCTTTTTACCTCTCTGATAGTCTCTGCAAAGATCTAATTATTGGCACGAGTTTCAACAATAGACTAATATGGCAAGAAAAAGCTGAATACAATGCCATTCCACTCAAAAAGAGGGTCAAGGAGGTTTTCTTTTCCGATCCTGGCCAACAAATTATAAAGGTAAACTTCTATTTAATTTTTTATTTTATGAAAAATTTACTTACTATTTTTGCCTAATTATTATTTTAGTTTATCTTTATCTATTTAATATTATGTTTACATTTTTACATACGTTTAAGTGTATATATGTAAGTATATATTCATTATATGTATGTATATATCAATATATCATTATAAACATTAAACATATTTTATGTAAGTTTCTTGTATATTATTGATTTATTTTATTATATATTGTATATTTAGCTTTGTTAAATAAAATTTGCACCGAGACGTTGTCCTCCTTTTCCTCATTACAACTTATATTCTTCTATTATTCTTGTTTTTTATTTATGTTGTTCTTTTTGTATATTTCTCTATTTTATGTGTGCAATGAAATATATTCTATTCTATTCTACTCTATTTTACTGCGATAACTATTTGTAAACAATAGATCGTTTTAAATTTGTAGAGTATATTCTATTTGAAGAGTTAAAATGTCGACGTATAATTAGCCATATTTATTAAGCTGACCAATAGCAATTCAGCACATTCAATAAATCTTAACGAATTGCGGAACGGAGTGTCTTAACATTAGATTCGCGATAAATGACAAACAGCTAGTCTTCGCTTCTCACTCATTTAAGCACATTGCGTGGACTGTGAGTCGTGTACTGATATATTATTATTATTATTTAGGTCGTTGTAATTCCACCGGGTATTATTTTGGTACACCATAATACATGTTTAGTTCGACAGGTCACACGTGTGTTATCTGTGTCAGGAATATTAACTTAGACAAAAAAGGAAAACTCCATATCCATAGTTTTATTATACCTAAAATTTTATATTCAGTCTACGTCTGTATTTAGAAGAGAAAACAATTTTTTTTTCAGCGTCACGCTGTATCCCGCACACAGCAAGATAGTCAGAGGGAACCCCGGTGTTAAGACACTACGTTCGCTACTATCTGCCGAATTCTGAAGGCATTGCGTGTTGAGTGGCAGAACTCAATGCCGCGCTTTGCCTCGACACCAGAGGGAAGAGAATGGAAATATAAACGTAAATAAATATTTCACATCTTCGAGTGGGAATCGAACCCACAACCGTCGCGTTACAGTTACACCCTTGTGCCGCTGCGCCACGACGTCCTCAAAACAAATATTAATATGACAAAACTGAAAAGTTTATTTAGTTGAGTGTGCTAATCGTAGGAACTAAATCAGAACACATGATTACGTTTGTTTAATTGCGTAGGCGCATTATTATTTATGCAAATTATTGTAATAAAATGTAGGTACTCATTATTCATATTGAAGCATGTGCTATAAAATAATGTATTACTTATATATAGCACATGTATGTATGTATATAATAAAACTAGTTCACCTTCACTTGTTTATTATTAGAGTAGTTTGCGTTTCTATTCTAAATAGTAATATAAAGTTAGTATGAGAGTTCAATTTTAATTTATGATTTTTTATTTGTTTTTTATTTTATAAAATATTAAGACTTTTTTGTACAAGTTTCAAGTCAATATTTGTATATCTACAAATTACTTTCAAACTAAATGTTAGTTTAAATAAAACAATATTTAAATAAAAAATGTATGATTGAAATACGTATATTAAGTAAACAATATTTTTTGAAAAAAAAACAAACTTAAGCAAAAACTAAAATGTAGACAATCAATATATATTAATTACTTCAACATAAACAAAGTTAAAAAATAGTAAAGAAATTATTGATACTTAAAATAAAGGATTTTAAATAGTGAATAAGTATACCTATTCGCTATTCAAAATCCGTTATTTTTGGAGGAAAATAATATATTTTTTTTATATAAAACTTCCTTTTGTGAAACATTTTATATATTACATTTTAATAACACGCTTTTATTAATATATTTTTAATGATTAAATTGCTCTTCGACAATCTCTCTTCGTTTTCGACGACTATCGAGATACTTCCCATTGCGAGAGTGTGAACCTGCTCGAGTTTACCTCGATTGATTAAACCTATGTTTGTCTGGATTCGATTCAGACAAAGCAAAGACTTTGCCGCCATTCACGAACGTGTAAGCTGCGTTGTTATTGTCTTCGTCTTATCAATTGAATACTAAATATTGAGTTTACTATAGCAAGAGGTACTTGCAATAGTATACTGAACATTTATTATATCCCGCACACAGCAGGGTAGGCAGAGGGAACCTGGGTAGTGGTTGTAGTGGATAGGGCACTAGGGTAGTGCTAAGACACTCCGTTCCCTATTTTCCGCCGAATTCTAGAGGCATTGAGTTTTAAGAGGCAGAAGCTAACGCCGAGCTTTTGCCTTGGTGCCAGAGCGCAGAAATGAAAAAAATTGTAAATATTTCTCCATTCCCACGAAATCGAACCCACAACCGTCGCGTAACATTCGCATACTTGAGCGTCTGGGCCACGATATTCTCATTTAATTTATTGTAAATAAATATACATATACGCAAGCGGAGTGGTGAAGTAATAATCTATATTACATCTGTGTCTAAAACAATAGACCGCAACAAAAATAAAAAACGTCCTATAATAAGATATGACTTTGGGTGACGCGGTGTTTCGTAAGGTAATAACGGCGCGAGCTTTCGTGAACAACAAAATATTTTGGGATTGAATAGATTTCACCCCTCTATTGAAAAACCGAACAGGACGTGCGATAATTAAACCACATTCACTTTCTGAAAAGCTTTGGCAGAATAACTAAATGTTTAACGTTAGTTTTTTTCATTCATGGTCTTTTTTTAGGTATTAACTATAAATATATATTTTTTAATATATCGTGATCTGTATTGAAACAGACAAATACAACTTACAGTTATTTTGCTCTATCTACATCTTCTCTAACCTACTAAACTATTGATTCTCCCATAGGATGTAACTTTAATTATTTGAAATAAAAAAATTGACCAGTCGTGGCACGTGGACATGTAAGTGTGAATACAAGTAAACACAACAAGTTGTGGTTCGATTCCCACTCGAGGAAATGAAATATTTAATATTTTCATGTCTTCGCTCTGGTGTTCTTCGCTATAAAAACAAAGAATTATAATACTCTTCATATAATATTATAAATGAGCCAACAATGAAATGAATTTACGAAAATAAAATATTTTTTTAGAAACAATGTAGTGTATTAAGTTAATAATTCAAAAAACATGTTATTCAGCCTTAAATGTATAAAAAATGGCAGACAATGGCAAAATTTTATTGACATATAAAACGTACAATAGATATATTAATATTATATATATTTTTTATTTCAGGGCATTATTGCGAGGGATCTAGATCACACGGACGCGGTGGCAACGGTCACTGCGGGCGGAGTGGGCCAGTCCTATGCCAATATTAGACTGAAGAGCGAGCGCGGATCCGGACTCAATTACCAACTTGAATTATATGTTTGATTATATAATACCGAAACAATTTATTCTATACTATATAACATCAACATTGTCAAGATGTTCTGTCCATCAAATTTCAGTAAATAATAAATATATATATTAACTATTTATAATGTAATAATATTTCATTTTCCTAAGTCTAAATTTGACAGATATCTCATGATAAATTATAAATTATGGAGAAAATATTGAACATGCTCAGTTCTTGTTTTTATCATCATATCATGTTCCGCACATAGCAGAATACCAGGGTAGGCAGAGGAAAACTGGGAACTTAGTGGTGAAAACACTCTGTTCCTATAAAGGCACTTCTGTTCCTCACTTTCCACTGAATTATTGAGGCATTGAGTGTTGAGTGACGGAACTCAACGCCGCGATTGGACATGAAACCCACAACTGTCACGTTTACAGTCACACGCTAGTACCTTCACTACGACGACCTCAAAGATCACCTTACTTCCTAATATTGCGAATTATAAGTTTTATCCCTACTCAGGGAACGTAAAGTAGGGAACGGCCCTATTTTCTGCCGAATTCTGGAGACATTGCTTGTTGAGTGGCAGAAATCTACTCCGCGTTTCCCTTGACACCAAAGCGAAGAAATGGAAATATAAACGTAAATAAATATTTCACTTCCTCGAGTGGGGATCGAACACACATCCGTCGCGTTACAGTCATACCCTTGTGCCGTTGCGCCACGACGGCTTCCAATATACTTACTGTTATTGTTATGTTAAGAACTTAGTTATTAAGATTTAAAAGATTTACTTACATAATATTTCAGTAATTTTTTTGCTATTCACAACATCAATATAAATAATAAAAGTAAAACCAGTCTGGAGATGATACAACATTATCTATGATATATTTATTACCATCACTTTATAGAAAATATATAAAAAGTTCGTTCGACAAGGATAATCCTTTTAAAAATATACCACAACAATGTTAACCGATTCATAATTTATGTTAAAGAATGGAAATCGCTTAAAACGTTTTCCTCGTAATTCAACCCTTTGTTGGTGAAAAGAGATACTTATCGGTTGTACTTTTTTCTAATCTTGTTATTGGATAACAATTGTTTAGAACAAAGCAATGGATAATTTAGTTATTTTTTACGAGTATATATATATATAGGTATGCACAATCTATAAGAGTTTCTCCTTGCTATATGATTAAAAATCCTTCCCTCACAAAGAAAATACATACATACACTGAAAACATTACACTCCTGATACAGTCAGATACAAAATGAAAGCTATAATTTATATTTAAATTAATCCCCAGAAGTGATTGTGGAGAAATAATTATACAATTATTTATTACTTTTTTTTTGTTCATTGTTTGAAATCGATTTTTCTTTTTGTTTAAAATTAATTTATTTAACGGTTTTAAGTGATGAGTAGACCTAAAAAGAATGCTTCTTAAACGAGGGGAACCTACCCCTTTTTTGAAGTCGGTAAAAAAAGAGAACATCTTCTTAAAAAAAATACAGTCGAATTGATAACAGCCTTATCTTACAGAAGTCGATTATTAATACCATTCAGTGCCATATTAAAAATTACGTTTTTATCGAGTCGCATATTAAATATTTAAACTTTAAGAGACACTTGAGGTGAAAATGCTTTGTGTGGCCGCGTAGTTGGTATTGGTAGACTGTTCGACGAGAGCGTGTGCCGACGGTTCGCAGAGCGCGTTTAATTTCCTGACCTGGAAATTACAGAACGTAATGAAAACACAAACGTCGGAATAACATCGGAACTTAACGTGTCACATCCGAATATTCGTTTAAGTTCTGATGGAAATATTCATAATATTTGGGTATTTTATACGACCTCACTTACGTTTAAATTTATTTTATGCATTTTATAATTGCAAATGTTACATAGTTACAGTCAAATAAAAGTTGATATTGGAAAAAATTTATTACTTCGTGCACGGTAAGGACTTTTTTGGGTTTATTAAATGCCCTTAATAGATTTTCTCTTTTATCTTCCGTAAATGGACGGCGATCAGTTACAATTTTACTATATTATTTATTATGTATATATAGATTTCATACATATTATGAAGAGAAGCGAAGTGAATGTACCCGTAACAAAGACTTCTACTGCTTCTTACAAACTATTGAAATTCTATCCAAAGTTACTCGTAGACTATCAGAAATGTGTCCTAGACGTGTGAAGCAGGTAATACCTTAATTCCTGCTATATTCATCATCCCGACAAAAAAAGAAATGAGAGCCAAGTTATATGCGTCATTCTTGACTTCCCTGACAAAAGAATGGGATATCTATATGGATGCCGAGTTTTGTGGTCACTTGCAAGTTATTGTAGTTCCAACTTGTATTTGGTGCCTGCTGGTAAAAAATAGCTAAGAGGCCTGTCGTGGCGAAGGGGCACAAGTGTGCCACTGTAAGCGCACAGGTGGTGGGTTCTATTCTCAGAACTAGGTTCTCAGAAGCTGGAAGGGGGAGCATAGAATGCTCCCCCTTCCAGCTTTGTAACGTAATGTCCTTTTTATAAATAATTTTATTATTGTAAAATGGACGTTCTTGAATATTCGCGATATTTGTTCGTAAAGGCGGATAACAAGTAGTTACGAAAACTTACAAATTATTAGATAATATATTCAGCAAATATTTGTTAACAATCCCTTATGCTTCAGTTTTTATATTTTGTATTGTCAACATTAAGCACAAGAAGCACAAAGTGTGCCTGCAACGCGACAGGCTGTGAGTTCGATTACCATTCGAGGAATTGAAATATTTAATTATTAACTGTAAAAATATCTCTTAAATTTTTTATAACATTGAATTTAGAATCATTTGAATAATAATAATAATATATGTTATAATAATCTTTATAATCAGCATGCGTTCCAAAACGCGTCTTGTTTGGCAACTCTGTGAGCAAACTTACTCGCGCCGAATTTGCAATTCGTTTGTAGACTACAAAATACTTCAGATCCAGCCAACTCTTTCGTGGTTTCTTTCGTTAACGACCCAGACACTGAATATTTATACAGTCCAGTCACATGCACTATTTCTTCTAAGGTAAAACTTTATTTAAAATAGATTTTTTTTCAAATCCATTAAATTTATTTTTTCAGCTTCACGCTGTATCCCGTACATAGCAGGGTAGGCAGAGGGAACCTCGGAGTTAAGACACTCCGTTCCCCACTTTCTGCCGAATTCTGCAGGTATTGCGTGTTGAGTGGCAGAACTCAACGCCGCGCTTTACCTAGACACCAGAGCGACGAAAAATGGGAATATAAACGTAAATAAATAGTTCACTTCCTCGAGTGAAAAAAATAAATCCAGGGCTTACTAAGTGGGGATGAACAGCAATGATGGCGGCAACTAGCCTGCGGAACTTTGAATAACATTAATATTTTTTCCAGTGAGGGCTCTGGCTGGCCAGCTCCGACACGAGCGAATGCAAGATTAACAATTGCCCTAAGCCGGGGACCGAGAAAATTAACTTTTAAATGTAAATTTTACGAGGAAGTCATAACGTGAAAGCTGCCGCGGTTAGCTCTGATTTATTGCACTTGGAATTGAAAGTGTTAAACGAGTTGCAATCTGAAAAAAGTTTTAATAGGTAACCTCTTTAAAGAAATATAAATCAAGAGTCTAAATCCCGTTTAACTTTGGTAAAGTTATCCGACATTTAGGATCATCTACAAGAGTGTCTACTTAATGACGACACTCAACCAACCATTCATTTGATCCAACGTCGGCGTCAGACCCAACAGGCCTGTCAAGTTCATTACCTAAATATATATTTTATAAATAGTAACAATACGCTTCGTTAATTTATATTTGGCTATTTAGTATTGTTCATATGTAATTAAGATAAAAAAAGACATAAAATAACTATACTACAGCACGAAAAACTCAATTACCTCGCTATTGATGACGCTTATTCATCTTCTCTGATTGGTAGCCCCAGTCTCCGGGCCCAGAGTTTTAATTGGATTGAAGCCATGGTGCGTAAGACTTTTTCAATGATCAAGCCAACCTTTTCAATCATTTAATATGTCTACGTACATTTTAAGATATAAAAATAATATAAATGCTGTCCTGGAACAGCGACACTGTTTGACAGTACGCGAACGCGAAGAAATAAATTATTTTCGTTTCTTGCCTTGAGTTTCGCATACAATGCTATACAATGACTCGTGAAATTGGAATTTCAATTTTTAAATTATCATTATTACATTTTATCGTTCACATTCCGATGATGTTTACAATCATTTCTCATCTACTAATAATGAGTAGTTCTTTGTAGAACTCACCTTAAAGGCCGGCAACGCCCCTGTGGCTCATATGGTGTTGCATGGGGTCGCGGGCGGCGGTGATCACTTACCATCAGGTGACCCGAACGCTCGTTTGCTGTGTCCTTCACCATTAAAAATACCAAAACACCTACTTGCGACGTCGATAATTATTTTTAGATTTCGTGATTACATAAATGTATAGATTAGAATTTTAGCCTCTAAGTTTAACTTTAATAATTGGAAATTTGCGACACTATTTTCAAAATAATCCATTTTCATCTTTTCTGTACATTTTCTTGTCGGTGAAATCAAGAGATTGTTATTTGTTGTAAACCAGACGAGCGCTACAAAGTGTTCGACTCACAAACTTAAGTTTGACGTGTGCATTCATTTTGTATCAAATATAAGTTTGTAATTTTATTTTTCTGTAATATAAATATAAACTTCCATTTGTCGGATTATTTTCTTTTATTTGTACTGTTTTCTTGTTCACAATTTCTCACTTTCTCAAGTTCTCACCAGTTTTGCCAAATTTCATGATTGTAGGTCAACGAGAAATACTTCGTTGAAAAGTTTTAATTTACACAAAACAAACAAAATTTAAGTTTGTACGCGTCGTATGTTTGTATCAAAAGAACTTAAAGTTATGTTTTTTCTTCTCTATCAAATATAAATATAAATTTTCAAATATTTGGATTATCTTCCTTAGTAAATATTTGTATTATCTTCCTTCTCAGTTTTTGCCAAATTTCATAAATGTTAGTCCACAGAAACAGTAATCTATATGTTTTGTCATAACCATTGATTGCGATGACTTAGAAGCTTAATTTTTTTGCTAGCTTCAATATACACTACACATACATAACATTTACCGCTACAGTGCCTTAAGGTAAACCCTGGATATTTGATATAACTGACAGGTCAACCATCACATTGATACGCAATCTTGAGAATAATGGCTTTGTTTGATGCAGAACCCTAATTTTTTTTAACAGCCTATTAGTGGAACTAAGTAAAATAGCTTCACTAATAGGCTGTTAAAAGAAAAAGAAATTATGTATGAATTATAATGTTAAAAATATAATATATTTCTAGGTTTAAAGTCATTTTACATTTTACAGTACAGTACTCCTTTAATAATGGATGTCATATTTCGCGGTGTCGACGTTATACTAAGTAGCTAAAAAGTTACTTCATTTTATAAATGTCGTGGAAGATTATTTTTGTTATATTATAATTCTTTAGATGTTAACAGCTGTCTTGGCTTCACCTAAAAGTAAGAACAAACTTTTCACATCATTTTTATGGCTTTAGCAAGATAACTACACGTATTTTGTATCTTATATCATTTTATATACAACAAGTCGAACTGGCCGGCTTCGCTCGCTTATGCAAGAAGAATATTTCTTAAATTCCCACATATATTAGCCGATTTTCAGTAGTTCAGCATATATTTGAGAAAAAAGTGGCAAATACAGCCCGACTTTACCGAGATTTATTTTTTCAATATAGTTCAATAGTAGGCCTTTTGTATAATATAATATTTTAAAAGTATAGGCTTATAAATCTGTGAAATAACACGAAAACAAAAATATTTTATAAATAAACAATTTTTCTTTTCAACAACTTTCAAGGGCTGTAGTGAAAAAAATTACAGGGGATTTTTTCCAGATGTAATTTTTAAAAAATATATTTATTTATTTACATAAGTGTTTGCACTTTTTACCAGTTTACTAAGTACAAATATTCAGATATTTTAAAGCTTTCTCAGCACAGCCCGTATGTTGACTAACGCACTTGGGTGGTGGTTCATATTTACAATTACACGCTGTAGAAAAAATATTTTACAAGTTAATTTGTTGTACCTTCTATTTTGAGAACTACAAATGCATATAAATAATAAATACTAAAAGTTTCATTCAGATAGCATAAGAAAATAATCTTATAACGTACTTAATCCATAATGTAGTAAAGTTATTTATTATTTAAATGGTTTTTAATTATATTTTGTTGATATTTAATCCTAATAAAATAAATAAAAGTAGTATCTATGTGAGATGACTTCAACCTAAAAAGAGAAATTCTTTTTTTTGAGGATCTCCTTATCAGAGTATTTTTGTGCTGCATTTCCCTAAGACGTTAGATCTCAATTGGAGTAATGTTTAAGAGAGAAGACTAAGTGTGTTTCTGGAAATTGCAAGCACTACGTAGCTGCTTGATACGATGCCGATAAGAAAAAATATTTCATTAAGTTTTTGTATAACTTAGCTACGCTAGCTCACAATCTATTGGATCCAATTAAAAGGCGAGACGCACACGACGTCGGCTGTCACCATAATCGAGCCGAGTTAACTGCCACTCCCGAGAGTAATTACAGAGAACTTCATTTAACTTCCGCATCTTAGTCCAAATACTGAAACCACTAAGCACTGCGCTCGACTGTTGCTGCTATCAAAACGTAGCAATTTAAAGTAACCGCCTCACCGAACAAACATACATCTTTCCTTTCCTATTGTTCAAGAGTTAAGCTCTTGTATATATATAGTTTGAGTTTAGTTAATTCTTAAACTCAAACTATATTTTTTTAGTATTAATATTTTACCACCAGGAGGAGGAGGAACCAGGAAATGAATGATTCATTGCCCTGCTGGAGAATCGAACCCCCCATAACGGTCTCACTAAAGTTAGATATATAATGTTACTTAAAACACTACATAATACGTCATATATCTGTACTGTACAATGTACCGAAAAACCGCTAAAGCATCAATTTGCTGTTCCGAATGCAATAAGCATTGCATGCAATTATATGGAATGTAATAATTATTATTTCATATTACTGCTTATTTAAATATTGCAATATATTTAATACAAGAACTATCTGTGTCACAGTTCACATTATATTATATTTATTCGTTAATCACTCATTATGTAGCACTTTTAAAATAGCGTTTTTATACTTTTTTCAAAACTGCAAGAGGCGTCATTTTAGTACTCGCATATAAACTGTCATTCCGCTTTGCGTACATTCACATATTTACTTAGTATTTAAAAAAAAAGCAATTACGACTTGTTGCATCAAATGATAGGTATGATTTTTTTCTATCTCTGGCTTATTTTACATAATATTCATTGTAATAATGTACTAATATTTCAGTATTATAAGAGCGACTTAAACAGCTGGACCGATTTGGAGGAAATTTTGAGGAGGATTAATATATTTTTTAATGACATGAAAAGCAAAGGTCAGCCATATTATCACCTGTGGTATAAACAACAAATATATGGCTCTTGTAAAAAATTGTTTAAATTCATTTAAGTTTTTTTAACATAAAAATTCGAGAGCCACAAACAATTGAACATTCAAACTCTACATTTGATGTTCAATTCTCTGTGAAGGGAAAAGTTTCACTGTAAAAAGTAAGAAAGTAAAGATTCACAAAATATCTAAAAACAATAAATTAGTCAAAGGTTTTTAAAAAAAAACTATGAAATCCCCTTTAAAAAATATGGTAAATCTAAAGTAAACTAATAAATATGACGCTTCTCTTCCGGGTGAGACGTCCACGTTCAATAATAATCTGAGGATGTTGAATATATTAAGCTGCACATCGTATACACAAAAATAATTTAGGAAAAATATATATATATTTTTTTTTTTATAACAATAAAAAAGACATAAAATGTTATAAAATAGTGATAATTAATATTCTCACAACAGTGTCTGATAATCAATATATAAAGAAAGAAACGAAAAGAAAATTCAAGCGTGAAATATAGAATAGGGGTGCAGGTCTAAGAGGTCTGACGAATTGCCCCATAAATTGTAGCTCACAGTCTCTCCATCTGTGAGGCGCAAGTGACGCTCATACTTTAGTGCCTCTAAAGATGTCCCATTTTTCAAACGACAAATAGTTCTTAGAGTGTAAGTACCAAAATAATTTAAAACACCGACTGGAAATAATAATGTCTTTTTCTTTTATAAATGTGTAATGCATATTGTTTTTTATTTGTTTTTAAGGTTTCGAAAAAAAAAGAGGCTTTACATAAAGAAGTAAAATCTTTTTTCTTAAGAACCCGTAGACTTACATATTCGCTTAAAAAAATGAACATCATAGACTGATATTACAATAGAAATAGATATTACAAACTGACCTGTAGTGATTGACCTGTTATTCAATTTACCTTCCACGTTCGGCATTTACTAATAATAGATCGGGACATGAGGAGAATTACACTAAATTATGCCTGATTAATTCATTATAACGCTATCATGTTAGAAGCTTTTAGATTTACAGTCTGGTCCATAGTGAATTTGAGGGTCATAGGTTCAATCTCCACTCGGACTCGGATACATATATTTCTTTTCAAGGTGCAGAAAAGGGATATTGGCAGTATGATATATATGAAAAAACATTGTTCTGAGTGCTGCAAAGCAACAAAATATGTGGACCTGCAAATATGTAAATTTTGCAAATATGTAAATTAAAGAAAATTTATTAAGTTTCTTAGCCTCGACTTAAGCCACGGTCTAATCGTTACATTAGATTTTATTCATAAAAAATGCTCCATATATTTACACTTTATAATACTTTATTTCAACATGAGTGCCTGTCATATATGAATTTTATGCATTTAAGAGGAAGAAAACAAGATCTAGTAAGATTTAATTCCATTTTCACTTTATTTATCTATAGTTTATAGAGAAATGCGTCCTCGGTAACGGAAGCGAATCCCGCAATTTGCCTAATCCCGGAGAAATGCCTAAATTACTTAAGAGCACGTACACGTCCGAAATCATTGTACGATATTGTGCTTGTATATACTTCTCTTATCATTACTCGCGTTTCCAAACCAAATATAACTAAGATTTTTAAATATATTGTATTGTATTGTTTTTGCTATATATATTCATTATAATATAGATAGATGGATGATGTAAAAGCAAAAAATGTATGTTTATCAGAGTATTAGTGTATTTAAATTTTATTGATTTGTGAATTAAATGTATGTAGAATCTAATAATTAGGTTTATTTATATATTATTGTAATAGCGCATCCAGCGGCCTGCAGCCTTACCTAACAACTGCCTGACCGGTCCGCTGTGGATTTTAATGATGGAGTAAAGAGGAGAAGTTTAATTTTGGGATGTATATATATATAAGCTGTCAACAAGATTATCATCGAACTTCACTTGGCATGTTCGTTTCATTTTTAAATATAATTTAATAACTCAAGTCAATATTATGCTAATAAGTAATCACTTGGAAATGAACTGTCAAACATTTCATCGCACTTCTTTAAATAATTGTAAATCTGTAAAAAGCCCCGTTGCGTTTTTCCGCCGGTTCCTAGATCTGAAGCAGTAGCTTTAGAGAACTAGTGGTAAATAATTTGCGTTTAGTCAATAAAGCATGTCTTCTTCGCATGTCTTGTAACTTCTTATATATTATATAAATAAAATTGAAGTTTCTGATTTTAATTCCAAAATAAGGGTGTTTTTTCGAGTGCATATATTTATTTAAGGGAAAATAAAACCCTAAAAAAGGGGGGTAAGGGGGAGAACGACAATTACATCTCGTCGGCTCCAAATGTCAACCTCACCTGCTCGCGGTACTCTCTGGCGACCGATCTGTGGCGGAATATCCACTTAAACCTAACTGGGCAACCTGTTAGAAGAGGCTACAAAAACCTGAGAATCCACCACCAACCAAGGGGAAAGTCTTATGAAAGTGCTAATGTCACTTTGTGGTGACCACGACCGCTCTGACAAGAGTATTACGGTCGGGAAGAAGAAAACCCAATCAAATAATTTAAAAAATTGTCTGTTAGATGGTCTTTCTGTTTATGTGGGTTAGTCTCCCGAACAGCTGAACCGATTTTAATGGGACTTTCATTGAAACGCTATTTACCCTAAAATTGAAAAAAATAATAATAATTGTGATTTATTAAGTATATACCAGTACAGATTTACCATATCTACTAATATAACCAACCAAATTTGTTCCCATTTTTGGACAAAGTTATTTGACATACATAAAGCTTAAATTACATTGTATCGTCCATAACCGCTCGCTGTCGAAGTTACGATTAATATTGCTCATTAGGTTAAACTTGAGCTAGTTTAAGTGAGGGGAAGTAAGTTTGAATGAGGGTCGCCGGTCGTTCGGGGCTCACAATGGTAATTGTTAGCGCGATACGGGCCGCGCACTTAACGACACTCGACGGCCCAGCCTGTCATCACAATTCCTAATGTGTAAAACACATTGATAAATTAAATATTGATAAATTAAAGTTATTGTATACATTGTACAAATGTATCATCACTATTATACACTTAACTATAAAAAAAATTGTCGAATGGTATTTTTTGGAGCTATCTCTAATAATACTGTATAGATATTTAAGAAGAACTATGATACATAAATCAATAATTCTTGAGAATTAAATTCCGCATATATTTTTAAATTATAAAACTATTAATACTATATTACTAATAAAACTATTAATACTTATACGTTCGTATATTTAATCAGCCGTTTAATTTTTTTTTCCGCTCTGCTTACAGATATTTAAATTTATCGAAGCAAGCATTTATTATAGGTATATTTTTTATAGGTCGCTTATTTAATATTTTTAAGAAATATTCTTAAAGGGGTCGAAAATAAAAATATAAAAGCCGCTATACGTTTTTTCTCACATAACGGTGTAGGCAGAAATAACCTAGTATCAAAGCACGCCGTCTATTTTCCGTTTGTATTCGAGACATGTTGAGCGGCGGAACTCAACACCGTTCTCTTTATCATCTATCCGAGTGGAGGTTGGTCTCGTAAACGTCACGAACGCAATGAAAAGTGAATAAATCAAGAATATTTTGTACTTTTAAGAGTTTTGTTTTTTAAAAATTGATACAGAAAATTTAAGTGTACGTACATGTTGTAAATTAAGTGGAATACAGGTAAATAAATATTTTTTTTATTAAATAAAATAACAAATTGAAATCTTTAATCAAACAATCCATTATACGATCATGTTAAAATTCAAAAAATCAGCTTCACACTGTATCCCACTCGCAGCAAGATAGGCAGAGGGAACCTCGTGTTACGATACTCCGTTCTACACTTTTTGCCAAATTCTATAGTCATTGCACCTGCAATGAGTGGCAGAACTTTTAAATATTTCACTTCCTCGAGCGGAGATCGAACCCACAACAGTCACGTTAAAGTCACACCCTTATGCCGCCGCGCTACTTCTCTCCTCCTCCTCTCTCTCTCTCCTCCTTCCTCGAGTGGGGATTGAACTCACAACCAGTCGATTTTGCAGCACACTTTGTGCCCCTGCACCACGATTTAGTACAGATACTAGAAATTATAAGTTCGCACCTAGGCGCGGGGCTCACCCACGACGACCACTTTGTTCCACCTTCTAGTGGTTTATCGTATTGTAAAATTGTGATCTTCATTTTTTTGTATGCTGTAAGAGGCAATTTTGATATCTATATAATGAAATGTATTTAATCGCTAACAGAATGCTGCCCGAGACGAGACTGAGAGCGAAACTTGACAGAGCTGGTCATGAGGGACTCATGGAAGGACAGATGTAGGCCACAGGTAGATATACCAAACTCGTATGCATGGTGGTATAATTCCAAAACCCACACTACTACACGACAGACGCACAACCAAGGAATAATCAAATAATATCTAGTAATTAACTGATATGAGCGAACACGGTAGATAATTACAGAGGCTTAATTACGCTCTTAAAGTACAATTATTAATGTGCCACAAATGTTAAATATGGTTCATAGAGCCTCAATTCTGATGTGTGTGTGCGTGTATGTAATTCAATAAAACCACTGCACTAAAAATTATTTAATTCAATTAATTTCAATGTATTACAGTTTCCTTTTTACCTTTATTATCTACATTAAATATATTAAATTATATGTTATTAATATTATTTATCATATCATACATACGAGTATTAGATATTTTTTCTATCTTCACTTTAAATAAACACCTACGTATTAGATTTTTATAGTAAAAATAAAAATACAGATATATTTTACATTGTTTTTCAAAGAACAAAGACAAATAATAACATCTCCAAGTTAAAAAAAATAAACAAGTCATAAAACGTGACATAAGTCATTTTACACGAACCACTTCGAGCTACTTCTCACCTCTCACTTTTAATCATGTAGCTCGCCGTTATAAATTTATTAAATTTAAATAAATTATATATATATAAAGTTTAAAAACCGGCAATTTTGTGGCAGAATCATCATCCTCTAATGTTTCAGACATACATTTTAGACAGAAATGATATCTAAAACTTTCAGACATAAATTACTCTAAAGCTATTAGTTAGTACTTTCTTGATCAATATTGGGCAATTATGATTTTTGTTTTATTTCTTTGAGATATAGAGAAAAAATATTCAAATTGTAAGTGTAAATCACTGAACATCCGCTTTCCGCTTTACCATCGTTTTACTAAAAGTGTATATATAGACAGGCCATCATAGAGCTTTTTATTTATTTATTTTATAAGTACATAAAAATGTTTTTGCAAAGAAAACACTCTTCGGTCGAGTTAACAGTAAAATATAACAGAAGTTGCGAATCATTTTATGTATTGTCATCGATTGTGTGATCGTAAAAGGAGTTTTATTGCATCCAGTGCTTATTATTGTCCCAGTTTAACGTTGCCGCGATACGACACAACTTCGGTCTGCGACCAGAAAAAGTTTTTGCAATTTCTACTGAATATCTGTTTGCAGAACATAAAATAATAACTATATTGTCACATTATCTATAGCATATCAACATTATTTATATAATATTAATATTAATAAGGAAGTTTTAGTTAAATATTTCAATTTAAAAAAAGGTACAAAAATTAAACAGAAATATAATTACTGCATTTAATGTGTAAATTTTATTTTTTGCTTCAACACAATATATATTATTCTACAAATTTAAATGACAATATTAAAATGATTATAGCACGTTGTACCTAGTACTCGTATGTAATAACGAGATCGACACTTGAACAACTTGTTCAACAATGTCAACGCATAAAGTTGTTGAAGGCTCTATTGCTGTTGATAATATAATTATAATTTATATATGTATGTATATATATATATATGATTACCTTTGAAGCATGAATAGGTAACCTATTCCTGGTTACGGTTTCGGTTTCGGCAGGAGGTGCTTGTGAATTGTCAGGCGTCGGTCAGCCAATTTCGGTCCAGTTTGTTAATCGAGGAACACGAGTAATAAATTCAAGTGATCCCTGGATACCGTAGGATCTTAATAAATATTCAATAAAGTTAACCATATTCTAAAAACAATTAGTTAAATTAAATAAGCTACATTTTAATTAAATTTACTCTTGAGACTAAGACTATGTATATAATATATATGTTCAATCACCATTTTAATTACAAACGCAAAAAATCTACATTTCAACATAAAATTCCTATATATCAGCTATGAGAATTTCATATTGAAATCTTGACAAGTTTTTCGGTTGGGTTTGAGCTAAAACTGAGACCACATCCGAAAATCCAGATACAATATCGATTTCAGACATACATACATACACACCTCGTAGAAGGGAAATATTAATTTACATTTATATTTCCATTTTCTTCGCTCTAAAGCGCGGCCTTGAGTTCTACTACTCAACACGCGTTGCCTCCAGAATTCGGTAGAAAGTGGGGAGCGGAGTGTCTTAAAACTATGTTCCCTCGGTCTACCCAGCTGTGTGCGGGATACAGCGTGAAGTTATTTGATTAAATTTCTATAAATATTCAGTAATGTTTTTCATAATATTGGAATATGAATGTGAAATAAAGAAAAAACTATTTTAATAATAAAACTACAAAAGTCTCCACGGACAACAGGCGGAGACAAACAGTACTTTGTTATCTACTGGACAAATGTCTATGAATTCAGTTCATTATTATAAAGCCACCGGGTTTTCGATTTTGTAGTAATTGCATTATTTAACATTTTCCTCGAATATACATTACATATTTAAGTATTTTCATTGATCAACCAGTGATGGCGTGGGGTATGAACGAGGGAAACGTGGCAATGCGCGGCGGAGAGTTTCACCACTAATCTCGCAATGTCTCCAGAGTTCGGCAGAAAAGGAGTAACGAAAGTATCTTAATGAGAATGAGAAATTTTAACACCAAGTTCCCAAATTCCCTCTGCCTACCCTTCTATATGAGGGACTCAGCCTGTAATATTATAATAATGTGTTGTCACCATAGTAAATATAATATATATACATATATAATACATATCTACTGACTTTCAATGGTTTATATTTTACACTAACTAGCTTTCCACATTGATATACCATTAATTTCGGGTGCTTCGTAATTAACAAGTTCCACGTAGGTAATATTAAACGTAACGTCGGTTCAGGAACTTAATTATTAAGCGAGATGAGTATTTAACTTCTAACGTGATCGCTGCTCTGGATTTTGTTGAAGCCTGAAGGTAACTAATTCAATTCCACGCAAGTGAACTGAATCTTAATGGCAAGCTTAAATGAACTGGTGTACCGACTGTGATGAGCACCTATGTGGAAACCGCATATTTGCTACAAATAAAGCTTATGTGGAGATAAACTCCTTTTACGCGCGTAAATCTCTATTTTCATTATTAATTCAAAGTGTTTATATTTCGTTTTATTAAGGCAGAGTCTCCGAGAATCTCATGAGAATCTGTAGATTTCAATTATCGCGACGCAACGGTTCCCTTTCTATGGCGACATAAATCTTTTGCGGAGAGCTTTACATAGTTCTCGGGTGAACTGATTACTTTCTATAATTTGCAGATAAGAATGAACGAATGAAAGATTTTTATTGACTTTTTGCACATTAGAGTGTTGATGTACATAAAATTCCCCGTTCTTCACTTTTCGATGAATTCTCCAGGCATTGCGTGTTGAGTGGCGAAACTCAACCCCGCACTTTACTTAAAATAATAAATATTTCATTCCCCTGACTGGGAATCGAATCCACAACCGTTGAATTAATTTATTCACGTTTGTTCTATGAATAATCTTCTTATTCTATAAGACCAAAATAAAAGTATGACAAAATGCTAATAGGGAATCTATGCAGAAATCCGAGCAACAACGTTGCGGAAAAGTTTAATGCGAAAAATTTGTTCACCAAGCAAGTTGTTTTAGCGTAAAATAAAAGTGATAAAAACTAGAAAACTGCCAAGACTGCAAACACGTTCTTCTGTGATTAAAAATAAATAAAAAGATATTTTTCATCGTCTATAAAATTAACAATAAGACGATAAATATATTTTCAAGATACTGTCACAGTCTTGTAAAGCACATTTACATCGTGATTCACTAGAAACTAACAAGTGATTCCGACCGTCGATCATCGAGCACACCTTCTCATCTGAATCTCATCAACGTGACGTTTGTGGGTTCGATTCTCACTACAATAATTATTAATATTTTCATTTCTTCGCTCTGGTAACAAGACAAAACGCGGCGTTAGTGCCTGCAAAACTAGACAGTAAGTAAAAAATCTTTCGTTTTTGTCTCAATAAAATTCCCAGGTTCCCACCCAGCTATTTTGCCTACCCTGCTATGTTCAAGATATATCGTCAAGCTGAAAAAAATAACATTAAAGACCTCAATTTCTTTCCATACTCGTAGGTATTATTTTTTCCACTATATAAACATTATATTCAAACGTATGTTGATCTGAATTCATAACTTTATTATTACGATATTATAAACTTTAAGAAATCACATATTATACTTAGAATATGTATTATAATAATATATAGATGTTTAAAATTATATTTCTATCGAGATGATTATTCATGAAGGGGACAAGTAGATTTCAGTTGTTTGAAACTATGGGCAAAAGTTTGTTATAACTTTGAAATAGTTTGACGGTGTCATCCTCTGTTATAGCACCTAATTTTCGTGTTCGCTGTTGTTCATTTAAATTCATATGTTATGCCCTGTATAAGATATAGATAGAAATTAAATTAAAAAATAAGTTTATAAGCTTTATATTTCGTTAAAATTATAATGATCCATATTTATTTATGCTTAACTTCACGCTTCATCCCGAGCGGGGTAGTCGGAGAGTTTATTTATGCAAAGCAAAAATTTTATATAATCAGGTTCACGCTGTAACCCGCACACAGCAGGGTAGGCAGAAGGAACCTAGTGCTAAGACACTGTGTTCCACACTTTCCGCAGAATTCTGCAGGTGTTGTAACTTAACGCCACACTTTGCCTGAACACTAGAGCGAAGAAATAATATTATTAAATTAAATAATTTCGTCGCCGTCCAATTTTGTAAATCCGTTGAATCCCTCGCCGTGGGATTGAACCCAAGCCGTTGCGTTACAGTTGCTGTCCTGCGCCCCTGCGCCCGTGCGTCCCTGCGTCCTCAATTATATATAATATATTTATATGATAATTTACCGACATAAAATAATTTACATACTAAATACTAGGGTGACGTACAAAACCATTAAAATACTCCTCATAAGACAAGATGAAGCCGGGTCTCGCGTCCGCCTCTGGTGGTGATTATAATGAAATTGAGTGCTTCCGCTGATACAAGGGACATCCATTAAATAAGAGTAAAACTTTTTTACTCGCGGAAGAAATAAATAATTATGATGATTAAAAAAATAGATAACTACTTTTTTATGGTTCTTTCTTTTGTAGCCTTAGATCAACTATACAATAGCTTAAGGATTAAAGTCTAAAAAAAACTGGACAAGCGCGAGTCGGTCACTACTCACTAGAACTAGCAGGTTTAATACTAAATTTTGACCCCCTTTTAAGGTTCTTACTTTAAAACTAGCTGCTGAATTTCGTAATTCTAGGTTAACCGAAAGTACCTTATTAATTTAGATTCCCATTTCACACAAACAAAAAACAAATTTTTGTTTGTAATTTTATCAAATATTTATATAATAAATATGTAATAAATATATATATATATATATATACATATATATATATATATATATATATACACAATGACATTGCTAGAACCAGTAGAAGCTTTAGAACAGTTATGCAAAATCATACTCCATCATAACATTCTAGTAATTGTATACGACGCTACTGTGAATATTTGATTAATATAGGACAGATATTACTGAAATGTTAATAATTCTCTCTGCTCTAGCAAATAGTAAACGTTAGACTATCTAAATAAATATGCCGGGTAGCTATATCATTTTGATTTTGAGGTAAACATCCAAATGATATTTAAAATAAGTAAGTAAAATAAAGTTGCGGCGTTTGATGTAAATTTTCCCACTTACTTTCCGCGTTTGTCTTTATCTAAGATGTGAAAATTACTAATTCCCCAAGTGAAAATTGAATCCAAAACCACCGCGTGCGTTTACAGACGCTGTATCAATCACTGCACCAAGGCGGCCTCAATATATGTATCTTTTTTCACACATTCTATATTCCACTTTCCTTCTCACGATCGATGAAATAACGACGGCCTTGACACACTAATGTATTAATAGGGTCCCATATTTGTAATAATTTATTATAATATTTATATTCTCGATGAAACGAACAATAATACATATATATAATGAAAATTCTATTGAATTTGCTATGGATCGGTTGAGAACAGGATGAATAAATAATAATTAGCCTTTGTTTTTTCATCTATCCCACCTTAGACATGATGTAAATAATAATAAAAAGAGATTGATAATATTTTAGTGAGATAAACTAGTGCAAGCTTTTGTTTGTGGACTTAATGATACTTGCCTATTGTTTTATGTATAAGACAACCACAAACCTATTTTGCTCGTATCTTTATTTACTTCTGTATTGAAATAGAATTTACTCAGTCACGATTACTCTATACGTAGTAGTAGAGGAGCCTTTATTAAATATATCGTCTTTAATTGGCATTTTTTTCTCTAAGAGAATTAAAAAAACTCTAACTGTCTTGAACCAACTATAAACTGTGTGTGTTACGTAAAGTAAAAAACTAAAATTGCCATGATTTTTGTTTTGAGAAATGATATCTACACATAAATTAGTTTTTTATTATTTACAAATACTAATCACCTTTCGGCATATCGGTGATATTTTTATGTTGATTTACGTTCAATATATTTATTTTTCAACTCCACGCTGTATCCCGCACCAAGTAGGGTAGGCAGAGAAGACTCTTGAGAGAACTAACCTCTTATAAAATAATAAATATAGATTTCCAAAAGGAAACATTGCGTATTGAGTGGTGGAATTCAACACGTAATGCTTTAATGCTTTGCATTTTACCTCTATACCGCAGCCAAAAGAAAATATTAAATATTTTATTTCCTCGAATGGGGGATCGAACCCACAACTAGCAGCTCAAGCACGAACAACTACATTGTTCATTCATGCTTGAGCTACTGTCCTGTTGAGACTACTAGCTTCAGACTGTACTTATTATACCTACTAACATTTTTTTTAATCGACCAAATAATTTTTAAAATAATAATAATATAATTAATTTTTCATGTTATTTCTGTATATTTAAAACTGCTAAGTCATATTCTATTTAATTCACCCTCAGAGGACATTTTTAATTGTCGTAATCGTCCCGCGCCGGCACCAGTCCGCCGCGCGCCGTAGACAAGTAGGTATTGTGGAATGATTAATTGTTCTGTAAATTGAATTCACCGTGATAAATGAAATATCCGCACAATAGGTAATGAATTGCGCTGACCCGCTCGGGCGCAAGATGAAATGGTTTAAAAGTGGGCACAGGATATACCGGATAATGGATATAAAACACAACCCTGCGAACATCTGCCTGCTATCTGCATGTATATGTACTGTTGCCCTGATTTTAATTCGAATGCGGCGCGCATCCCTCAATCTATCCAAAACGTTAACAGTACCGATTTATTTTTAAAAGGTTCTATTTAACTTACAGTACAATAAGAATGTGGGTAGTTTTTCAATAGGTATAAGAATTTAAAAATTGCACTTTCTGCGAAAATCTACAGACATTGTTTCAGGCAACGCCGCGCTTTGTCAAGTTACGAGAACGATGATAACATTAAAGATTTCATATCCTCGAGTGGGAATCAAACCCATAACCTGCCGCGTTTACAGTTGTACACTTATATTAAGAGATGTTTTACTTTACATTTGGGAAAATAAACATTTTAGAGAGAATGTACTTAGTTTTAATGGTTGGAATTCTTGTTTTTGTCCGACGATATTAGAGTAGATATTCTATCTACCTACCCTGTTATGTGCGGGATACAGCGTGAAGCTAAAAAAAATTATGCAAAAATATTCTCGCTGAAGCAATCCATTCTATATGGCTTGAGCTAATCTTGATACATAAACCAAGACGTTGATCTAATCAATCGCAGATAATGTAGTTCCAGCCTCCGTCTGACCAATCTGCTAGTGTGCACTTCACATGCATAGTGGAAGCAAACGTCCATTCCAAAACTATATAATACATAAACCAAAAATATTCCACTCATTTAGTTATTGTAAATTTAACAATTCGTTTAATTTCACTAACCTTCTACTATCGATTTCGTGATTTTATTTAATTAATATTTATTTTTAAAATAAAACCAATAACGTTATATAATAATGAAAAAGCACAACACAAATTTTCAACGTATTTATATTAAAGGTACCTTGCAAAGTACTTTACACTGACTGTGCTTTTAGTTGTTACAAAAATCTATAGAAAACACTAAAGACGTAGATTCGATTCAATATTATTAGATTTAGAGCGCGAACATTCTATATCTTTTATTTAGTTATTAGTTTATAATCATACCGTAGATATATAGCTTTAAAAGATAAATACACACATAGGGTGTACCAGCTATCTATAATTTCAATTCTTACGTCCTCGTCTCCAGGAGAATATGTCAGAAGGAATCTAACGAACTCAAACCCCATAGATTTTTCTAATCCACATCTAATTCCCCCACGGTCATCGACCTCCACGTTTCCGGCTCCATCAATCGACTAGCTCGATAGTGCCATTATTGTTTTTTCCATATACACGTATAAATAAATGTAAGCTTCATTTTCCTGCTCTGATAAAACAAAGTACGACATTAACCACAAATGTATAATTTCTAGATTTTTTCCTTCACTTCTTTGAGTATACGAAGATATGTATCTACATATGTTTCTACGTATGTGCTTATATGATTTATATAATATAACAAATTTTACAACACGCGTGAGCGAACTGTCGCGAAAGCAGTTATTTAATTAAAGTAATACTTAGAACAATTATGACAAACATTAATTAAATTGAAAATCTGAACGTACGTCTGTGCCGACAGAACGGAGGATAATTGCGAAGCGAACAACAATGAAGGGGGCAATCTGGAATAAGTTAATTGGGGAAGGTACCTACTTTACATATTTGTGGGTACATGAAGCTTCCTAAGCTTAACTGTTGCTTACTTGCTCCTCGCTTGCTTTGATTGAATTTGATAATAGACTATCGACAGAACTTGTTAACTAGTTTTGGATATCATATATACATGTATTACTAAACATTGTACGTTAATTGAAATTATATTTGTATGAGTTGGATATAATCCAAAACAATATTATAAAGAATACTTTCGTTTAATTTTTCATTATCTTTTTATGTTTCAAAGTAAATGTAATTCTGAGCATCTCATATATGCGACACAAAGAAAGAGTTCAATTAATTAAAATAAAAGCATTAACGATCGTTCGCACATATAATAAGTACCTTGAAACCGTGATATGTTGCACTACTTTTAAATAAATTATTTACAAATACTCGCTTTGGTGAATCGAAAAGCTCTACATACCTCTTTCCCCTCGTCCACTGTCATCAACCTCTTCATGCATGCCCTCTGGGGGGTCCTCATGCTTTTTAAACTTTACAGTAATAGCTTATACCTCGGAATAACATATAGCAACATTTTGTATATTCGACTATAATATAACAATGGGTATAAGCGGGCGAAGCCGCATTACGGCCGCTAGCTGTATTATAACGTCACGTCACTATAACGTTCTTCTATCTGTTATAACTGCACTTTATAAGAAGCTCATTATGCTGAACTTAGTCGACTATCAAAGACAAACAACTTTCATTATAACACACTTATGTAAGTGACAGCTCAGTACAAGCCTGGGCTTTGAAATTAATTTTAATCAATATCTTATTAGTTTTGTATATCAACTCGTGTTATCATGTCTTTATTAAAAACAATAAGTACATAGGCATTTATTTTTGTATTAAAATCAGCTTCACGCTTTATCCCGCATACAGCAGGGTAGGCAAAGAGAACCTAGTGCTAAGACACTCCGTTCTCTACTTTCGGCCGAATTCTGGAGGCATTGCGTGTTGAGTGACAGAACTCAACGCCGCGCTTTGCCTCGACACTAGAGCGAAGAAAAGGCGAAAAAATGGCGAGCGAGAAAATATAAACGTAAATATTTCACTTCCTCGAGTGGGGATCGAAACCAAAACCGTCGCGTTACAGTCACTCCCTAGTGCCGCTTCGCAATGACGGCTTCGATTTTTGTATTAAACACATTTATAATCTTTTTGTGATTGAAATTAAAAGAAAAATGGAAATAATTTCTAAGCATTTGTTTTCTAATAGAAAGTGCGAAAATAGAAAGACAAACGTTCACTGTATGTAACATACGTTATAAAAAATATCAAAAGGAATTTCCGACTAACCATAACCAGTTATTTATTGTAACTCGTGTCTGGTAACACTTTTGACCTGAAAACTTGGGCGATATTTTTTGTTTGACAAATGGCCGCGGAAACGAGAGTTTGCTCAAGTTTCACCTCCATTACCGGGTACAGAGCAATCGATTATTCCCCCTACCCTCATTTTAAGCTATTCTATAAATTAAAGAACTGGATAAGAATAATATTTTTACCTTTTTTTATTATATTAATTATGTTATGAAAACTAATCTAGGAGCTAATCTACAGAATATATATATATATATATGTACTTTATTTGACTTTATTTCTGTACATTCCGTTTGGACGAAATTATAGTCGGGCACACATAAAGCCAACCAGTAAAACCTGAAATACACAAAATTTCGTATAATTATAATAATATCGTATTTGATGGTTTTAATATTGCTATGTTACTGACTATATTCGGCGCACTGGCAGTATTATCATGCTAGTTTATATGCTAATTCCAGTTAAGTGTGTTCGGAAATGGACGAGCACTGGGACATTTGTTTCGCTCTTCTGTTAAAAACTTATATGTACTATATTTCAATTATTTCAATTTTGAATGGTTTATCTCAACTTCCCGCTCTTAGTAGGTTAGGTGGAGGGAAACTAGTAATAAGACACTCTGTTCCCCACATTTCGCTTTGGCTCGTTACCGGAGCGAGGGTATGATGCTTGTTTAGAACACTTAATTTATATTTATACAATTATTTTCTATGAGGCTAGAGCTAAATTTCATCGAGAATTAGTCTTTTTATACGTTGATAGCCGCGCAAATAACGTTTTGGGAAGAGGGAGGGAGGGAAGAGTTTATAGTAATTATGCTTACATTACAATACATTTTATTGATTCCATTTTATATACAAAAAACTAAAGTAAAACTAGTAAGTGACGTCATCTACCATAATGAGGGTCATTCTTAAACAATGTTACTTTGTATAATAATATATATATAACCATTACTTTATAATGCATAGATTTTTTGATGTTTCTGTTAAAATTTAAAAAACATATTATCATATTATGATTATACATGTAGGTAGGTATATAAATGAATTATGATTCAAATTGTATATTTTACTAATTTAACTCGAAGCTCAATCTGAAACGTTAATTGGTTTACCGGTGAATAAAATGAAAAAGGTCTCAATGCCAAATTACGCTATTCATTCGTAAAATGATTTTTTAAGGGATATCACATTCACCACGTTGTCTTCTAATTTTACGACACGAAAATAAAACGGTGGAAAATTTTAAAATAAGGATCGTCTAAAAATCCGACCGGCAAATTGGAGTGATAATTTAACCTTCGGGCTCCGTCGCCGCCGAGAATGAGACGGTAACGAGACGTTTAGTATTCTAAGCACAAGAGATCGATCCACCTGCCTTTCATATCATGATGGGGCCCTTCTTCGGAATGACAATTTCCATCTATGAAAATTAATAGCCGGGGATAGTAAAGCGACCATTTCGATTTTATAGATGGCCAGCAATGCCTAACGTTCCAATCCGATTTCGGAATTTCTTGGAACGGTGAATTGTTAGCTTCTCTGAATTTCTCTCGTTACTTAGTGTATTGATGCCGAGTCAGGCCGCACTGCAAATGCTTATGTAAATCAGTGTCTAGCTGTTTCATATCACTTATTCCAGAAGCAGCAATTATTTGTCATTATTATTATTATTAAAATTCACATTAAAGTATTATTGTTTTATTACAACGTTATTTACAATATGTAATACGTTTATTATCGTATAATGTACCCCCCACACGCCCTTACCTGCTCTATTACATTTTGTTTAATTACGACTGAAGTAAATATCTTTAAATAAAATAATAAAATTTAATTTAATGTACAAACAATCGATTAAATTAAAAATTAAAATTTAAAAAAAAAAGAATGTTATCGGATTTTTCCAAATTTCCATATACTCGTAAATACAATAAACAAACTACTTTAGTTTTGTTTATTGTTTATATTCTAAAGGAGGTTAGTAGCGTTGCAAGAATTTTCACATTCTCAACCATAAAGTTTTCATCTATAAATTGTATTAATTTTCCGGCACTCCGTTTAATGGAGTTCACTTATATCAACGGAAGCACTCAGTTATGATACAATCAAGACTACCGGGGTCTGGAGCGAGACCGACAGAGGAGGCCACTTTACGTCTCGGCCGCTACTTCCATACTCAAATACAAACTATACTACATTAGCTGATCATATACATATACAATATTAGTATTCAACTTCATTTGACTAACATTATATGGCCTAGATTAATCTATTTCAGCCTGAATTTAGATTTTTAGATGCATAGATTTTTACGTACCTACTAGAAATAATGATGCCAGTGGATGAATGAGGCAAGTCGTGGCACAGGGGCACAAAGTTTGACTGTAAATGCGGCTGGTTGTGGGTTCGATTTCTACTCGAGGAAATTAAATATGTAATATTTTAATTTTCTCGCTCTAATAAAGATGCATAGTGCGGCGGTGAGCTCCGCCACTACACACTCAATTCTTCAGAATTCAGTGGAAAGTGAAAATCAGAAGTGTCTTAATGGAAACAGAGTATCTTAACACTACGTTCCCAGAATGCTATGTGCAAGACGGGATACCGGGGAAGTAAAAAAGAATGTCTGTAAAGAAAAAATGTAATATGCTAATATTGGAGTATAGTATTATTGCTATAAAAATTTTTCACATTGTCGTTTATAATTGTCGTTTAAAATTTTCATAATTTATATTGTTACATTTTAAGCATCATTACGATATATATATGCATCACTTCATAATTTCATATACATATAATGCTTAAAATAAACATCACACAACGACTGCCTCTGGGGCAATGAATTATCATTTAATAATATTTCCATTTTCGCTCTAGTACCAAGGCAAAAGCTCGGCGTTGTTCTTGACACGTAATACCTCAAAAATTCGGCGGAATGTGGGGGACAGAGTGTCTTAACACTGGGTTCCCTCTGCCTACCTTACTATATGTGGGATACATCGTGAAGCTGAAAAAAACTTGTAATTACGCAATGTGACGGTAAGAATTTAATGAATCTATAACTCTACTCGCTCAGATATAGGTATAACCTGGCAGACAAGGGATAATGGAGCTCAACTGCCTTTTGTTCCACGAAACAATTCTTCGGGCAATATTTACAACGCTATCAATGGACTGTTTTCCGTCAAATTTAGGCATGACCTTTGTTTTTAATTTAAGTGAAGACAATAAAGATAATTAAAGATACATTTCATACCGATATTACATTTAGATTAAAAAGATGTGACCTGAGTTATTATACTGAAAATATAATTATACGTTGACTAATACGGTTCAAATGTCTTTAAAAGTTTAATAGTAACCTCGCCATTTTATATGTTATTTATTATTTTTTTGTTGACGCTGTATCCCGCGCATAGGAGTGTGGGCAGGGCAACCAAGAGTTAAGACACTCCTGTTCCCATTTTCTACATAATTTTCAAGATATTGCGTATTAAATGGTTGAAAGGAACACCGCGCTTATTCTTGTACCAGAGCCATAACGATATAATTTAAATAATTCATTCTCTCTCGAGGTAATTGACCATTGCGACACGACAGCAAAAGCATACAATTTGCAATATGAAATTATCAAATACTACCTACATTTATTGTAATTGTATTATTAATATGTGTATTAAGCAAAAATTTTGATCATGAGTTTTACGAATTTCAAATATATGTGAATGAGAATAGGATATTAAGATACTAAAGTTCTCAATTAACGTATGTATATACTGTAAATCTAGTCGTCTTTTTTTATTTAATTTTAAAGAGAATTTGGGCACCCGTTTCGCTAGAAAAGGTTAATTGTATATATTTTAGGCATACAGAGCAGAAAAGAACCTATACATACAGTATGATTATTAAATTTATAACGTTACTTACTCTATGAAATGGAGATCAAATCAAATTGAGGAAATGACGTAAGCATTTATTTGTGAGGATTTTATTATGCCGAAATCCCAATGCCTATAATATTTTCCCGAGTGGTTTTCATATACTCGTAAGTAGATTACAAGGGAATGTATTACTGGGCTATCTTTATGAATCTACCCTCCTTACGTCAAGTGAATAAATAAAAATAATAACGTAACTTGAATGTAGGTAGTACTGGGCTTTAAATGTTTTTTTTTATTAATTTAATTCAGATTTTTGATCTTATTTATATTAATACCATCTATACTTCAAAGAGTAGACTCTTTAGATTCTTATTTTATATAAAATATTACTATACATTTACTTGATGGTTAATTAAAACGTGTAATTAACTAGATAAAACTAAAGTCCTAGGCCTCTCACTTAACAACCCTAAATTAGTTTCACGCAGATGTCTGTGTATCTAATTAAGCGTTTTTTTAGGGATATTAAATCCCATATCGTTTTCGATATTTGATAGGGTAAAATTCGTTAAAGCCGCCGTCCCTTGTCCTATCTTGAACCGCGAGGGTCGATCACAAAATATTCTGTACAAAAGTGCCATATGAATATTAAATGAAGACAATAATAGCTTGTTAAGTTTTATGGTCAAATAATAACTAATGTTTCGTGACGGAATGTAATTCTTAGAAAAAGCGAATTTTACTTTTTGACAAAGTGTAATAGGTTAATTTTAGTAGATTCAAAAAATCATTTGAAAATCCGTTAAGAATAGGATTTCTTTTGAAGAATATTACAACTTCGTAGTAATGTCAATTTACTTCATTTTCATTTCAAAGCGAGCAAAGATATGTATGTCCCCACTCAAGGAAATATGTTTATTTCCTTGAGTGGGGATCGAACCCACAACCAATGGCGTTTACAGTCACACTGTGCCACTGCGCCACGACTGGCCTTTGTAGAAAATGAGGAACTGAGTGTTTTAACACTAGGTTCTCTCTGCTTACCCTGCTGTGTGCACGATACAGAGTGAAGCTGAAAATAAGTCTCTACAGATTTCAAGGAGAAAAATATCTAACATATCCAATTGTAAATGTAAAATAAGACTAAGCTACATGCGCTTTATTTCGTAGCGCAGAGTATGTAAATATTCCCATAGACGGCGATCCCGGTACACATATTCATTTGGGCTCGTCGTTAACATTCAATTCACTTGCTTCAAATAGAATTAGTCACCTTCAACGTATACGGTACGTAATACGTATACGTAATCCAACGCGTCGAACACGTCACGAGTTAAATACTCGTCTCGCAGCATTCTGGCTTTATAATTAACTCTACGTGTTATGTGCTAAATATTACGCGCCGCCAACGTTTTGTACGTTATTAGAGTAATAAAGACGTTAAGGTAATTTACAAAATGCAAAATAGGCAAGTTGAAGCGTTCTCATATATGTATGTAACTATACAGTACACGATATATTCAAATTATTTATATTTTAGTTGTATAAAGTATAGTAAGCGTAGAGCACCTAGAGTTAAGACACTCCGTTCCCCACGTATCACCCAATTTAGAGACATTGCGTGACGAATCGTCGAACTCGACGCAGCGTTATGTCTTGACACCAGACTGAAAAAGTAAAAAACAATTAATCCCTCGTGTGACAATCAATCTACAACCACCGCGTTTACAGTCGGACGATGTTCCGATGTCCGATAAATATTACGCTTAATATATATATATATATAAATATTAATTTTAATACAGAATGAATACATTTAATAAAATATTGTATATTTTGATTTTTGCTTTTTTGTCTATAACTTTAACACCAACAGCACAATAAAAATACTAAAAAGCCTCAGCCTTAATGAAGTATTAATTACCGTTATCATATAGCGCTTTGATAATTAATTTATGGCTTAGATTTATGGCGTGGCCTGAGAGACGTATTCCGTAATCTGATTCTACTAAATCAATCCGCCACTAAGTGTTCCCGTATGAGCGCTCCTTTTACGTTTTAAGTTATATTAAGTTAAAAGTTTTTTTTTATAATTTTCTGCAACAGAACACAACATATACAGATTATGTTTGCTCGATTTCAACCAAGTAATCCTAATTCAACAAAACCGGCGTGTGTGGAATAAGAGCCATTACTGCGTAAGCGAAATTTAAAACAATATTTGTTCGGTCGTATATAAAAAAATACAATATTCATGAGAATCAGTGACAGTGACATAAAAATTAATTGAATACTTCGATAACATTACATTAATATTTAATAATGCAATTAAATAAATACACGACACAGAGTATTTATTACAAAGGATAAAGATTAATTCCGATGACCCCTCACATGGAGCTCGATGTAAAGAACAAATATAATCATGTAAATGTACTGTGTTGGAATTTAAAAGTCTTTTGCCTACAGCCCACGAGTAATATCAAGTTATCAACGAAAATTATTTCAAATTATCATTTCTCTAGAAGCTATTATACATACTTGGAAACAGATATTTTATATACAGATATATTTTGATATATTGTATGTCAAGTAAAGAAAGGTATAGAAACTCATTGGAATACCTTATTTGTACTGTGAACGCTTGCAATATATTCAAGGAGTAGTAATTCAATTAGTGCATATATATATATATAAAAATTTACAACGTTAAAATATTAAACAGATATGTATAGTAAAATGTGTCAGTTATAATAATATTTATATATTTACAAAGAAATAACCGGGACAGGGGTAAAATGTGACAGTGGAAAATATTTGTTGTACTGACGAGACAGAAACTGTTTTAACGAGCGGTATTCTAACGAGCAGAAACGTAAAAACTAATTCTAGGAAAAAATGAGGCGTCGACCATACTACAACCAGTTTTAAGTGGCACTGAACTAATGACTTCGGTACTTACATCATGGTATCAGATGTACTACTGCTATTTTTTTTATCTTATATTGACGTTTTTAGATTTTTTTCCTATGAATCAGAGTCGGAAGTTAGTGCCAAAACACTGCGCCCATCACTTAATACAACAGAACACAAAATCACTCCTCGTGATATCAAGGAACAGAATTTATTTTATTAGATTTTTTTTATATTATGAATTTAATATTATTATTTATTATATTATGAATTGAATAGGTTGTGCTTGTACTTTCTAAATGAACAATAGTAAAGTTAAGAATATATTATAAAAAGATTTTTTATTTTTAGAGGCCAGTCGTGGCGCAGGCTCAGGGGTACAAGGTGTGATTGTAAACCGCGACTGATTGTAGGATCGATCCCTTCGAAAATATTAATAAATCATTATTTATTTCACAGTCACGTATTAGTTTTTATATTTTTTATCGATTTTATCGATTATGAAATAACAATATACTTTTCGGATTTTTTCACAAAAATTATAAACGTCCATTTTGTTATGAAAATGTTGGTAAATTTATTCGCAACAAAATAGCTATTATTCAAAGTGTAGCGACACTTTGAATAATATATTTTCAAAGAAAATCTGAAACATGACCTACTTCTGCAATTTCTATGTATTTATAAATGTATACATATATATGTCCAAAATTGAAATGCTTTACTCCCATTGCTAACTCTGGGATCCGATTCTCCATTGATCCGATTCGCCTCGGTCTACTATATATCTTTTCAATTAACAATTTTTGTAGAGAGCTAAAACGTGTATAGCAATTGATATACGGCTTTTAATTAACAGATTTTAAAATATAAATTGAAGTATCAAATTTGAGAGGTATGTGAATAACTTTTATAAATTCCGAGCCAACTCGCTAAAGTAATTATAATTTTTCCAACGTCGCCATTGTACTACAAACTCTGCTCACGCAAACTTTTAATGCGACTTAAATTCAAATGCTATTTTACAGTTTCTCTTTGAAGAGTTAATTTTAATAAAATAATAATTACTAACTTGTTAAGTATGTACTACAGTTTTGAGAAGATTTTGTTGTACATTTTTGATTTCACTTGTTCCATTACAACTCGTCTTCCTTTTAGTTAAAAAGTTTTGTGCGAGTGTTTTTATAAAATATTGTGGAAAAAAAATATCGTGTTTCATATTACAAAAAAAAGAAGAATAAGATTTAACCACAAATGAATATTTTTTCATATCTTTTTATAAGTAAATATAGAAATATGTACATGTCAGGAAACAATGGGGCTGTAGATCTGAGTTAGTTTAAATTCCAATTCGTTTACTCCAACCATTCCTGAAATACAGGTTTTGACAGACAGACAACAGAGTGATCGTATAAGGGTTCCTTTTTTCCTTAAAAAGTACGGAATCCCAAAAACCTAGAATATAGAAGAGTATAATAATAGGTTAGACAGATGGAACCTGGAATCTAGTGTTAAGACTCCGTTGTCATTCACACACTCGCACTTCTGTTTCCTACTTTCCGCCAAATTCTGGACGACATATTCTATCAAAAAACATATAATTTTGCATAAACTTAATCCAAAACATGTAAAATTAATTGATATATTCGGTAATGGAAAGATTCATATTATAAAAAGGAAAAGAATAAAAGCCTTATATTCAAATAAATGACACTAAAGCCAAGCTTCAATGTCATTTGCAAGAAGCTCGAATTCCATGCAAATAGGTGCCATCAATCGAAGGATCTCTCTATCACAGACAAGGGACAAAGGCCCGCGAAGCTAGATTCGGAAGACTTATTACATCAACTAAAGTTTCAGAAAGATGTCTTTATTTTACCTCAACTTTGATCGAATAATTTCTTTGTAGGTACATTTTGAAATAGCTCTATTATGTTTATGGTGAATTTTCTATGAAATATAAAAATAAAATAGCTTCTACCATAAATACAATAAAAGATCTCTATTATATAAATCCAAAGTATTCATATTTTGCTCTTCACACTGTATCCCGCAGATAGCATTAAATATGTCCTTTTCTTGAGCAGAAATCGAACCCACAACTTGTCATGTTTACAGTCGCACGCTTGGACCTCAGCGGCACGACTTGACTCAAAACTATTTTCCGAATATAAATTTTGGATCACATTGTGAGACAAACAGCAGAAAGGACTAGAAATTGTAGTTATTGTATAGTTTCTGCTCATAAAAGATACATCATTACATAAATATTAATTTCCCACGTCAACAACCCCTATTTAGAAATTCAAATTTTTCTCAATGGGCGGATATGTTTCAACCAATTATAAATACTTTCTGAATCAGCGAGCTGAGAAATGCATGGCTCGTGATCTAAAGCTTACTAGAGGTGCGCTTTCGAAGAACTAACAAACGTTTTCCTCTTACACTACTTGACTTGAATCGAAGGAAAATATATATATAATGGAGTTATTAATTAATTTAATATATAACTCCATATATATTATATATATATATATATATATATAACTACATTGGTTGAAATTGTCACATCGGTTGAGTTTTCTTTAAATAAAAGAATTCCCAATGAATACAAACGTAGATGTATTATTAAAATTTTTAGACAAACCTTCTGAAAGACCAATATTTTTATCGGTAAAATTTATTTAACTACCTTCATGTTGCCATAAAATAGTGCTTTAATCAAATTGAATCGCACACTGCGCTATGAGAGTTGGGGGTAAAACGAATAATATTATGGAAACAAGACACTTTATATTCTAAGCACGATAACTCGATTAGCTGAGCTTTTCATATTGTTGACTTTACGAATTTTAAATCAACCTCATCCGAAATAAGAATTCAAATTAGTACAAACAGTAAGTATTACGTTTTTTATACGATTAAAAAACTCAAAAAAATCAAATCAGCTTCACGCTGTATCCTGCACACAGTGCAGCACAGTGTGGTGCAGTTAAAGTCGGTTTTATAATGTCGACTCATATATGTCTCTGAGATTCGTTGATGGTCAGAGGTGCGCTTTCTCCTCGTAGAACCTCGTTGAGCGCGTATGTCACGTCCAGTTGACATCTATAGTATCTCGCTAGCTCGCTAGCACTTGACTTATGGCCGTCATGAAGCTTAGACCTATATTTTTGGCTGAAGCTCCCCCCACGTCGGTGACAGTCCTTTATCAACCTGCTTTCATGTTATAATTACTTAATATTTATTAAAATAAGAAAAAACGATTATAAGCAACATAATAAGAATGCAATAATTAATATATTTCAGGTAAAATGTATTTCAACTTGGATATTTAATAATTTTAAATTCTTATTCATGATTATGAATAACACCATTGACGCCTCAAAACGTTAAATATTTTCTGACTACTCATACTGTTTGAGTTAATTCACACACCGTATTAAGAACAATGATATTTTTAATAGCCACCACTATAATGTGTAAAATATATTTTAAAGAAAATGTTCAATATTTATTTCTTTTTTAGCTTCACCCTGGATCCGGTAGGTCAGGGTAGGTACAAAGAACGTGGGAACCTAGTGTCAAGACACTTCTGTTTCACACTTTCCGCCGATTTCTGGAGGCATTGCTTAGGTTTTGAGCAGCGGAACTCAATGCCGCGCTTAGTAGCGCGGAGTAATGAAAATATTAAATATTTCATTTCCTCGAGTGAGAATCCAACCCACATCCTGTCATGTTTACAGTGTAGTTACATAATAATAAATTATAATAATATAGAATATAAGATACGTAGAAATTTCATTTTCGTAGCTTTTGTAGATAATGATAATCTTAAAAATACGAAACAATACAGAACACACAAATATAAGAAAGAAAACAATTTGCTAATATATAATGTAATAAAATCGTTTACTTTATATTATATACTATTCTTAACTCACAATATGACAATGGCCATTATATTCTGGCGGCGACAGCGGCCGACTCACTTGGGACAGAGCGTGTGCGCTCTTGCAGAAAGAGTGGCGTAAGGAATCGATCAAAACTGTTTTACTTAAATAAAACGTAGAAAACAACGAAGCCGACTTTTTCGCAACTTTGCCTTGACACAAGGTGGCCTTGGTACGAGTGAAAATGTCTCACCGTGTCATCCCTCAATATTAAAACACATTAATATCAATAGTTTTTATCTATAAATCCTCGCGTTTGTGGTACCTTAATATGCACCACAAACGCGAGGAGGCTACTTCAGTTACAAAAAGTAAAAAAATGTATGAAGTTCACTCGAAATGTAATGTCGAACATTGCTTAAAAGATTTGAAACAAAAAAAAAAGACAAATCATAATAGTGTGCAAAATACATAAAATCATATGCATGCAATCATAAACTAGTTTCCAATAATATTATATTTATATACACATGCATAAAGGTTAACCTGGAATATAAATCAATAATATTACTTATTATAATATCATAGATATTTGAGGCCGTCACGTCGTGACGCCGTCCATTGCCTACGCTACTACGTGCTTGATACAGCGTGAAGCTAAAAAAAAACTGCCATATACTTTGGAGGTCAACCGTGGCACAGGGGCAAAAACGTGTGATACGTAGATCCCGTTCGAAAAAATAAAATATTATATATTTGCATTTATTTACTCTGATATCGAGGCAAGGCGAGAATTGCTAAATGCCTCCAGAATTCGGCGGAAAATGGGCAATGGAAATATCTTAATGGGAACGGAGTGTGTTAACACTAGGTTACCAAGTTCCCTGCTATGTGCGAGATCCAGTGTCATGCAAAAAAAACTTTGGCTCGATGTAATTGTTAAAAAAATTCAAATGCATTGTGATTTCGATTCGTAGATTCTGTTATGAATTATGAAGCGGAAGATTTATGAAGATAAAAATGAGCAAAAGACAAATAATATGCTCTCCATTTTATATTATTTATATGATATTTTTTTCAAATAATCTCTCAAATATATGTCTCTACAATAATCAAAGATATAAAGAAAATTGCACCTTTTATAAAAACATTTTTAATTATATTAATACAATAAAATGTAATAAGAAGTGTTTTAATGATAACAATAAAGCTAATTTATTAATAATTTAGGTCAATCACGCTTGTCGTGGCCGTCATTTTAGCAGTCACCCTGACATTAAAGGCAATACAGTGTATTATTGGTAATACTATATAAGTTACGAAAACTAAGCAACGGGCATCATTTGGCAATAGCTCACTGCATCCAGGAGAACAGGACAATGAAGACCAGCGTGGTATTTATCTTAAATATCTTAATAGTAGTGGCATTCGCAAGAGATGTCCGCCACAAACGAGGATTAGATCTCGACGACTCAGCGTCTAATCTATGGGAAAAAGGTGATGGTGGGGACCACCATGGCGAACACCACAGTGAGGACGGTGCGTACGGAGAAAAAGGATACAAGGGACACCATGAATATGATTTCGGCAAAAAAGGACACTCATTACATGAAGGAGACAAAGGCAACTTTGGAGAAAGTGAAGGTCACAAAGAACATCATCACCATGACGATGGGTACTACGGTGAAAACCATCATGGAGAAAAGGGTGAAAAGGGACACAGCTTTGAAGAAAAAGGACATTTCCATAAGGGGCACTCAACTAAAGGTCATCACGGAATTCATAAATTAGACGAATTTAAGAAAGACAAACATTTCCACGATAAGCACGGTGAATCTGGTTTTGAAGAAGGATATGGTGGCCATGATCATGAAGGTAGCTACAAAGAAGGAGGAGATTTCCATAAGGGACATAGCGAAGGAGGTTTTCACGAACATGAGCACGGCCAAAAAGGACACAATGAAAAGGGAGGTCACCACCATGACCACAAGGGCCACCACGACGAAGGTGGCAACAAAGAATACTGGGGCCACCACGCAGGACATGGAGACAAAGGAGGGCACGAAGATCATAAAAGCTGGGATTGGAAAGGTCATTGATTATTATGTGTGAAAAACATGTTGAATTGAACATGTAACGAAATGATTTGATATTTTTGAGTGTGGTTGTATTTTACTTATTTACTAATTTATTACAATAAACTTTTTTATTTATATGAAATTATATTGAATACTTCTGCCCCCCATAAAAACTAATTCCTATATTTAACAAATTTTGAAATTTAACCCCTGCTATTTTTAAAAGTTATAAATTAAAAATCACTTTATAAACAGAAAATTATAAACTAAAAATGGCCAAGTGCACTGCTAACTCTAACTAAAAATTAGTTTGTTCTAGAATAAGAATAAATTGAAACTATCGAATTGTCTGTCTCACAAAATATATTAAACCAAAAAAAATATATCTGTAAATATAATCTAAAATAATATAATACGGTTTTGTTATGGTACAGCTCTACGAGTATATATGAATACTGATAATATCCAATGTTCTATTGCAAACAAACGACATGTTGTTTAACCTAAGTTTAATGTGAAAGTATCCCTGGATATGTTTCATATTCTTGGAAAATAATTTAGCCCGCCTCTATATTTACTGTATCAAGTTGCGGTAGTTGCCAATTTCCACAAAGAGGAAATGATAATACAAGTCTCCAAAAGCTGTATCATAGCAGTTCCAATGCTGGATTCGACGTTGTTCAAATAAATAACTTTAAATTGCGTTTTCTGCATTATTTTACAAAACTTTCTATTTAACTGACTTATTATAATATAAGTCAAATTTATAACTTATTTTAATGTGTATTTTGTTTAAATATATATCACAAAGTAATCTCCCTGCTGTATGATAAAAGATGTGAAAATAACTAAAATATGATCTACAATTATAAAACATTTAACTCCATTTTCACGCAAAAAGTAATAAAGAAATGAAGGGATTTAGATGAAACATAAAGTTCTAGTTCGAAACTTAAAGTTTCTAATTCATCATAATAACGCATAAGCCACAAACAATTTATGTATACATTTTGTATAATTTGGCCATAAAATAATAATAAATTTAACGCATTTGTGTTGCTAGTATTTTTAAATTGGATATTGCAGGACAGTAACAGCTACACGTGACGGTTATAGGATAGATCCCAACAAATGAAAGGATTAAATTTGTTTTTTTTTTTATTTTATAGCTATTATAAGATAAATTGCGTACGTAATATAGACATTAAGTGGAAAACGGAGAATCGCAACTCTACGTTTACATTGCCTACTCTGATAATATATTCAGAACACGCGGGAAGTTATAGATATTATTTAATTCATTTTTATAATCACGAATTAAAAATTCGAGGAGTACATGTCCTTTGATTCGGAAAAATAAAGAGTAAGATGGTAAATGGCAAGATTCCAGATTTCAGAAATAAAAGACCCAAAGTAAAAAATGGTTAGTGAAATAAAGTATTCAGTTGGTAAAGTTCGGAAACTAAGCTTTACACTTAAACGTGCTTGGTATTCTAATTTCTTTTTAAAGTTAAGGTAAAAAAAAATTAATATATATATATTTTTTCATTTTATCTTTATCTAAAAAAAGAAAACGAAAAACTACAAATAAATCACATAATCTACTATTTAACCTTTTGAGTTTGCGCTGTCCCGCACGTAACAGGAAAGGCAGAGGGAATCTGGGAGCGAAGTGTTAAGACAGTCCCTTATGAATAAGCACATTCCGTTCTCCATGTTCCTAATTCGTGAGGCTCAACGCCGCGCTGTATAGGAAAATAAAATGTTAAATATTTCACGCCACCGAGCAGGAATCAAACCCACAACCGTCGCACTTACAGCCGCATGTTATGCTTCTGCGCCACGCCGGCCTCACGATTATAACCGAGTCCATCGTAACGTGATTTCCAGCTAAAGAATTAATTTTTAGGCAATTTATTTTGATATTACGTATTCTTACAAAAATAAATAGTTTTGTTCAATAAATATCGAATAACTTATTATTTATGAGGTATATTGACAATCATTTCTTCTCTTATTCAGTGTTTGACCGTAAACGCCATGTTCGTGGGCTCATGTTTTATTATCACTATGGCAAGACAAAGACTTCTTGCCACTAGGTTTTCTCTGTTTAACCTGCTTTAATTTTAGCATCTCTACTGTCTCTTGGAGCACAGAATAAATCTTAATCTATAATCAAAAGATACGTACATGCGTTATGTATCGTTTTTGCTGAACTTTGAATGAAATTCGCCACTCTTTTAATTAATTAATTAATTATAATTTATAAGGTACTAGAGTTATAAAACTTACCACAATTTAAGAAATTATAATAAATATAATGGAAGAAATGAAAAGTGAATATTATCATATAATGAAAAACCACATTATAAACTTATTTTTATTGTTCATTTCATACAAATTTAGTTTAGTAACTTTTATAAGTTGTACTTCCCGTAGACCTACAATCCGACTCGCCCTTGGCTAGTTTTTTATTCAATAAACGTTAGTCTTACAGTGGAAAAGTATTTACATTCGTTACCATGGCAATTTTAAATATTTTTTGTGTGCAATGAAGAATATTCTATTCTTCAAAAAAAGAAACAAAGAAAAAATGTACAACAACAACATATATTTATAAGATACATGCAAACCCGGTAATAGTAGAATAACATTAAAATTCTTCAATTCATCTATAAATCTAGAGAAAGATTTATAAATTTCATACATATTTTCTACAAAAAAATAATTATAAAATTATAAATTAGTTGAACACGAAATATTTATGTAAAAAATAAAATAAAAAGTACTAGCTAAGGATTTCTTTACAGAGGATTATAAATTTGCAATTGTAATATAGATATTCTTGAAAATTAATAATCTATCCAATTATGTTTCTATCATTACTATTATGCTTGGCAATACTACTCACGTACCACAAAAAAAAACGTTTACCAAAGCGATCCCGCCTGGACCGCGACGGCTAAGCCGCTCAATCCTGATCGACAATATATATTACAAAATAAATCGCGTTATGTTTCTGGGTGTACATTGTAACATAACTAACGTACTACAGTCATTAAAATGTTTAATACCTGGAAGTGGAAATCTTTACTATCGTTCATTACTTTTGCAACCTTGACACTAAGTTTGCGAGCAGCAATAAGTTTCTTAATCATAGCTGCTAGTTAGTATAAAATATCATCGGTACCAAAGCAGGTATCAGTCAACAACTGTAGCTTGTCTTACCAACCATGAGAAGTCTTCTAGTTCTATGTGGGCTTGTAGCCTTCATTGCGGTGGTCTCCGCTAGGGAGATCCGGGAGAAGAGGGAAGCTGATCTGGAAGTCGCAGCCTCGGGTCATCACTGGGACAAGGGCGGCGGCCATGACCATCACGGACACCATCACCACGATCACGGCGACCATGACCATAAAGGACACAAGGGGCACCATGAGCATCACCATGGAAAGCATGGCCATCATCACCATGAAGGTCACAAGGGACACCACGGCGAACATGGCGGTCACAAAAAGCACCATCATCACGATGAAGGATATCACCACCATCACGGGCATGGGGAAAAGGGAGAACATGGTCACGGCCACGATGAACACGGTCACTGGCACAAAGGACATGACACAAAAGGACACCATGGTATTGAGAAACATGATGAATTCAAAAAGGACAAGCATTTCCATGATCACCATGGCGAAAAAGGTCATCATTCCCACCACGGCGGACATCATCATGAGGGCGGATACAAGAAGGGTGGTCATTTCCATAAGGGGCACAAACACGGTGATCATCACGAACACCATCATGGCAAGAAGGGTCATCATGAACATGGAGGACATCATCATCATCACAAGGGACATCACGGTGAAGGTGGTCATCATGAGCATCATCATCACCATCATGACCATGGCAAGAAGGGAGGTCATGAAGACCATAAGCACTGGGGACATAAATCTGGCCACTAAAATGTGGAGCTTAGTAGTTAACGAATTGTTAATTGTTGATTTTACATGTTTGTTATTTTGTTATGTTTTTACTACAAGAAATAAAATCATTTTTTAATTAATTTTTTAAAATTATTTATTTCCATAGTAACCAAATATCAAATTCAATAAAAAATATATAGCATATATATATATAATTTATATTTTGTCCATAAAAAAAATCTCAATTTGATTTATCGATCAAATATTAATCTAAACTACAAATTGTGCTAATTACATTTTATAAATCTGAAAATGCATATTGTATTATAGTTATACTGTTTATAAAAAAATAGTTAGATTCAAATTATTATTCTCAAATTAAATTAATAAAGTGTAAGTTCTATATCGTAAAAATATCTTCTTAACTAATATTTACTAATAATATATAACTTGCAATTTATTTAGTATATATTTATATTTAAAAGATTCTTTAAAAACCATACTTTCGTAATTAAATAAAAGAGTTAATTCGTTGACTTGCTTGCTTGAAACACACTCTCCATTTCCAATTTTATTAAAGAAAATTAAGAAATTAAATAAATCTTTCAATAAAGAAAGCAATATAAAATTACAGATAACGGAGTGTTTAAACACATGCCATTCACCTTTATATTAGAAAGAATCTCAAAAACACGGACGACAGAAGTCAGTAGAACATTGAATAATATAATTAAAGAAAAAAAAATATGATTTTAAGGCCGTCGTGGCGCAGGGGCACAAGGGTGTGACCGTAACGCGGCTGTTGTGGTTCGATCCCCACTCGGGGAAACTAATTATTATTTATTAATATTTTTATTTCTTCAAATAAATACTTTTTATTGTTAAAAAAAATTTGCATACGAGTTTATATTTATATAATCATAAAGAAATCCACAATTAAATATCAAGCATTTATTATTATTTTATTTTAAATAGACGGAAATACTTATATTATCTCTGTGCTTAATATTATAGTCTATTATATTAAACAGTGAAATTTCCTGTAAATTAAAAAAAATCTTATTTATTAGTCTCTGAGATGTTTAACTAGAAAATAATATAGTTATAAATTTAACGAATACGTAAGTTTAAGATTTTGCTTAGTTTTTAATCCTGAAATAAACGAGGGAAAAAATATTGCCTTTTCACAGCGTGACACATTAGGGAAGACAAGCGTTACTTGTGACACGATGGATTGCCTGTGTGAGTGGATGCGCCACTTTTAACAGATACATACATTTACGTTATATTTCTCTATCGAAAGGTTTTCGCATAAAATAATATCATTTATTTATAATTTTTATACCAAAAACCTAAATTTGTAGTGTTCTACAAATAACGCAACGTATATTCAACATTAAAATTATTTTTATGCATCTTCCAGCTTTAATAAAACCGTACCTTGTATTAATAGAAGCTGTTGTAGCGCAGGGAATCAAGGATGTGACTGTAATGGGATATTTATTACTATTTTCATTTCTTTTCTCTGGCACCGAAGCACAAAGCCCGGCGTTAAGTTCCACCACTCAACACGCAATGCCTCCAGAATTTGGCAGGAAGTGGGGAACGGAGTGTCTTAAAACCGAGGTTCCCTCTGCCTACCCTGCTGTGTGCGGGATACAGCGTGAAGCTGAAAAATAACATTATTTACAGTGGCGTCATCAAATGATACCACAAAATGAAATTAGTGAAGCGACTTCGCAGGAACTTGTTTCCACGCGTCACGATACTGTCCGCGCGCCTACCTGCGGCTATGTCTCCAGGTAGAAATGACATGGGTACCTTCAAAAAGTGCGTCTATCTCCCCCATAAAGGCCGGCAATGCACGTGAAGAGCTTCTCTGGAGTTGCACGGGGAGTCCCACTTGGGGTAATATATTTAATATTTTCATTTCCTTGCTACGCTACGCTGCATGCTACGCTTTGTCTCATTACCAGCAATGAGTGAAGTATAAAGTATGAAATTATACCTTTGTAGTTATTTAAACAAAACACTATAAAACACAAATGTATAATATTAGCGTATAAATAACTTTTTTAAGTTTGTAAACTTTGAAATTCAATCAATAAATCATAAATTATTCAAAATTTAGGTAACAACATCAGTTTGGTAATATTTTTTACGGATTTTACGGATCGTCTTAACACTAGGTTCCAAAGTTCCCTCTGCCTGCCCCCCCCCCCTCCCCCTGCTATGAACGTGAAATTTGTGAAAATGAAAATAGGATTAATTGACAATTTTTTATTTAATAAATTTATTTATGTCACTTTGTACAACAAATAATAATAGAAAGTATACAAACCTAAACTTCACAGAACAAGTAGTCATAGCATAAAATATATTTAATAAATCTTACAATAATTGAAATTAAATAGTTAACCTTGACAATACAGAACAGCCAAGCATTTACCGTCTATTGCAATCATTGCCTAATATTGGTACTGTGAAAATTGACCGGCCGTGTTTATAAAACGTTGTGGACTGTAATAATATCCATAGATTAATAAGTGTCAGTAAAAATAACAACAAGTAGCATAATGAAGGTGGCTCCTTTATTGGCCTGCCTCATAGCCCTCGTTGCTTTAACATGTGCACGGGATATCCGAGAAAAGCGTGCAGCGGACCTCGAAGCTGCAGCTTCACATTACGAGAAAGGGGGAGGCAAGGAACACCACGGACACCATCATCATGAACACGGCGGTAAGGACCACAAGGGATACAAAGGACATCATCACCACGAACATGGTAGGAAAGGACACCATGACCACGAGGGCCACAAAGGACACCATGAACACCACGGAGGACATAAAAAACACCACCACCATGACGACGGCCATCACCACGAACACCATCACGGTGAAAAGGGCGAGAAAGGCCACGGATTTGAAGAAAAGGGGCACTACCATAAAGGACACTCTACCAAGGGTCACCACGGAGTTCATAAAATAGATGAATTTAAGAAAGACAAACATTTCCATGACAAACATGGAGAACACGGCTTCGAAGAAGGCTATGGTGGGCATCATCACGAACATGGCCACAAAAAGGGTGGTCATTTCCATAAGGGTCATGACCATCATGGACATCACGAACATCATCACGGTAAGAAGGGCCATCATGAGAAAGGAGGTCACCACCATGAACACAAAGGTCATCATGATGAGGGTGGACATCATGAGCACCATCACCACCACAGCGGTCACGGCAAAAAGGACGGCCATGAAGATCACAAACACTGGGGATTTAAAAAGGGTCATTGATACCTTTTTCATAGCTGTAATATTTTTCACGATTGTTATTGAATGTAATTTAAATATGTTAAAGAAGCACATGTAAATAAACACTTATTTTATTACAACTCTGTCTTTTTTTTTCACTCTGTAAGGTTAATGCTGTTAGCCTTTTTGGCTTTTACAGCGACACCGAGTGGGTAAGAAAGTGGATACTTTGTTTCTGAAAGATTTGCAAGCACTACGTGGCTTCTTGAGAGGATGTCGAAGGTGGCAAGGGCGTCCCCTGCGGGAGTCGACTTTCGGACCTACGCTTGCAACATTGAAGTTATTGACATCCAATAATTGACACCTACTTATCGATTGAGACAGAAAGAGAGAGGCTCCGAATATAAATTATCTTGTACTAAAAAAATACACAAAAATTATTTTCTTTTGTAAACTACAAAAAAACCATTTTTTTTATCAGTGTTATATCGTAAGTCCTTATACATTAGGTTGCTAAGTATATATGGAATCCTGGATAATCACTAAGGAATATTTAAATTGACCCATAACTTTATGAATATCGGCAGTGAGAAGTAGAAATACATCAGCCCAGCTTCAGCCATATTAGCTTGCTTTCTTTAAATGTAAAAATGCAGTTTATATGAACCAGTTATTAACATTTGTTATTCCAAAAATATAAACTAACTTCAAATAGTTTCTAATAAGGTGAGATAGTACGAATTTCTTAAAAATTCATAAAATAAATTAAAAAAAAATAGCTATCAAAAAATATAAGCTAGACTTAAACTCTTAACAATCAGCCTAAGAAACGCAGATGTTACTATTATTAATTTAGTAATTTATTACTTCACTAGGTTCCTTCTGCCTACATAAGAAACAAAGATAAATAAATTATAACATTAGAAATAAAAATAAATAAACTGCTTCTGTTATATAAAAATTATTTGTCATATCTATATTTTACAATATTATTTGACTTCTTTTAGTAATTAGACAAGAAAAAAAAATCAATTTATATTTTATACTTTAAGAGTTATATTTATCTTTAAGAGTTTTCGTTATAATACCAAGCGTGTAAAATTGTAAACGTGTAAAAATCATATCGAACACTCTTCATATAAGCTCCTAATTAAAGTTAGTCGATAATTGAACAACAAATAATCATAAAATAAAATATATTAAAGCACTCCATATATAAAACTGAAGGATGAAAAACAATCAAGAGAGCATGCCGTGTGGTATGTCACTAGATATATCCTTCTAACTGGTATGGAAGTTTCTTTGAGAATTATTGGATTATGCCATAATTTTATGAGATATTCGCTTGGAAAGTAGTAAAAAATGTGTCCACTCTCCCCTGTAATTTTCCAACTACAGAGAGGAAAATTGTAGAAAAATTGGGATTATGTAATAAATAATAGAATTTGCCTTAAGAGATATGATAAGTGAAATTGAGAACCTCCTCCTTTTAACCTAATGTTTTATTATTCTTTTTTATTATTTATTGGGGGTCCACGATGGAATGATGGCCTGCAGCGACCCCTGCCAGCCCTTACGAGGGCGGCAACGCTCCATCCGCCACGTGCACCTCAAGAGAGCGCACTGATCTATATCAGTGACCCCAAAGCAACGCGTACCAGTGCATTGGGGCCGTCACCCAACACGCCATGTCCGAAACGACAGGAACTACAAACAGCTTATAATCTCTTAATAACGATTATAATTGATTCTTCTAATTTTAATCTTAGAATTACGTGATGTCAGCATTTTATTGATAATCTGTGCTAATTGCTTATTGTAAATATATGTATATGTGAAACTAATTGGAATTTTATTCTAGAAATAAACATTTTTATTGTTATTATTCTTATAAAAAGTCTGTACAAAATAGAATGTTAGGAATAATATAATGGTGGTAATATATGGCGAGTCCCACTCAGTCTTGGCGGGTTTCAAATGTCTTTGAAATATATTTTTAAATATCTTAGGTATTAAGCGTTGGCATTTACTATATCCCCTGAAATACAATTCCGATCGCAAATCTGATGACTGCTACACTTTTGCTGAGGATGATGTAATTAGTGAAAATATCCCCCGGATTTATATCACATTAGCTCCAGTAGGTGAAGGATTTAACGTGACGTTAGATGAAGCCATAAATCTAGTGTGAGGTGTGACATCGCTAAGCCCTCGCCCGCTCATTAATTAGTGTAAAAGCATTATTATCAGAATATATCTTATCTATAGATTATGTGTCCGAAAAATCACCTGATTTAAGAAAACGAGAGGCCTCCATTAACAACAAATAATCTATATGTGTATAGATATTATAAATATAAATAAAGCACGTACACGATGTAGAATGAAATTTCTGATTACACAAGTATGTGCTGTACAAGAATATATTATTTATATTGAATAGGTTTAGGTTTTCACTTAGTAGAAGAAGAGAAGTTTAGAGAATTTCAAACCACTCCATTGTTCGCATTCTCCAGAAACCAGGATATAACGGGTTGAATGGTGAAACATGAAGACACTATTTATCTTGTCTATAGTGTAATGATTTAATTATAATCACACTACTACGAAATCACAACCACTGTCATGCTTCAGAAAGAAAAACAAATAGTAGCACAAAGAAAGATATTTCATATTTGTACAGTGTATTGAATGCAAAAATTTTGAAACGTTTTTACTACATTAAAATAATAACAATATTGAAAAAAATGTGAAGCAAGTAGCGTTCTCTGACAATAAATGGTCTTTCTTAGCGACAATTGTTACAGAAACGCTGGCAACAGAAGTTGTAACAACAGTGTAGAAATTTGAAGTGTGCATTTCACTGTGATAGGATATTTGGTCGTTACCGTCCTTATCAAAAGAGGCTAAATTTCCTATAAGTAAAATATTGAATTCCTCCATATTCTTCGAGCTGTTATCATTTGATTCCGATTGTCAGTCAGCGCAACAAAAAAAACACTTTACTTTTCGATTCAAATGCATAATACTTAAATGCTTACGCAGTTCCAGTGAAATGTTTGTGAACTTATTGCTTTTTGCGTTATATTTTATAATAAACTTCTTTTTATAGTATACTTCTATAATAAACGCCTGACTGTGAAAAATATATTATTTATATATTATTTTCCTTAGAGCTAGCTATTGTATCACGGTATCAAAATACTAATTATTAGAAACATTCAATAATTTTACAATAATATAAAAAATCTTTATTTTCTTACAAATTATTATTATAATTTAATGTTTTTAAATACTTATTAAATAACATTATCTACCATAACAGCTAGGTATGTAAATTCAGGTCATTTTGAATCGTCCCATTTTCAATATGAATGTGCTATTAATAAATAAATATGTGACCAGACGTTGTGTATACGATATTGCAAGCCATGTCAATGTGAACAGTATAAAGTCTATTTCGTGGACACTTTGGAAGCCTTTAATTGCCTTTTTTGTACCCATATTTTTTGTGATGTTCATGTCCATCTTTCTTAGCGTGATCGTGATGGTGATGATGGTGTTCATCATGTCCTCCGGAGTCCTTGTGTCCTTTATGTTCATGGTGGTGACCTCCTTTTTCATGGTGACCCGTTTCTCCATGCTCATGTTCATGATGTCCACCATCATGATGACCCTTCTTGAAGTGACCACCTTTCTTATACCCATGTTCTTCGTGGAATCCACCATGCTTCTCTTCATGGCCAGAATCTCCTTCTTCATCAAAGAAGTGTTTATCTTTTTTAAACTCGTCAACTTTGTGTATTTCGTGATGTCCTTTAGTGGAGTGTCCTTTATTATAATGACCCTTTTCTTCATACTTGTGGCCTTTTTCTCCTTTTTCACCCTTATGATGTTCATCATAATGTCCACCTTCGTTATGGTGTTCTTTTTTATGACCGCCGTGATCGTCATATTCTCCTTTATGGTGTTCTTTATCGTGATGACCTTTCCTCCCTTCCTCATGGTGATGATGACCTTTGTAACCTTTGTGACCTTTCTCCCCATGCTCATCTTCATGATGGGCATGATGCTCCCTACCGCCGCCTTTCTCAAATTCATGATTTTGATTTTCTTTTTTGTGTTCAGTAGCGGCTTCTTTTTGATCGCTTAATTTTTCTTTCTTCGGTAATTCATCTTCTTTCGGAGGAAGTCGTCTTGCTTGAGCGATGGCAATCAAAGTCACCAAACCTATTACTAATATTAATCTCATGCTTAAAATTTTGAGAGACGGCTCGATGCAGATCAATTGTATTTGAAATTGACGACATTACTGATAGCGCAGTAGTTTTATATAAGGAGTTGAGTAACCGTCGCCAAGGAGCGCGTCGCGTGACAATCTCGATAGTTCATTGTCGCAAGAGTGCAAAAGTATTTCTGCTATAAAATCTAAATACTGTGCATGTGAATCGTAATTTTATCACACGATACAAAACATCGAAAAAAATTGAATCTTCTTAAACACATAAAATATATCTTTTTTAAAATATATATATTTCTTTTTGCAATTGTAAATATAACTATTATAAATATTATTTGTTAATTAAATATTATTGTAAATATTTAATTATTTCTTTTTTTGCTTTCGTATTATAATATTATATATGTGTGTATGTGGTATGTCGATACATCATTACTTAGCAGTCATTATTATTATGAGAGCTCTTAAAATAGATAAATATGAACTTAATTTGATTTTTTTTAGTTAAATCATGAAATTTGCTATTTATCATTTTTATTATATGACCTACCCTTGACCCAGACCTGTTGTTCAATTATTCAAGGCTGGAATTTCGTAATATTTATTACTTGTTGTCCAGATATAACATAATATTTGTTAAAGAAAATATACTTGGACAAGTTAGTGAAGTAATCATTTAAGACGAATCAACGTCGACACTGTTAAATTGCATAATTTGTATTATCGTCTATTAAATTTCATTACTTTTAGATTAGTTTTTATTATATAGACTAGAAAAATTTTAATTATAAAGCACAATAGAAAACTTCAATAAAAGACATGAATGTTGTATATTTAATTTTCTTTTTTATCTGTATGTAGAAACTCTTAAATTTTTTTCAATTCAATTACCATTAATCGAAGGTTTATTTTATTTAAATTAACACAAATATAAATGTAATTCTTCTAATTAAGACCTAAAATAAAAATTCTTTAACCGTAAAGGTACGTGTTAAATATTTTTGGGGAGCCGACGTTTTGACGAAATGTATAATACTTTAAAAATGTTAAAAACTTTTTACACAAATGTAATCTTTCAGCTTCACGTTTTACCTGGTACATTAGGCCTAAAGAAGTGCTTACAACACATTCTCCGCTTAGCGCCAGAATTCAAAATATAGCGTATTTAGTGGGAAATGGAATTGTCTTAACACTAGGTTCTCCCATCCGGTGAAGCTGTCAAAGCCAGTCCAGGTCAACAGCAATAAAATCCATTCGAAAAAAAATCTATGTTCTCAGGTTTCCTCTGCCTACCCTGATATGTGCGGGATACAGCGTTAAGCTAAAAAAGTGGTTAAGTCGAGTCAGAATCGTCCACCGAGACTTACGTTCCAATTTCATAATTGAAGATCAACGGGAAGTACGACTAATAATAGTCGTACAAACTTAAGTTTGCGGGTATATGCACTCATTTTATATGAAATGAACTACCAACATAAGTATATAATATAAATATGTTTCAGATGTTTAAATTTACTTTCATTGTAAATTTCTTCTTTCGTGCTGAATTTTATAACTGTAGGTCCACGTTTGCATAACTGTAGGCAAACGAGTGTTCTGGTCACCTGATGGTAAGTAATCACCGCCGCCCACGACCGCGTGCAAGACCAGAGGAGCTACAAGTGTGTTCCCGATCGAAAAGATGGTGATAGACGCGATTTTTGAAGTTACCCATGTCATATCGATCTAAGAACACCCATCCCGGGTAACCCATTCCACAACTCCTTGGCGCATGGAAGGAAGCTCCCACGCAACCGCACAGTGGAATGCCACGTATCCAGGTGGTGTGGATGATATCTAAGTGTGTGACGTACTTTGACGTAGGTTAGAAAATTAGGCGGCAGGTAACAGTTTAAACGTTCTTCAGAACACTCCCCATGATAAATGCGGAAGAGAACGCACAGCGAGGAGACATCTCTACGCAAAGCCACAACCTTTCACAGATCATTCATATGAGGCCGAACCTGGGCCCTATATAGGTCAAATCGGAGTTTTGGCGTGGAGTACCATCTCGCTCTGCTGATGACCCCCAATGTGTTTCTTTATTAATATACATATAATTTTACTACGACTTACGACTAGCCCCGTTAAAATGTAAACTTGTATTTTAATATCTCTAAATTAAATTTAATAAAAACAACAATAAAAAAATTACGGTAAACTTAACTTCGGGGCTAGTGATGGCGCAAGCTATCCCCACTCGAAGAAATGAAATGTTTATTTATTTTTATATGTTCATTTCTTCGCTCTGGTGTCGAGGCGCGGCGTTAAGCTCCGACACTCAACACGCTATGCCTCCCAGACTCCATTTGGCAGAAAATGAGGAATGAAGTGTCTCAACACTATATGGTGATTCTGACAGCTGAAGCTGATTTAAATTTTTAAATTAAATTAAATCAATTTTATTTAATTTTTAACAATAAAAAGCAGTATATTTCACTTATCTCCTTATCGTCTATACTTCAATGCCGAGTCGCAATCTCGCATTAGCGTCTTGACCGTAAGGATCGGACGAGATTTATCTAGACTTTTCTCAGTCCAAAGACTGTGAATTATTGACTTAGAAGTGAGTAAGTACTAACTTATTGAGAAAGTTATCAATGTCAGTTTGAATACAGATCAAATGCAATCTGCGGTTTTCTACAGAAAACGTTGGAAATGGTTGATTGCAACTGCAGCCGAGCCTCATTTATTGTTTATGTCAAAGTGGGCCGATATCGGACACTGGTCTACTTTCTCAATATTCGTTTAAGAATGTCGATGTCGTTGGAAAAAAAATCAACTAATAAACCACAAACCGATAGAATTATGTAACTTTGTTGTCGAAACAAATAAATACTGTGAAATTGTTTAGTTTATATATCTGAAATAAAGAGTTTCATTTGCCACAACATTACCTCTACCGACATTGAAAACTGATTATAAATTAAGCAACAAACAAACGAAATAAAGTTAAACATTTTATTATTAACAAAACATCACAGTCAATATCAGTAGTACAAAAACTTAACAAAAGTGAGCTTATTCATACATTATCTAGTCAATGGCTTAACTGACTTTGTATATAACATACATCTGGCTTATTTATGTCCCTTCTTGTAGCCCCAATGCTTGTGGTCCTCGTGGCCACCTTTCTTTCCATGATCATGATGATGATGATGGTGCTCGTGATGACCCCCTTCATCATGATGATCCTTATGGTCATGATGATGTCCTCCCTTTTCATGGTGTCCTTTTTTACCATGTTCGTGATGATGGTGTCCACCGTGCTTGTGACCCTTGTGGAACTCACCACCCTTCTTGTGGCCATGTTCTTCATGATGCCCGCCGTGGTGTTCTTGATGACCACCTTCGTGATGATGATCATGGAAATGTTTTTCTTTTTTGAATTCATCATGTTTGTGGACACCATGATGCCCCTTTGTAGAATGACCCTTATGGTAATGTCCCTCTTCGTGATGTCCATGTCCTTTATGACCCTTTTCGCCATGGTGATGTTCATGATGATGACCATCATCGTGATGATGGTGTTTTTTATGTCCGCCATGCTCGTCGTGATGTCCTTTGTGTCCTTCGTGATGATGGTGACCTTTTTTGCCATGCTCATGGTGATGGTGGCCCTTATAACCTTTGTGCCCCTTGTCACCATGATCATGATGATGATGTTCATGGTGTTCTTTTCCGCCTCCTTTATCCCATTTTCCTCCATGGTGACTAGCGGCCTCCTCCAAATCTGCAGAACGTTTCTCCCTAGGAAGCTCCCGGCAGCTGACACATGCCAGCGCCGCTAAAGCGACACAACTAAGTATTATTGTTCTCATCTTTCCACTGTGCCTCCTGAATGAAGGCAGGTGACTGATATCTTTGTGAATGACAGATAACGTTTTATACTATCTGTTTTCTTTAGTAAATACTTGTGTAACTTGAGCGTCAAGGTTGCAACTTTGTCGCAGAAGCGAGTGGTAACGACGCTGAAACTGTTCTCTCAAACAAACAATAGGTAGAAAACAGCCTTTTCTCTTCTTACTAAAATGTACCACCATTCGGATGTGGTTCTTTATATTGTTGTATTACACAATAAGTGAAGATTTACATTTTCATATATATATAAATAAATACATATAAAAAATGAACTAATTAAATTAAGTGTTTCATTTAAATCTTCAAAATGTTTAACAGTACCTATTGAGAATACACGAAAGTATGAAAATTATGCACGCCACTGTGATTCTAAATGTATTTCGGATTTTTTTTTTACTCTACAAAGAAAAACTACAATCAAAATATGATCAAAGGATAATTGTTTTCTATTTAGGCTCGTACATTGAATATTGAATTTTATATACTATTTTTAATTATAATTATAATTATATACTATTTTTAAATATTCTAATGTTATTTATATAAAAGCTGCACATCTCAATATACAGAGTGTAGTTGTCAGAACCACTTTAAACGAAACCACAATTTTAATCTAGTCTATACAACTCTATACAAGCCTAATACAATTAAAAATATTTTTTTCCCAAAAATCTTTACTCAGACGATATTAAGCTGCCACTCATAGCTGAATAAGTAAAATGTAACAACAATAATTGAGATATGAAGCCTATCAAATTAATTTTACGTATCAAATAATTTTACGTTACAATAAAAGTAACGGTAAATGTATACAACGTAAATATACTGCGGAGGCCAAACGGGAACCTAGAGCAACACTTCCGTTCCCCAATTTCCTCCAAATTCTGGAGGAATTGTGTGTTGTGTGCCCCTACGACTACGACTAGCCTCGTTACTTCTCTCTTATTAGAATACTGTAGAGTGCACATAATATTATTAGCTATACTTAAAGTATTGTAATGAAGTTCTAATTTATCATTAAACTGAGCCACTGAGAACTGAGAAATTAAACATATTATCAAATAATATTTCATTCCCCCGAGTGTGCCCCTGCGCCACTTCAATGCACCAACAAGACTGGACAAATGACGAGGCATGTGTAAAAAACTAAAAATCACATATAAAAATTACTTGTGGTGTCATTTATAGGCCGTCCCAAGAATGAAATAATAGAAAAGAACCTTATCACAGCAAGAAAGACTAGTCTGAAACTAATTGAAAATACTCTAAGTAAATACTCTTTTTATTTAATTTGTGATGTCTTCTATGGTATATTTCAATCATCGGCCCAGCATTAACTAAGAAAATCCCTTACAAATATCACGATTCCTGTCCACTTCATTTCATTAAATTTTGGTTAATTACGACACACTATCCTCTATTGAAGTTTCTACAGTTGATGAAATAATCAAATTTATAAAAAAATAAAGTCAAATTCAAGCATGGGTTTCGATAAAATTACAGAGCTTATATACTTTGTATTTTCTAAACTCTTTGAAAAAACTATCGCTTAGGGGAGACTGGATACGGACACACAAACAGACACAAACAGAGCCAATATCTTGTATATCTTTACGCGGAGAGTGAGCTGCAAAGTAAAAACTAAGCGGACGACAGGTTCCAACGTTAATTCACTACCACACCTCGTCCCGCACTTTGTCCTTATGTGCAGGACGTCATATTGTTTTTTATTACTCAAATGTATTTGTCTTCTGACAATAATGCTTATATGATGTTTGACAAATAAGGGAAATGACTATTTTTAATGTATTTATTATTACTGTCGTAATAATAAAGAACATTTTACTAAATCGAACTCGAACTCGCTACGCTTAAGCCTCGGGAATATAGCTTACTTTTTGTACTTAAGCTTGTGTACAGATTTGAAGGGGCACAACAATATAAATTACCCAGCGACATAATAAATGTAAACTCGTTTTTGAATCTAAATTGGCAATATATTCTTGTAAGAATATATTTACAATAATTTAGACTCAAAAATGTACACTTACCACTACCCTTATACTCCAACTTCTACTACTTGTTAAATCTAAAGTATCTTAATATATTTTATTAAATTATTCTAAATATACGTATACATAGAGTAACAAAAATAGTCTATAATCACTTATTGAACATTGTAACTATAACTTTACACTCCAAGAATATATCCACTATCAATTTATAAAAAAAAACTAAATCTAATCCAATTAGCTTCACGCTGTATCCCTCACACAGCAGGGTAGGCAGAGGGACCCCCGGTGTTAAGACACTCCGTTCCCCAGTTTCTGCCGAATTCTAGAGGCATTGCGTGTAGTATCAGAACTACAAAATATAAATTTATGCGTGTAGTGTCAGAACTACCAAATATAAATTTATATTTATAAATTTGTACCTTCGTGCCCTATGACTCTGACTCTTTAAGTCATAAAATTTTAAGAATAGGTAAACTCTATTTAAATAAAATCTCATTTAAGAAGACTGTATTGTCTTTTTGAGAAATAAATATCTTTATACTTTAAAAAGAAATCCTGAAGGCTATACTTCAAAACTTTTTTCGAAGCCAGGACCATGGACCTTAACTTCCAAAGGAGTTTCTGAAAACTAGAAACAAATAAAACACCATCATTTTATTTTCCTTATTTTATTCATACAATCTTCAACAAAATAATGAATTACAAACTACAATATTAATTAACTATATACTAGGGCTCAAGTAGTATTTAATTGAAACTAAATATATTTTATCCATATATATATATATATATTTATATTATAAATCACAATACCAACTTTTAGTTGAGGAAATTATTTAAATAAGGAACATACAACTAATTATTACAAGCGATACACAAGTGTTACACACCTTAAGAAGAAAATACACCAATGGTTCAGTCATAAATTACATATATATAGTTGATGGTGTACATACAAACACATGGGTACGCCAGCAACATCACAGTGTAATATTTTTTAGCTGAACGCTGCATCTCGCTTAGAAGGGTAGAGACAGAAACACTCCGTTCCCCTTTTTCGTTTTCTTTCCTTCCCCGAATGGGAATCAAAGCCACAAATACACAATTACGTCGCAATTACAGTCAGACACTGTGCCTCTGTATCGTGATAGCTTCAACATATAATATCATTTTTAATAAGTATAATAAAATTCTTTTTACTTATGATAAGCGAAGATACTACTGTCGTAAGATGTTACTAGCGATACGTAAACAGCGCCACTCTACAGTATTCGTTGGTATTGGAATAAGGATTTGAATTTTGATAATGAATAAAGATCGCGTTTATGGTTAGATGTAATGCCGCTGGGCCAGGACGACTTCAAATTGTAGAGCTAGTTTATAATTACAATAATGAAGACGTCCGCGCAGCAAGATGTAATTCCTTATAACATAATATGTATTAATTATTGACGAGTATATAATTTAAATCTAAGATTAAACGAAGCCACAATTGTTATAGTAAATTTTATATATAATCACAAAGCTTACTACACACTAACCCTTTACATTTAAGATTCTGAATTTATGATTATTTAACTTACGATATGGGAAATAACTAACACCAAATAAGTTTCATTATTAGTATACACCACAAATATATATATATATATATATACACATAAAAAAATTGATACAATTCTCAATAAAATTTCTCAGATCACACAATATGTTGCGTCAAAATAAATTTAATAACAATTGTCTTTACGAATATAAAATTAGGACACAGCTTGTAAAAGATGGCGATTCGATAATTATAAATCTTTTTGAGTACTGTCCATTTTTTGTATTTAAAAATTTACGATGATTGAATAAATTTTCTTACGTGATTTATTTAGATCCATTCATGAGATCGTAACTTGAAAGTCTATAAAGCCTCATTTGGGTTACAGCAATAAAAGCAGTATTAGTAAAAAGTATGAAACAACGGACAAAAATATATGATTTAATATTGGTCAGATTGGACAAAAAAAAATAATTTAAGCATACACGACAAGATATCTTATATTTCATTGATCTCTCATCCCATTTCATTTCAGTTATAGAATTTATTCTCTAAAAATATTACTTTAAAAAAAATTCCTAATATATATCACTTTATATCATAATGTGCACTGTTTTATTTATTGCAAACAAGTGCTTAGCTAAATTTTTTAAAAGGCAATACATATTTCTATTATAACTTAAGTATTTTAGACATATTTTAATGCAGTATATATGTAATTTCATTTTTTGAAACCCTATTTATAACAATTATTTATAAAATATACAGTACACTTAAGCTGGTCAGATACCTACTTAGTACGCAAGCATTCAGGTCAGATACCTATGCAAGCATTATAGTTCGATTGTAGCAGACTTGTTGTAATAGAGTCGATAATAAACACAAAAAACGTGCGTAATAGCGAAGCATAACTGTATATTTAGAATAATTAACCCAAGAATTAAAGTCTGTAATATAGTCCCTATATCAATTAAGATGAAATCCCCGCTCATTGGTAGCAGCCAACAATCGTTCGCGAAGTACTTCTTTACACGAATATTCTGGAAGTTTCAAATAGTGTACACAAGTGTTCACTGAGGGATAAGAGCCGTCCCCTGCATCCACCTGTAAATAAAAAAATATAATATAATAAGTATTTATTTATGGAAAATCAAGTAAAGAACCTAGCCCACTTTTATCAAAACTATACAAAATAACATATTTTTGAGCATGGTAGGTAATTGTTTTACTTGTTATATAAAATAACATGCCATGTGTGTATATTCAGTTTATTATTAATTTATTGTAACTTATAAATTACTTAAATATAAATCTAATGTACAAAATACATATATTATAATTAACACCAACCTAACATAGTAGACATTCTAGTATCATTCGTGAATTTGATGGGAACGAAATTGATATTCATTTCTTTGTTTCTTTGATATAGAACAGATAGGTAGTTATCCTTTACTTACCCTAGATATTAGGATTTAGCTTTACGCTTTCGTGCTTACAACTTCGGTAGCTTAGAGTGTGAAACTAACAGTCTATTCAGTCAGTCAGTATAGTCAGCAAATTCTCGGGAGACAAAATATTTAATTTAAAGTTATAGAATTATATCTATAGAATATATCTACAATTTTTTTTATTTATATAATAATTCATATAAATGAATTGAATTTGTAGATATAAATGAAATTATTTTTTTTTATAATTATATTTTCAAAGTATTCTAAGTAAAAAGAAACAAATACAATAATCGAAAATTAAGATGTTTTCCATATTTTATGCCAGGAACATTATAAAAATGTAACTTAAAAACTAAAAATGTTTCTATTAACCCCACCTATAATTTCATTCAATTCAAAAAAATCAGACGGCAAAAATAGGTGAAAATAATATAATGTTACAACACACACCTTCCTAACAACTGTAAGTCTCGGGTGCAAGTTGGCGAGTCCGCCAGGCGGCAAGCTGCTGCATCCTGTCGCGAACTGCAGGAACGCTTTACGCTCGCGCCACGACATCTCCACCAGCACTTCCACCAGGCGGAGGAACCCGGGACTGTTAAACAAAAGTTATTTATTTCTTTGTTTATTACCCGCATCCCGCACATAGGACACTCCATACCCAAGCACCGTCTAATTTACGAGACATTGCATGTTGTGTGACAGAAGTCTACGCCGCTAGCAGAGCTAAAGCAAATGAAAATAATTCAATCTCACTATTCTTCAGGATAAGATCAGACGTTGCGTCGCTGCGCCATGATGGCCACAAACGTAATTTATAATTATTGTAATCATATATTTAGTAAATATACTTTTTGACTTTTACGTATGAGGTTATAAAGAAAGACATACATACATGCATACATACAACATAAAACAGCGCAAAAAATATCACCCTTCTTTAAAAATCGGGAAAAACGAACGCAGTGCGGCCTTATCGCTTAAAGTGATTTCTTCCAGGAGCACACGCGTGCGCTCGACGGGCTCACCTGTCACGCGTATAGCCCAGCTTGGGCTCAGTGTACTGCAGCAGGTGGTCGCGCGTCCAGGCGGGCCCGCGCTCGCCGCACAGCAGCAGGCGCAGCTCGGTGGGCGAGAAGGCGCGCAGGCGACGCGGCGGGAACACGGCCGCGAACCCACGCCGGAACGCCAGCGTCTGCCGCGCCACGCCTGCCACCACCATCCACCGCGCGCTGCTATCCGCGTACGCGCGTGCGCGCGACGCGCTCACCTGTAACAATCTGAATGTTAACTGCGAAGGTCGTGGGTTTCATTTCCACTCGGGGTAATCATTTATATTCACTAGTGGACTCGGGCAGTTTTGCCCGCTGGAACTATACGAATATTTATTAATTATATATATGAAATTATTTTCATTAGGGGGTGAATTCTAATAAACCATGAAACACGTGTTCAATGAAATATTTCAAATTTTACGAAAATCGGTGGTGATTTAAAAATTTGTCTATACAAACTTTTAACCCCTATTTCAACCTTTCAGAGTTAAGTTTTCAAAATCGCTTCTAAATCCCTATCCATTCTTATTTGTCTAAATTTCACAGCAGTTACGGCCGTGCCTGCGTCTATACCTCAGCCAGGGAGAACTCTTTGTAAGTTTTCCGCCATCAAACACGCAAAAATGTAGGACTTAGTGTCTACTCTATTATATGAAGGATAAACCATGAGTGATGATAAAAACGACAAAAATGTAGATACAAATAAAAGGTCATTAAAATCCAAAGTCCAAATCCAAAGTTACACTTAAAATTGTTAACATTGACATAATCTGCAACAGCGGCTTATATCTACATTTCTTCTGCCTACACCAGAGCGCAATGCGATAAAAAAGGTAAAAATACCTCGATATGTTCACCGCCGTCGCACAGTGGATACACAGCGACCTCGGGAGGGGCATTAGAGGCCACGTGAGTCATAGTAAGTGCTAGTTGTTCGAACGTAGCACCATCTACGGTCAGTTGTACTATCGCTTGTTCTCGCTCCTCTTCCGACAGAGACATATCACGCTGTATAGCTTCGTATTTTTCTGCAACTTCTAGCACACTGGACAAAAATCTGAAAATAAAAATGTTAACATCAATGAAAAAATATTTGAAATATTTTGATTATTAAACCACCTAACGATTTTCATAACGCTACTGAAGTCAGCAATATAAAGCATATATTATACGAACATTTTCAATCGTCGTTTTTTAACTTTAATGTGGATTAAAGCCATTTTAGATCATTTTCAATCCAGCAAGTGAAAAATTACTAAAACCCAAAACAATTATAATGTAATCTGCCCTTATGAATATCATAGATCATAGACAAAACATACCTGTGCCTTATAGGATCAATTTCTTCTAAATCTTGATTTACCAACTCATCTCCACACATTATACGCAAGAACGGGTCCGACAGCGGTAGGTCAACTAATCGGCCGTCTTGAAGAACCTACACATAGAACGAAACAAAATAAATCAATACTTACTTATATTATAATTTTGTTTAAATCAATACTTACTTATAATAGAATTTGGTAATTTCAGGAATTATTGTTTTGAATTGTTTTTTTATTGTATTAGATATTTAATCTTTTCAAAGAAAGTAAATACTACACCGCTTTAATCACGTCAAAATCACTGTGGTCAGTCACCTAGGGCACTTATAAGAATGTGTTTGTCACATAATATAATTATTTAAACTCACTTACATTTTAGCTTGATTAGATTATTGTATAATAAGCGCGACATTGAGGTCCACTACTCAATACGCAATGCCTCCAGAATTCGGTGGAAAGTGGAGGATGGAATGACTAAAAACAAGGTTAACTCTGCCTACCCTGCTGTGTGTGGGATACAGAGTGAAGCTGATATGATTTTTTTTCATTTTGATTAAATTATTTGTTTAAATTGTAATGTACCACGTTTTATACAGAACCGTTAATTATTTTCATTTGACTATGGCAACGGAGCCACGGGTAAAAAAAATGTATATTAATAAATGATCATATCCGTAATATTTAAAAAAAATCGTATACATTGAATTTAAGTAACTCTTACCTTAGCTAAAAATACTCCTAGGAACCAGAAATATTTGCAAACTTTATCACAGATAGTAGAGTCTTGCGGTAGTGGTGCGGGAAACAGACCACCAGCATGCATGACATAGTAGCCTTGAGGTTTTTCTATGTAGTACAAATAGACAATTTACATATTTTAAAAAGGTATAAAAAATTAACGCGTCACGACAGGAATCTGCATTTAAGACACATCAATAAAGGTGATCATAAGCAATATTCAAATTACGAGAAATTTGGTTAATTTGACGTCTAAATTTATTAAATTATTAGACATTTTCTGGACAAAACGAGGGGTTGAGATTTGCCACTCAACAAACAATATCTCGTAAATGGGCCTAACACAAAGTCAATATTAACACCCTGCTGTAGTAGGGCAACAGAGTACAGAATATGTGTGGTAGTTACCTTCGGGCAGCGTGAGGGGCAGAGGGGTCAGGTCGTGGTTGGTAGGGCCGGCGTCGTTCAGCCACATGGCGAGGTCAGCGCGCTGCAACTCGGCCGCCACGAGCGCGTAGAACTCGAGCGTGGGCCCGAGCCCGGTGCCCTCCTCGCCCGCGAACTCCACCTCCAACACCGACTTGCGGTTCGCGTGCACTTGCATTACCTACACGAACGATCAGCACTTTTGTTACTTTATCTGTATCGAGCAGAAATACATCGACATGTCGACTTGTCTATCGTTTTTTTTTTAATAATTAGCCCTATAGTAACATTACAAAGAAAAATATATATACTTCAATATATATATCCTTCAATTCCACTAAGTGCAATGTAATATAATATACTTTATACTCGACACATTGATTATATTTTGAAAAAAGAAATAATTAATATAGAACAATAACTATAAAAACTAAAATAGTTACCTGCATAGCAGATCGTAACAAATTTGGATTTCGAGGTACTCGCACTCGTTCATGCCTTAAACGTCCCATACGGAACTCCGTTGCCTCCAACTCGGCCCTCCTTGGGGAGACTGTATTACCAGTTCTAATAAATAAATAACAGAGGTCAAAAGTAATGACGAAAGAAATTTAAGAAAGAAAATTTAAGAAATATACACAAACATGCATAGCATGAAGATAAAAAACAAGAACATAGTACATATTACATTCTTGTTATTAACATACATTATATAAGGGAAATAACAAATGTCTACAAGTACAAACTAGTTTAATTCTTAACATTTCAGTATATTTGTTTTTCTTTGAATTATATATACTATCAATAACAAGCCATTATCTACACGTACAGCGGAAAGCTTGTGACTGTAAGCTCAATTCGAGCGATCATGGGTTGAGTTCTCGGAGTCACTCGGGATAAATTAATTAATTTACTTCTCGTCCTCCTCGCACTGGTAAAGAGTCTCGAATTCCACAAATCTATACACGATGTCTCAGACAACTTGGCCGGACAGTGGAGGACGAAGTGTCTTGTCACTAAGTCGCTCTACTTATTACCTATCCTGCTATATATGGAATACAGCGTGAAGCTAAAAAAACATTTACGCACAAATTGAAGTAAATAAATGCCTATACCAACGAGATAATTTTTTTTCTTATAATGTATATTTTATATAATATAGATAACAACAAAATGTAAATTACCTTTGTCTATCTAGTGCCCGATCACGCTGTGCTTGCAACCACACAATAGTGCGCGACGTTCCAAATGCCGTGCACGCAAAGAACATTTGCCTTGTTTCTAGCGGGAAGAGGAATGGACACCAGTCGTTCAGTTGCTGACACCTAAAGTGATAATATTTCATTAAAACATATATTAGTTCTTAAAGAAAAATTTCATACAATATTGAATTTTATTACAGCTTTGTACACGATTCTTTAAGTAAAATAAATAAATTACTAATATGTATGTACATATTAGTAATTTAATTACTAACATTAGTACATGTATGATATATCAACTATTTCAATACATTAATAATATTCTAGTGATTACTAGTCCCACAATTATACAAAAACATTATATAACATACATTATGTAAGAAAGTTTGAAGTTTATTTGAGTAACAATAAACTCATTGTGTGTGTTCAAATGCAAACCCAAAAAAAAAACTATTTTTTTCTGACGAATGAACAAATAAAGTGCAAATAATTTATACTTACTAAAAACAAGAACAAATTATGTCAAAAATAAATTACCTCAAGATATAAAATCTTCTAAAAATTTCATAATTTTAAAGCTAAATTAAAGGAATAGCATATAAAAACAAAATAGAATCCGTATTGTAACTGAATCTGTATTGTAACTTTTCAAATCGATAGCTTAACTTTATCAAAGCGATTATGGTCAAATCTAATATTACTAAATTATTTCAATACACCCACTCTCGCTTACATATGTGTATACTGTTAGTTGAATATTTGATAGTGTTTTCTTTTCGTTATTTTAAATGTTTTGCGGATTCAAACGCTCACATTGATTAATATGTACTTATTTAAGATAACTCTGTAGTCTCTTTAATTGAAATAAACTCTTTAACCACCAAGATAATGTATTAAAATAGACACAGTATACCAACCAGTGGGGTGTAGCCGCTGCGGCCAATGTGAGCGGGTCCTGCAGCTGGTGGTGCAGCTTGTTGGTGAGCTTGGTGGAGAGGAAGGCGCTGGCAGGTAGGCCGGGCGCGGCCGCCCGCAGCCGCCGCAGCGCGCGCACGCAGCAGCTCACCATGGAGCCCGCCGCGCCGTCCGCGCCCCACACACCGCCGTCCTCTTTTAATCACAATATTCAATATGTTTGATAAATATTACAAGATACACAAATTTGTACATTGTTTGTTCAATCGTCGAGTGGCAATCAATCAAAAATGGTTAAAGCAATTTCAATCATACTTTCAATGGTACAGTCATTCCAATTAGATTACGTGTTTGTTAAACAACTTAAAATATAACACTTAACTGGCTTAGCCTAGCTTATAGGAGTATTATAAAGTTAATAGGATACAAAAAATTAGATCCAAGTGCTTATGTTCAAATAGTTTAAAACCTGTTGAAGGCTGCTGAATTAAAAAAAACTGTTTGTCAGATTTAAAATAAAAAGAATTATAGAAACTAGAGGTATATCGAGTATATGGCATATATTGAAAAACAATTACCGCCGCCGAATTCTGGAAGCATTGCGTGTTGAGTGGGGGACTCAGCGCCACGCTTTTGCCTATGAAATATTTAGCGAAGAAATGAAAATATAAATTTAAATAAATATTTCATTTCTTCGAATGGGGAGCGAACCCACAACCAGTAGCGTTTACAGTCACACTTTGTGCGCTTTAGCCACGAATGACCTTAACGTTTGGATCAGTCATCCAGTAATCGCAAATTGCGGCGATCCAAGTGAAAAGAACAGTTTACTCACCTGGGTCACCAGGTTCGTCGTCTTCACTATCACTAGATAACGCAAAGATATCCGTGCCTTCAATTTCTTTATAAGTTAAACTGCAAGAGATTTATTTGTATTAATATTTTATTATACTATACACCCAATTTCTAAAGTACAATAAAAATTATTTAATATTTTAACTAATTTATTAGAATATTATTTTATCATTGACCTAAAAATAATATTTGCGATGTTTTTAGTTTAAACGCACTTACGTATATGTCATATCCCTATGAGTATCCTGTGTAGGTAATCGAGCATTAAGCGCCAACACTGCCCTATAGATAGTCCAAGATGGCCGTTCCAAAGGAAAAGATACGCCTCCTGCACTCAACACTAAACGCAGTGACGGTAATTTAGTTGTTGGTGGAGGAGTATTTCCATTGGCTTCTGGAACAGATCTACTGGTCGTCGCCTCCGCAGTTTCTTCCACGTCAGATTCTTCATTAAGTGGTATATCGAGATCTATTCACAAAATGAAACATTATCTTCTGTTCGTATATTTTTATAACTTCAAGCTGTACCCCGCACAAAGTGTGGGCAGAGTTAATCTGGAAAACTAATGTTAAGGCACTTTGCGTCCCATTAAGACAATTCCTTTCCCCACTTATTCCGCCGGATTCTTGTGGTGGCGTGTTGAGATCATATATTATAGTAAATGTATACTAGCCAACTGTTTGATTGAGATTGGTTCGTCCCGGTCGGGGGTCGAAGGCTGGTATGAGAGCTGAGAACTGTCGTTTGAGCACGAAGTCGTCTTCCCAGGGCTTGCGGGATCGTGTGCCGCCGCAGCCAGCGCTACGTACCGCCTCTAACGCTTCTTCCTCCATCAAAGAGAGGAGGTTACGCGATACCTGTTACGGAACATTTTCTACATTCTTAAAGTGTAATTTTTACAAAATAATTTTTTTTGAATTGTACGTTGAAGTTTTTGAACGTAACGAAAATCGAACCGTTTAGTGCCGAATTCGTTTGGATGGTTACCAAGAGTCGCGCGTTCATACTTAAGTATTTTACTTTTATAGAACTTATGCATATTTTTGTTGTTATGTCGACACTCGAAAACAGTAGTGGCGCAAGAGCAAAAGTGAGTGACTATACACATATACTTATATATAATCCAGTAAAAGTATAAATTACTCACCACCTCCTGATAAGGTTCATTCTCCTTATCACTATCTAAAGCGTCGTCACCCTCGTCATCATCTTCTAGTTCTGTAAGAAGTGCTGGAGCCCGGCATGATTCGAGGAAATCTTCTAATGATACCTAATAAAAATTTACAATATTTACACATACAATTTACTACTTTCAAATTGTATTAAATATTTAGACATATTCCACAAGGAACCTAATAATAAGACATCGCATTCCCCACGACCACCCAATTTACGAGACATTGCGCGTCGTTGAGTAGTGGAACTCAAGATCACTTTTTGGCTTCTTACTTGAACGAGGAAACGAAAAAAAATCTTATCACATATCGGAATTAAACCCACAACCGTCGAAGGCACAGTGGAACATTGCGCACTTTATGTAAGCACGATAGTTATGGATTCAATCTCCACTCGGGAGAAATGACTTGATATTCCTGCTTTGACAAACAAAGCGCAACAAATAATTTCGTTATGCAAGGTCTCAAAAAATGGGCGACGAGTAAGCATAAGTAAAGTATGGAGAATCATCTTTATGGATAATAAAATGTTATTAATTACCTGTTCACTTTCACTGGTAGTGGAAGATAAAGACAGTGTTAGTGCGTTTTGAGCATTTGGCGCAAGTGAAGGATAACTTTGCGCAGCCGACAACAATCCACCAGGGAAGTTACTGGAGAGCGCTAAACGCACCAAACTAAATACAAATTAAACATTAATAACTAAATACAAATTCATTAATATATATGTTTTGAAATTAATTCGTAGCGTTTTTTTTTAATGAAAGAATGTTATTTATTTCACATGAGCATTACAAAATATATTAACGAAAGTACTTCCCATCACTTTGTACAATCTTCGTAAGATGTGAAGTTCTGCTCGCACAAGTTGGACCACTAATTAATACGAAAATACGTCTTTGTTTTGTAACATAATCAAATATACTGAGGAATAACCTGGGGAATAGTCCTGTTGAATGATTGGATCGTGCCGCTCGCTGGGTGCCGGCCCCGCGCCCCACCCCCGCTCCCCGCCCTACACCCAGTGACTCCAGAAGCCTAGCTGCTCCCTGTATATGAAATATTTGCAATAATTAATAAACAAAAAAATATTGCTAGAGAAAATGAAGAGATTTTTAATAAATAAAAAAAATGCACTAAGGCAGTCTTATCAATGTGAACTTAGAAATGATTAATTAGCAGCCAAATAATATATTTGAAATAATAAATTATAGCCACTACTATATAAACATTTCTAATTAAAATTACAAACTTTAAATAAACATTTTAGTAAATTATTAAAATGTGTTGTTATTTATAATTACTTTACTAACTTGTTGTGTCAGGTCTGGTTCACTAGCACTCATAGCACCTGAAGATTGAGCGTCTTTTTTGTGCTCGCCGAATTGACTCTCGCCAGCCTCATTCTCTTCACACTGATGACAAAAGAAAAATATAGCTGTTTTGCATAACAACAAACCAGTTATGTGTACGAAGAAATACACAGGGTTGATTGAAGAAGCAGTCAATTTCACCTGTTCGCATAAATATGTAGTGCAACTTACCAAATAATCTTCGTTATACTTTCCTCTTTTACTTCTGCAGTGATCTATTCTCTGTGACAGAGAATAGATCACTGGACTGTCCACAGAGAATAGATCACTGCAGAAGTGAAAGAGGAAGGCATAACGAAGATTATTTGGTAAGTTATTTCGTAAATTCCTTTCTAATAACTACTTGGAAATTCAAAATTCAAAATCAAAAAACAATACACATCAAAATTAAAACAATTGTAAAAAAATTAAAGAAGCCACTTTATATGTCGATCGATTAGTAAGCACAAATTTATCGGCGATACGGCGATAGATGTTAGGCAAACTAGAGCAATTATTCATATCAATAAAGCAGCGATTACACCCTACTACTTACAATGCACTACATCATATAGGGGACTAGGTATAGGAATACAGGACACCCTATTTATATTTGTCTTATCTAGAGCAGTGAAGTTTAATCGCCGCTTAACACTAAGTACAATCTAGAAACGCGATCGCTACAGCGCTTTATGTAGTACCTGTATATGGAGCCTGTTTGCGTTATTGCGCAGCGTGTGCAGCAGCGAGGCGGGCAGCAACTCGTTGGAGAGCAGCGCGTTGGCACTGTTTCTCATGGTGTCGCCCGCCCAGCACCGTGCCGACGTCTCCTTGCACACACGACACACTATTAGCGCCACTGTACGTGGGCTTGTCATGTGCGTCAGTGACGTCACGATTCACCGACACACTGACATGCTGACACGTATAGCGAAGCCGTACAATAGCACAAACAAAACTAGCATATCACAAGTTAGCGAATACAACTACTTACAAGTTTCATCATGTTATTTTTATGAGTTACAAATTTAACTAATTAAAAACATTAAAAAAATTAATCTTCTTACCTGTTGAGAAGCCGAGTCCGGTAATGGTTCTTTGGCGGGATACGGTTTTGTGATGTCCGTTATACTTGTTGGTCCCATTTCCATGTTGGTGAATGAAGTGTTGCCCAACTCTGTCATGCAGTTGTTGCCTTCTGCGCCCAATGTAAGGGATTCCACAATAGTTGCTAGATCTAAAATGTAATTTATAATGAAAATTTGTTTAAATTTTAAATTTAATAATAAAATTTTATTGTTTCACATATTTTTTAATTTTTTTTTTATGGGAGAGGACAAGGCAAACGAGCGTTCGGTTCACCTGATGTTAAGTGATCACCATCGAACCCACAACCACTCGATTGTGCAGCACATTTTGTACCACTGCGCCACGACCGGCCTCAAAATTATTACTAATATTACCTGTATTGATGTGATGTGTAGATGTATTAATGGCAGATAAATCAGTAGCATGTGTACGTGGTCTCGCCATATTTCCACCTACTTCCTCCGATATGTTGTCGGCTGATGACGCTTGCTCTGTCGACGCAACTGACATCTGTGAAAACATTTATAAACAGTGTATTCTTCATTATTGTTTAATTTCACGCTGTATAACGCAAAACACAACTTTTACGTTAGGTGCCCTAACTCAACGGCCCATTATGTCTTACCAAGACAGAGAGAGGAAATGAAAATAATGTATTCTCCTAAGTGAGCATCGATTTCACAACCGTCGCGTTTACAATCAAACGCTGTTCCTTTGACTGTAAACAATATTTTTTATTATATTGTATAATCTATACATTAACACATGAAGCAAAAACTTTGAAGTTTTGAACCCTTTGTACGAAAATTTCGTAGACGTAGGAATATGAAATTGGGCACACTTATAGTATGTATAAGTGCAGGAAATAAGGAGAAGAGAAGAACGCTAATAATTTTCAATAACAATTCTTATAAATTAAATCAATAAATAAAACATTACACACACTACTATGCATTTGACAATATTTACACTTTTGTTTATAATGTGGCATACATGTTGCTATGGCAACGACACACGTATTATTATACGCGTCAATTGGTTCTCTATTTTTCTCTATTCGCATTAATACCTGTTGATCTGCCGTGGCATCAGGCAGACTTGGTGTAGAATGACTTTTACGAGAAGAGCGCGCGCCTTCTCCAGTCCCGCCTGTTACCGCTCCGCCGGTACTTGTGCCGCCGCTTACCACTTTTAAATCAAATTTACCCTCTGCGCCCATACGGTAAGAATTTCGACCGCCGTGATCCCACCTGATACGCAAAACAATAAACATATTACATTTTATACAGACAAACACACACTACAATAATTGGTTTAGATACTCTCCTCTTATATGTATACACTAATAGGCATAAGAAACATTACGTTTTTATAAAAATATTAGTCACAAAATGATATTTTTTTACGGCCATCGTGGTGGCCTTCGCCACCAAAGTCTGACGAGAACAATCGAGACGCTTATAGTTTCGATGCTTACTTCAGAATTATTCTCTCGCTCTAGTGCAACAAATTCCATTCCAAACTTGTCGTACTAGATCTACTCTTTCTACCTTACGGCTTTGCAAACAGAAGAGTAAAACACACCTAACGTCAACCCATCCGTTGTGCAGGTCAGAGGTGACAGTGCCCATGGAGGGGTGTGCGCCATCCTGGTCGCGCCACTTCCAGTCGGGACCACGCATGACGCGCGCGCCCGCGCAAAGCCCGCGCGCACCCCGCGACCAGCGCCGTGCGCGCGCACCTGACCCTGCGCTCGCCGCTGACGCGCCGGTGGACCCGCCCACCTGCTTCGGAGGAACCTCCACTACTTTAACAACCTGAGGTACAATAATTATAAATAAACAAAAAACCTTAAAAGCATAAAGGGTACAAGTATAATTATTTACTATAAAATTACTATTATACTGTAAAATGTTTTTTTTTATTTATCTTTCTATAGACGAAAAGGATTCTGCTTGTTATGCTTGCTTACCTATAGATGAAAGAAGAAAATATAAAAAAAAATTTAAAACATTTTAATGTATAAAAAAAATTCTGCAAGAACATGAAAGAAAACATGAAAGAAACATGAAAGAATATGAAAGAAATCCAAATATATTAGCCAACCCTATAAATATCCAATAATATAGATAATCTATCTAATAATAAGTCACACCTTGCCATATATTTCAAGTCCAGAGAGCGACAAGTAGCAGCTCTGGCCACTCGCGTTCTTTCCATTCTGCTGTACGCGCAGATAGCGGTAGGGCGCATCGCAGCGCACGCGCCACGTGGCCGTGCTACCCGGCTCCTGCAGCGCCTGCTCGTCGCTGTGCGCCACCAGCGTGTTCCAGCTTACACCGTCCATTGACATCTACAATTGTCGGTCTTTTACTTTATTTTCTTCATTATTTATTTCTCTCAGTAGACAAGTGGTTCCTACGTTTTATTTCTTACTGAGACTCAAAACACAGACTCAAAATAACAATATTAACAATTATGTTATTTCCTAATATTAACATTATTAACAGCTTAAATTCTCACTTACTTGAAACAACCAATTTCTAAGAGCAGACAGTCCATATCCTCTAGCATGTCTCAACGTATATGCAGTAGGTACAATATGGACACCCAAATCTACTGCTATGAAAGCTCTTCTATCGTCATTTGTGTGACAATTGAGAGGTTCTGATGACCGAGATAAGGCATCCTCAGCACGACCGTACGGTAACTGGCGACCGTCTGACGACCACACACTAACTAGTCCATGTGCTCCTGGATTTACCCATTCACAGGTTCCACCATTGCTTCCAATGAAATACAAAACGCCGTTTTCGTCAAAGTCATGCTATAATGAATAAAATTATTTATCATTTCACAAAAACAAAAATTGATGTTTGAACAAGCCCATCTTCGGACCTTCTGTATGATTTATTAATTTTCAATTATTGGATAGGTTGTAAAAATATGATAATAAATAAAGAAATGTCGATGAAATCGATGATGATCTATACCTATGCTGAACAAGTTTCGATATCATGAGCATAGACTGATAACTTGTGTTACATAACTCCAAGCGTCATAAAGTCCACAAGAAAAAACGAGTACCAACTAATATATTACATAGTAATAAAAATAAATATATTTGCATGACTTACGTCATATGTGAAATTAAGTGGTGCTTCCGATTTAATCTTCTGTATAAAATGGTAGGAAGACCGTTCCATGTCGTACCACTGGCGAGCGACTGATTTCGCAAGGAACTTCTCGAGCTGGCGTACTGTCGTTAGAGCTTCAACTTTTAAATTTCTCCCTGCATTGTTATTAGCGACAGATTCCTCTGATGTATCGTCATTTGCTCGTTCCACTCGAAGTCTGGCATTATTAACATAAAAAATGTGTATTAAAAATTTGTATCGGTAAATAATTTCTGTTGTTTAGCAGTCCATTATTAATAGACAATTAACTATTAATTTAATATTGACATTAACATTCTTTTATTTATTTATAATGTTAATACGAAAATAGTTTATAATGAGGCTTTCTATATGAACATAAATTTCTATAAAACAAGTGTCTTAATGAAACAAGAAAAATGACAGTTTTTGTTAAGATTCAGTTATGTTTAATAATCATTAACCTTCACATGATAAATAAATCAAAACAAGAACAACGAGCACATATGCGTACCTAATACGCTTAGTGAGGTGGTGCAGCGAGGCGGGCTGGTGCGCGGGCGCGTCGGGCGCGGGCGCCAATACGGGCAGGCGCTCCACGCTCTCCAGCACGGCCACGAGGCGCGCCGCTAGCGCAGCCCCCGCGCCGCCCCCTGCACAGCGCGCCCATTCGCGCAGCACGCACTCGCGCTCCGAGAGCTGCCCCGCCGCATCTGTGTATAAAGGAAACAAAACATTTTAACGTAACAACAAAAGAGGTTTAAATCCTTAAAACCTTAACCATTTTTTCATTATATATTTTTATAATGATGTATTATATAATACAACATAAATCTAAATAACAAATTATTAAAAAATCATGCAAAGAACAAATAGATATTCACCATTTGGTTGCGGTGATAAAACATGCAACAACGCTGGTGCGAGGCCCGAGGACTGAAGTTCATAAGCTGACAATAGTTCTTCTCCACACAATAGCTCATATAACTGATCCAGCGATTCTCTCAGTTCATTACGCCAATCTCCTATTCAAGGTTAATGAGAAAAAGTTTAGTTAAGCATTTATATTTTTTAACACACTTCATCTATATATAATCAATCTATACTGGAACATATTACAATTTTTTTTATAGATTTTTTTATTTAACCTGTCGGTTGCACAGCGAGGCGCTGTAGTCGCGCCAGGAGCGCGCGCAGACGGGCCACAGGCGCACGCGGCTGGCGGCCCGCAGCGCTCGCCAGGTGCCGCGCGTACAGGGCGCGCGCGCGTTCCCCCACCTGCCAGGGCCACAATCTCTCTATTACAGGTCGGATGTATAATGTAGAGGCGTCCGTTAACGATGGTTGTGGTTCTATTTACATTCAGGGTACTTATATATTTTATGTTGTTGAGTTCCCTAATTCTACACGCTATGCCCGGCATTCGGTCGGAAAGCCGTGAACGCTGTTTTGACATACAACCATCATTCGAAAAGCTCTAACATACGAGTAACTTTTTAATTATCCTGTATAATTCGGCAATTTTTAAAAATTATTCTTGAATTATTCAAAGCATCTATAGCTATTGAAATGGAAGTCGGTAGTAAAAATGACTGATATCTTGTAATATTTATTTAGTTGTTCATAAAGATTTATGCAGTTTAATTAATTGTGGATAAAATCCATCTTAATCTATTATAAGAAGTCACTACACCACTAACATAATCTGCTTAAGCTAAATATGTTTTCCCAACTGTAAATTCAAGGTCGTGGGTTTGATTTCTACTTGGCAGAATGAAATATTTGTCTTTTGTCATAAAAAAAAGCACACAGTCTCAAAGTGTGAGTATAGTGTCTTAACAGTAGATTCCATCAGTCTACCCACTATATGTGGGATACAATGTGAAAGTAAAATTTTAAGACTTTTATAGTAAAAAGAATATTAACTTAAAATGTAACTATAATTTATTCATAGATATACGTTATTATTTATTTATAGCTATATGTTACAACCTGTGCCTTTTGGGCTTCAGTTTTAGCAGAAAGGCGACTGCGTGCTGAAGTGGTATTGCCATTATTAGGAACTGGTACTCTGCGATCAGCCCAACAGCTAGCTAATTCTGGACCTATAACAATTTTGCACAATTAATTAACAATGACAAATGTTTAGAAATATTTATTAGTGAATAATGCCCGGAAAACAATTTCCTATAGTCCATCACATCTATTACTCGTCGTATTATTTTCAAACCATTTAGGAATCCATTATACACAATTTTTTATCTAAAACGGTCCAGACGTTTAAGAAAAATGTAATAAGAACACATACAGAATAATTTAATTACGTAATGTACAATAAATTTTATTAATTACTAGCGGCCCCCGAGCGGCTACGCCCTCTTGAATCATAAGAATGACTGAAAAAAAAACCGGCCAAGCGCGAGTCGGACTCGCCCACCGAATGTTCTGTATCAATTTCAGGATTGTGATTGGGAAATACCTTATAAGTTTTGATGAAGTGCCGAATAAAGTTATCAGACTTAAGTTGTCGGGCATATGCTCTTATATCGTATGAAATTAACTATAAATATAAGTTTGTAATGATTTTTAGTCATTTCACATCTGTCTAGATAAACCGTAACAGCCTGTAAACTGTAAACATAGTTTTTTCTACATTCGAAGCTTGCCTTGCCAGAATCAAATAATGAAAATCGCACATAAATTGGTTATGCCGATTTATGAGACTAGCGATAACAAACACACAGACCTAAAATCATTTTTTGCTAAATATCTTCCAAGTACAGACACCGATCCGTTACGATTTTATTATAAGTATGGATTATCGGTTTATATTTTACATACCTAAAAATGTTTCAGCTGTAAATGAATGTTTTGTGCCTCTATTTGATTCGAAGATAAATCCGGGTAAATCTTCGTAGAGTATCGTTGTCTGCTGCTGTCCATCAGTATTGTGAATATGAAGCTCCTTTTCTCTGGATAAAATGAACACCACAATCAAAAAGTTCCTATAACATTGAAGTATAATTACCGTTTATTTTCTTACGGAGAGCATAACTTTCCCGGATACATTATATCCACAATATCATGGTATTAAATTGTATGCATATCATCGCGGATTTTTTAATGAGCAGTCATTAGATGCACTAATATGGAGAATAATTTAAGATATATAATATAGTCTGTTTTACTGTGTAATCATTTCTAACGGTGAGTTTTTTAATAAAAATTTTGGAAAATAATTCACTTATTGATTTAAATGAAGATCTATATTTATCGTATTTAAGCAACATTGGCGTGCCTGCACCTGATGAATGTATTCTATCATCAAGTGACTTGTAGATTTCGGAAACAAGAAATTTTCATATTATTGATGTAGTAACGCAAACCCTTCCACATTATTATAATACAGAAACTAATGTAACTGATGTTAATGGGCTCCATTCAGTTATTGCCGGTCTTCAAATCGTAAACGCAAACGCAAGCGGAATCCAGTGAATGGAAGAAGAATTTGAGAAAAAATAAAAGGAAAAAAGGTAAACTTTTACCCCTCGAGTCAAGGCATTGTAAGACCAGGAAAGACACTGGGAAAATTTAAAACAATGATTGATGAGGAATATTTTAATATTATTCCATAATTAAAATTATGGAAGCTAATAAGGATGTCTTGTTTGAGTGATTGATTGCTCTTTTATTTTATTTACTCATTCCATTACTCATACAAAATATAACTTAACGTAATAAATAGCATATAACAACAACCTAAAAATTAAAGGGCCACACATACGTTAGGTATGTCAAACGAGTTTTATAAAAATATTTATTTTGGCTTTGTAAGATTATGCAAATAAACAATTATTATTGTTTTTAAAGCTCTAATTATAAATATTTTTTAGAGAGTAATACATCAATATATAATATATCTTTCTTTCGCCAATCATATACTACCTCTATTAATAAGTCGGTTAAGTTTAAAGTCCTCTCCTGTTTAAAAAATGTAGATACGTTCATCCGACGATCTTACGCCGCGATGTGATGTATTAGTTAGTCAAAGTAGATACTAGATACTGTTTGAGGTATAATATTATCATGATTCCAACATGTGTTACCAACCTTTTACATGACAAAACCCAATTTCCAAGAATCAATTTCGTCGGGCCTGGCTTCGATAGTATGCTTTGTGGTACACAATTTTTTACAGATGCTCTGGCCCGTTGAAGTTTATCAATAAATTCACCACGGTTCTCTGCAAATAAATTTGTTTATAAAATTACTTCAATAATTAATATGAAGTAAGACAAAGAAATGACAACTAATTGCAACATAGCTTTTAACATAGGAATGATAATGATTCCTTTGAGGAATGATTTTAATTTAAATGCACTTTCACTCACTATTACGAAACAAATAATACATTAAATGTATAAACCTAAACAATTAAATAATACAATCACGTAAACATGTGTATTATTAGTCATATTTTCGGGCGAGTCGCTATATACAAATCTACATAGCAGTTTCGCGAGAAGAAAAAAGTGAGAGCTAGTACTGAGCTCAAACTAATAGATGACACTAGAAACAAATGTTTTTTTTTTATTTATACTTTATTTGACACAGCAAGGTAGGAAGAACGAACCTAATGTTAAATCACTCCTATTTCCGTTTTCCGAATGAGTTTGAGAAACTAAGTCAAATACTCAATTTCCCGAACCCGTTCGGAAAACACAACATACACAATAATACATAATATAAAAACCTGTATTATCGGTTTTAATTTCATGCGAGCCGCTCGAATCAGTAGTTAAAGCTTGTGCGCGGCAAAATAATTTCACTTGTAGAGTGAACAAATATGGGTATTTTAGCTCGACACTTTACCCCGCATATAGCAGCTCACCTGTATTATCAGTCTGGTGTTCGGGCGAGCCGCTAGAGTACATGGTGGCCAGCTTCCCATCCAGTAGGAAGCGGAACCAGCCGTTGGAGCCGGTGCTGAGCTCGAGCGCGACCGCATCGCCCCACACGTATAACGCGTCGCGGCCGCGGCACAGCGACCACTCGCCCCAGCAGTACGCACAACCGCTAGCCAGGCTCGTGGCGTCCTCACCCGTGCCTGCCGTTGCATATTAATAACTGTACTGTGACTATTAATATAATTTATCCCCCTGATCCCCGGGAATCGCACTCGCACTCAATTCGTTCGCAACTCTGATACTAAATGGTATAACTAAAAAAACATAATTAATAATAATTTAAATTAAATTAAAACCACAGAAAACAAAGTAAAATTGTTTCTAGTACATTCAATATCTTATATATATATTTTTATTTTATTAAAATCTGTATTATCCCAAAAAAATTTACTAATTTAAACATAGGTCAGGCTGTACAGTTGGCCATAATTACATATAAGAAAAGAAATACAGTATTTTGTGTAATAAATATATATTTAATAACCAATATTTTAAGTTACTGACCAGCGGCAATTACAGTTTCGCCGTCGATAGATATCTGAGCCACAGGAACCGAAGCAAGGGCTTCCACTTTACTGAACACTCCGAGACGAGCGAATTGCTCTAAGTAGATATCAGCAGCTTTCACCATCAACTCTTCGGCAATGCCTATAACGGTCAAGTGACCATCATCGTCATCCTGTAAGTAAAAGAATGTGGTTTTAATTATTGCAAGATATTTCTCACTTTAGTTGTACACAAACAATACAAAGAAGTAAGAAGTTTAGTGCTGTCCATGTCTCAATAAGATTCAACATTCAGGAGTAGGTGTGTCATTAATAAAACACAAGTACACTATTTAGTTACTAAAACATTAGTATTTTGGTTCAATATTCGATTTTTAAGCATAACTTGAGGAAAATCCTAATTCTAGAGCAAAACAATCGAATAGGACGGGCGATGTAATGCAGGTCAATTTCGATGGTGTGATTTTAATAAATGTTGATTTCTATTTTATACATACTAATATAAAATAGTTTTAAAATGATAAGGGAAAACATTATATCGCTATTATTAGTACAATAAAAAAATAATATTTTATTAGTACTTTTTAAGAAATGTGGCATTATATATAATTACTTGCAAAATAATGTGACCAATAGTGAGTTTGTTCGAAAGAATACTTTCAACAATGTTCTACAAATAAATTTATATTTTCGAAAATATTATATGAATGCTTTTATTTAGGATGTTCTTAGTATTTAAAATATTTCAATATTCTCGTGCATCATCGTGCAAGAAATACTAAAAACTAGTATTTACAAATATTATAGCTAATCACACACTGTAGATTAAAACATATAAAATGGACGTATGCAAAAAAAAGTTAAAAAATGTAAGTTATAAAATACGGTCTTATAATAATTCCTTTATTCAAAATTGTTATGCAGAGACATTATTATTACATTAAAGTTATTTTATATAATGATTCAATCTGTTTGTTTATAAAAAAATCAGGGTCCACATTAAGATTGTGCAAAAAATATAGGGTACATGAGTATATTTCAATATATTAAATGTATGTAATTATTCATTTTTAAACATCGATGTTACATGAAATGTAACCGCATATAAATACAGTGTAAACTCTATACAACGACAGTAAAGGACCACTTATAAAAGCCATAAAGCGTTATAGAATGACCGTCTTATAGAGACAAAAATTATATATTTGATTTTGTCTTCAGTTTGCATGATTAGAAGTAAATAAAAATATATAATATATAATATGGTACAAACGATCTATCACTACCCAACAACTCTTTACGTGCATGTGAATCCATATATTCAGTAAGTTTCACGCTGTATCCCGCAAAGGACAGAGTAGGCAGAGAGAACCTAGTGTTAAATTCTTGAGGCATAGGTTGAATGGTGGAATTTGACAAAAAAATTAAATGTAAAATGTTGCAAAGACGATGGCTAGTACTGCATATAAGCAATAGAATTTCTTGAAAATACTGCACTACATACATATATGTATTTTATTATTTATAGCAAGGTGACATTATAGTGTAAATAAAGATGGTTGCTCCAAACATACATTGTACAGATATTAAAAGAGAACATATTTAAATTAATTTAAAATATATATAAGTTAAAAACAAACATTGTATTAAAACAGGTAAACCAATCAAAATCGATAGGTTTCGACGCAGGAGCATGTCGTTAAATCAAATCACTTTATTTGAAGTTTACACTGTATATAACTATTATATATAATAATCATGTGCCCTTTGTTGGAATCGATCACACCATCGGAACATTACCGCAGGCGGTCGTATATAGCGGCTGCGCAGGTAGCGCTGCGGCGGCCGCCGTCCCCAGCACTCGCCCTGGCCGCACAAACCTCGATCTCAATAAATCACTAACAAACTTACTAATAATGATAGTCGCTACTTAACTGATGTATTATAAATTAAATACAATATGATATCCAAATATTTTATAATTTACAGTATCAATGTTTTTTTAATCATTCGTACTATATATACTACTACTACAAATTTTTGGTTCGGTTTTTTTTTCTTATATACGATATATATCATAACTATCGTATGAAAATATTATTTGAATGTTAACAATTTTTCTAAATGTTGACTTAGAAGTAAGGTAGGTTACCTGCGCGTCCAGCACCTGCGCGACGAGGCGCGTGAGCAGAGCGGCGGTGCGCGGCGCAGACAGTGCGCGCAGCAGCGGCGCGGGCGCGTAGTGCACCATCTTGCGCACCAGCGACAAGCAAGCGCGCCGCACGCCCGCGCCGCCCGCGCCCACGTAGCGCGCGCAGAACACCGGCACCAGACGCCTGGAAGCTACCTATTCTATACCTATTCTAAAAGCTACACTTTGTGAAGCTCCATTTTTGGAATTTTCGTATCCGCAAATACATAAAGTCGGCTTAGTGTGTAATTTATAATTGAAATTTTTTATTCTATTCGAAAGTGTAAAAATAATTGAAAATTCACCCTTATTTTATTTCATATACCATAGAATACAAATAAAAAGATAATATACACTGGCAGGTTTTAGTGATTTTTTTGTCTCCGAATAATTTGCTTAATAAGTTTACACTCTAATCCGACGATAAGATATTTGGGTGAGCAAGTATAATTTCACTACAATCGAGGAAAATAGTTACATCACTCAAAACGATACTTATAATTGTGAATTCACCCACCATAACCCAAGCATCCCTCATATTATTTCATACTCCCAATCTTATAAAACAATACATGAGTTTCCTAATTTTTCTTACTCTCTTTTATTATTCTTTAATTATTTTCTAATTCAGCTTTTACCTTTTTAAAATAAAAAAAAATTGTAAAGTGTAATCTCGTTCTGACTGTTCAGTACGGTCATGCTTTCATAGTTTCTTTCATTCATTTCATTTCATTCTTTCATAGTAACTAGAAGCTATATTATATTACAGTTCTACTTACTCTAAATATATAGCAGCCATCTCCTTATCACCAGTTTCGGGAAAGTCTTCATCATTAGACGAAGCAGGCGAGTTTTGATTACTCACCACTAACCATTCACCAGGACATTGTAGTATTGCTGCTACTTCTCTGTGACCTAAAAATTGTTATATTTTTATTAAAGTTAAAATTAAATCTATTGTTTTAAATATTAACTGTTTGCAATTGACATCTGTTATATTATGGTATAATAATGTAATGTTATATTTATACCTTGATCGTGTCTTTCCCTAGCTTTATCTAACGGGGTCTTGCCGTCTTCATCGCGAAGGTCTGCATTAGCGCCGTAACGAAGTAGTACTTTAGCGATAGCCGGTCTACCAAAGCATGCCGCATAGTGAAGTGAAGAACTTCGTTGACCACGGTTTACGTCTGCACCTGTTGCCAAGCAACAACAAAAGCAAAACATGTAATATAATTGAATTACATTAAATTACGCACAGAATTTGAATATGTGGAATATTCATACATAATGTAGGTGTTGAGTCTGTCGTAGCGGAAGGACATAAGGTTGTGACTGTAACACTAAGGTTGTGAGTCCGAGCCCCACTTAGGGGAATGAATTATTATTTAATAATATTTCCATTTCTTCACTCTGGCACCAAGGCAAACGCCCCGCGTTGAGTTCTGGCACTCAACAAGCAATGTCTCCAAAAACTAGGCTGGAAGGGGTGGAACAGAGTGTCTTAACACTGGATGGTCTCTGCCTACTCTGCTATGTCCGAGATTTAATTTTTGTTATATGTAGGTACAAATCGGTCGTCGAGCGCGGCGCAACTCATGCTTAATTAAACCGATACTTCTTAATTGTAACTGCCTTATACTAGGTGCATCCCTCGCACGATGCAACTCCGCCTCTTGCACTAGTATTGTTATACAATATATTCCAAAAATATATGTGTATGACCATGCAGAAAAGTAAAAAAAAATATAAAATAAATAACCTTTCTCGCAAAGAAATTCAACCATCTCGCGGGTGCCAAACGCGGCGGCCCAATTGAGCAGCGTCTGGCCGACGTCATCCGTGAAGTTGATGTCCACGGTGCCGGCGCTCACGGCCGAAACCAGTGCGTCGGTGTCCTTGCCGCGGATGCAGTCTATGAGTTGGCGGTGCGACTTGTCGCGCGTGCCCGCCCCGCCGGAGCTCTCGCCGGCGCCCGCCCCACTCGCCCCACTGGGCCCGCTCGCACCACTCGCCCCACTCGCGCCACTGCTACTAGATGCTCCGTTTCGATTTGCACCCCTGTTCAATGCAGTATTACAACTATTTTTTACATATGTCTCATCTCTATACTAATATCCCAATAAATGGCTGAATAAAAATAACATTTTTATTCAATCAACAAGTGCCACAAAAATGCATTAGTTTCGACCTTCATGTCATGTTATTCTGCTGAGACGTCACTTTATCCTTTAAATAAAAACACTAATATTGGTCAGATAATGATTTGTCAGATGATATTCACTTAACATATTGTTTACAACACCGTATGACGTCATATCCTAGGCAACAAGCTATCAAAATTTGATATGAATTTTAAAATAAAATTTGATATTTAGTTAACATAAACAAACTGTTAATTTAACTAATTACTTATCTTAATTTAACATATTTATATATTTTTCTGATATTTAATTAACATAAAAAATATATTATAATAAATGGGTTTTTAATGAAGTTTTCTTTTTTTAAATTTAACAATAACATTTAAAAACCTAACATCAAAACGTAATATATAAGTTATTAAAAAAATATTTTTAAAGTATGTAACTTACGTCTGTATAGCATGGCGTCCTTCGCATAAGAGGACCAACAGCAAATCAACGAGTCGCATACATTCGAGGCACCAACGCTCGTCAGCTTGTACCGCCGCCTCTATGGCCGAGCATAAATCCAACCTGACGAGATCCTAAAAGAATATTCATATTACAATACAGAACACATTTTAAGAAAAGCGGCAAAATGGACAGATACTGGTTATTGTATAAATTCAAAATATAATTTATTCAAATAGATTATTGCAAGCAATTATAGTCTGTGTGGAAGGTAGTTCTGTCGCATATAACCAAAACCAAATATAACATATGTATTATAGTTTTTTTTTTTAAATATTTAAAAACTATACTTAATTATTTCAGATCTTACAGAAACATTACTAATTTATATACAAACATGTGTTATTTGAGCAGAGCCCCTACAGAGAGTTGACAGTAAGCTGACAGTCGTAGATACAGAAGGCATAAGACATTTGTCATCAGAGTTCTCTGTTGCTCCTAGTCGTCGAACTAACTCTTGAATCAAACCTGTAAAGTACCATAGCATTAGTGGGTTGTAAAAATATATATCATGTGCGTTGATTCGCCGAAACGGTAACCACTAAATCGCTAGCATATTCACATATCGCAGTTGATTTATTTCGTTGTGGTAGAGTCACGTCGCCAGCAATGGTAACACTTGACATTTGACTGATACCATCACCGGCATTTAAAACCGGCGGTGAAATAATGACTTTTGCCACTATGTTTCGCATTAGGTAATGCCAGGCCCCGGCGCCCAACCCCACCTTAAATGCCGGCAACGCACCTGTGACTCCTCTAGTGTCGTATGGGGTCGTGGGCGGCGGTGATCACTTACCATCCGGTGACGCGAACGCTCGTTTGCCGTGTCCTTTACCATAAAAAAAGTACACTTGGGCGAAGCCGCGAACAGAAAATTTGTTAATTAAATATTCTGATCCTGGACATACCATGTTCGGCGAGCGGTGCAGGGTCAGCGTGAGCACGAGCGAAACGGTCAGCGAGCGAAGCGAAACAGCGCAGAGCCGCGTCGGCCACGCGCGTGTCGCTGTGCCGGAGGAGCGACGACAGCGACGACACGGCGTCGCCCACGCGAGCGTCGCCCGGCTCCATTTTGCCGCATACTCTATGCAATAAACATTTACGTTAAAATTATCCCTTATTAGCTTTGTTTGCGTCTTCACCCTTTTATGCTCTCCAAAGCTCCGGATGTCCTAATTATGCAACATTTTTCAATCAAACTTCACACCTCTTAATCTTATCGTGATAGACTACAATACCCTTAATCAATCTAGGGACAATCCAACACATACATTAATGATGGTGTATATAAATATTATAATAATAGTGCCACAAAAATTATGCATGAAAACCGCTATCCTTCGGTAACTTTTCGTTGAAACCCTTAGTTCAGGCCTTTTATTTGTCACGCCATTTTATTTAAATATTTAGATTTCTAGGGTTATAGCTGCTGGGTCGAGCTGCCCAACAAGCTTATTATTATTAAAAGTATGTTTACCTGGAAACCACAGCCATAGCAGAGTGTAAGGTATCCTTATGAACTGAGGTTCCATGGTGGGTTATGAAGTGTAAAACTGAAGGTAAGCCACCTCCTTCCCAGACTGCTCCAGCTTCACGAGTGCATACAAGTTCTAGTACCTTAAAAATGTTTAATAAGTTTAAAAAAATACTTTGCAAACAATTTGTACTATTTTATTTATTTATATTGTACAGCAAGGAAATAGTGTTAACACATTCCATTCCCCAATTCACCATCCAATTTTTGATGGCAGAACTCAACTTCGTCTTCTTGTTAAAATGAGGAAATGAAAATAATTCATTTCCTCAATCAGGAAATTGACTCTGAACTGTCACCTGTAATGTTGCCACTGGGTCACAACGGCATCATTTGAAATATTAGTTATAATTTTTATTACTGAAGTGATGACTATAAATAATTGTGCCGGTAAACTCATGTTATCAGGTAATCTCAATGGCTAGCCACACACACTCACACCTAATATTACTATCAATACAATATTGATAAAAATATCATCTCAATACATAGACCCACATACAATGCAATATTATTTACAATTTTTTGTTATAAAATCTGACACAGCCGCTCAGTAGCTTCATTTGTATGCATACATGTTAAATCTAAAATGGATAGATAGATTACAATGTATAACAGAAAAAACTGACTTCCACCGGATTCCATAATCAGAACCTAACCAAACTCTTATCGCAGTGTCCTTGTAATGTATCCTATCCTATCCAATCTGGCTGATGTGATGTTAAGTTATTCATCCATTTTATTTAAGACTTAAGTATGTGATTTTCTCATGAATAACAATGTCAAAAATGATTCCGCGGGCATTGACAATATGAACACTATTATAGATACTATCATTATAAGTGTGGAGCTAATACACTTTACTTACTTTTATGCACTGTTCTGCAAGGTCCTTACTAGTTCTATTATTTGGGTCAACTGTCAGCAATCTACTACAAATTGCTTTAACAGCACCCTCAATTGCTACAATTCTTCTAGTACATTCAGCTGCAAAAAGTAATATGATTATAGTGTTTATCTATAACTTGAAATTTAAGCTGAATAAATTTAAACTGAAAATAATATCATAAACATATTTAATAAATATTTGTATAATTCAAACTAATATAAAAAAAAACATCATTCAAAAATATATAATAACTAGTAAATAGCCATAGACATAATTAAGCAATACCATAGTAAGGTCACTGTGTAAAGTCATCATGGTGGAACCAGTGCCCGACCATAACACAATGGCTCAATTCCTACTCATTGAAGAGTGATTTTTAAATTATCCATATTTACATTGTATTACCAGTAATACAAAGTATACAATATCTCAAAATTGAGCTTGAAGGAGAGGATGATCTTCACATTAGCTTCCGAGACTGAGGGGTCAAGCCCAGTTACAATATCACTATGTTCATATTATAAGAGAAAATGTAAATGACTAAAAAAATAACATTGGCCATGTATGTTTACCTGACACATCCAAGTAATAAGTTATAGCCCTAGCTGTAACCTCTAGCACATTATCTGGAGCACATTCATCAAGGAATATTTTACATAATGCAGGTAAAAAAGTTCTTGGTGGACAGCTAAAAAATATATAATACATAATAAAATTATTTGACAAAAGAAATTTTTATTTCAGTACATTTTGGACAATATAATTAAATGTGGAATTGAAGATGTGAAAACATGTAATTAAAAATAAGACATGCAATTAGAATTTTTTGGAACATAAATACCAATCAAAACTTTCCATTATTATTTTTATTGAAAATGTCAATATGAATGGAATTTTTTTGTTAAGCATTTCTTATAGTGTGATAACATATATATGTGAGTGTATATTTCTTATGCATGTAAATAAGATCCAGAAACACAAAAATACAACATATAACCTTCATCCATGGATATCTTTAATTATATTTTAACCATTATTCTCAAAGACCAGAAAAATGGCTAGTACTTGAAAATATTACTCGGAAAACTGAGCCAAAAATCAAATAATAATACATTGTTACACTAACTAACTTTAATTAAACTAACTTTAAACATTGGCTTGTAAATCAAGGCATATAACACTACCTTTCAAAACATCTATCAACATTGTCTGACATTAGTAGCAGCATACACAGTTGCTCCAAGGCAATCAGCTGCATATCTCTTTCATCGCCTTGGCCAGTCAGCAGCCACTCCAATAGTGTTTCAGGATCCACTTCAGCCATCTAATAGAACAACATAATTTGTATGATATACAAGCTTAAAAAATTATAGTTACATAGGTCATGTTCTCTTATAATTTTCTGATCATAAAAAATAAAGAAAATAAAAAGAAAGAATTCTTACCTTAAGGCCTTATTAAACGGACTTATCTGAAACAGTTTTAAATACATTATAAGTAATAAAATTAAATATTTAACACACATTTGGATAAGTAATAAAAACGATATATTATTCTTTAAAATCAATATACCTTTGTTGTTACAAGATATCAATTGTTAATACACTGTATTTTTATTTACTCTTCTCTCTTTATTGTCATTATCATAATCAGTCATTTGTTATTAATTGCTTACTTAAAATTAAATAACTTTTTCAATATTATTCATATTAGATAGTCATAAAATATTGAATCCTTTCTTCTTAAAGATAACATTTAAAATGTGCCCTATTTTATATTTTGATTTAATTAATTTAAGGCAAACAGAAATGATTAAACTTTATCCTTAGAATTCACAATTTAAAAGTCGGAAATAAAATACTAACTATATCTAAAACAATCACAATTATAATGTAGGTTACTGTTCCTGTTATAATATGAAGAATACTGTACCTTTCTCTTTTGTGCATTTTAAAGACGAATATTAGGTTTCTATAAATTAATAAAGCTCAAAACTGCAAAGAGAAATCTTATTACTTAACTACTGAAGTATTTCATATAACAAAACCAAATACAAATTAGGTAAAATAATAGCACTGTAATGTCTTCTACTTACACTCAATGAGCCATGACTGTAGAATGTTTTTTAAAGTTAACTTCATTAAATATCAGTTTTAAAACTTGCTATTCTTAATATTGATGTCTTATAAATCTAACATAATTGGTTTACACGTAAATCAATTTTGTAATAGAATAGCTAATTTTACAATCACTCGTATTCATCAACTCCAGAAAAAGTACCACAGATAAGAAAATGTGTTATAAAATAAAACAAAATATCATTGACATGTATTAGTCTAAGTTACCATATTTAAATATTGTTCTCTCCAGCGGGACAGAAATGTTTTATAACTTTTCTATACGTCTGGAAAATAATTGGCTCAATATCTATAATAAATATCACAATGGCTTTATGATATAAATAACAAGTGAAACTTTAACTCTTTTTATTGAAAATTTAGTTTTCAGTCTCGATCAAATTAACAAATCTTTTCACCTTGGAAAATAATTCCATGTCCATCAAAATCAACTAAGAGCTTCCCTACTATATTTGTGTATGTTAATTCATAATTTTTTCACGATATTGTGATCTATCGATACATTGTAAACTATTTAAGCGTTGGTCTTAGCTTTTATAGTAAAACCGAACAATACGTATTGTGACCACAGAGCTAAGAATCTAAAGAGGTTTCAATAAAATGAAACTATACTTTTATATTCTATAAATTTATAAAAATTTGAATGTAGCGGGATTTGAACCCGTGCCTCATGGGAAACATAAATAAGTTATAACCAACGTAAAAGAATTCTGACGTGGCTCGAACTAGCATTGAAAGATAGAGGGAATTCATTCTTGAATACACTTAATTAAACATTCCTATAGTTCGAGCGAGCAAAGGTGAGCGGACGCCGCAAATTTGTTTACAAGTTTACAAAATTATATTTTTCTTTAAATCTTCTATGATCATTTCATTTTTTTTACCCTTAGATATATTTGGTATTTCAGCTCTTTTACTTACGTATTAATATTTATATTTTATCATTTTGGTTGGTGGTAGCTTGGTAAACTTTCACAATCCGCTTGGCATGAATGAGAGTGAATACGTACCAACGTAGCAAGCGCTTGCCGCAAATTCCCTTTGATTTTTGTTAAAAATCTGACACGCAAGCTCAAGCCGGGCTAAACACCCCGTTTGTACACTATTGACAGTTCTCTTTAAAATACCTTTTTATGAGTAATTTTATTGTTTATTTTATTAAAGCCTCCCACACCTCTACCATTAATCCTTGGTACTACAGATCTTAACAAAATATATCATTCCATTGCCCATGCCACACAAACTCTTCAATTTAAAGTGGAAAATAAAACAAGTTATAAAAACAACATTCACTGGATATGTTTTATTAAAACTAGGGTATATTTACATAGCTGCAAGTTACATTTTAAGAAGTCATATTTTTATTTACCTATTTAATGTTTAAACATCAATTTAAAAAAAATGTTTTCATTACGAATAATTTTGTAGAGATCTTCTGAATTCTAATCTTACTCCTACTACTTACTCCTTTTGACAATGATAGCATGCACAAGATACAGCAGACTTAAATATCAGATTCCTTTCTCCATCCAAGCATAACACTTTAACTGGTATCTGAAAAATAAATTTCGTCATTTACAAAGCTACACACACACATCCAACGAGTTCCATTCATAAGTCTTGAAATTTTCTTATTTTAATGCTCTCCTAATCTCATGTCAAATGTCATAATATTATAAAATTACGCTTTCGCTAAACGCAAAATTTTAATCTATCGATTCTTTGTGAACGAACGTTGTCAACGCAAAAATTCACCTTAGAGCTCAAAAACTACTACAGTAGGTATATCATTTGAGTTCTATTGTCACCGTAGCCGGGTTACATGTGAAACTTTTAAATAAAAAAATAACTAACCTAACGTAATCGAACCTGCACTTAAATATCCGTTAATCTGCGGAAGTGTTAGTACATAAATAATATAATGTCTCAGTGTATAATCTTGATTCTTAATTGTTTATTTTTTAATTTTAAAATATATTTTAAAAATATTATCAATACAACACACTGTATATCACATAATAAATAAAACTTCGTTTTATTAACACCTTTTTAGATTCTTAGCTCTGTGGTCACAACGCGTATTGGTTGATTTTGCTCCAAAAGCGAGCGATCAAGCCCAGTGCTTAAAGAGTTTTCGATAGATTACAATTTCACGAGAAAAATTATGAGCTAACGGTTTATAAAATTCTCCTAGAGACATTATTTCTTCTCAAAATCCCGATTCCTGAGCTGCCTTCACGGTCGCTGGTCGTCTAGTTTGGGCCTCCTATCGCCTTCTATCTATTTATCCTTGAAAATCTGTCATTGCACAGCTTTTCTCTGAATTTGCCTTTTGGCTTTTAAAGCCAATCCCAAGGACGCTTGCATAATCATGCAGGCTGAAGATTACTGCGGTCAAGGGGCTAAGCCCTGGTACTGTTGCCTGAGATCCCTCCCGGAAGTTAGACAGCATCTCCAAGCCGTTATAAAAGTCGTCAGTCGTCAAAGTCGAATATACTTTTTTATTTACATTCTTCTATACAATAGAAAGATATACTTACATCTTCAGATTCCATAATGTTGCAACATTGTCCTAAAGAGGTTACAGGATGCCGTTTGAATCCCAACATAATGCTTGGTAAAGACCAAGATTCACAGTATCCGCGGCACGCATTTGTAGTAATTTCAAATTTAAGGCAATCTGGTATCGTTATGCTTTTCTTGTGACCTAAGATTAGATTTAAATTGATAAGATGATATATCTTGAATTGTGAATATAAAAATCTTACAAATTTTTCTTTCTTATAAAACTATACGTACCTCTCACGTGACAACCCGGCCGTTTCCATGATTCAGAGGCAAATAAATAACTAATAGATAAAAATAATATTAAGGATTTCAAGAACATTGTGTTTGTCTTTGGTTTGGCTGCTATAACTGAAATCCTTTTCCATATTTATCCGTTTTATTCCTATTCTTCCAGAATATATACAGGGTATGGAAACCTGTGGTGTAAAAAAATATATATATTTGGTAATATTTTAATTATACGGGGCACAAGAGTGTGATTATAACGCAACGGTTGTGGGTTCAATTTCCACTCGAAATAATAATTTTTTAGATTTTTAGTTAGATTTATGATTTTTTCATAAACTTATTATTTACTGTTCTAACATAGCCCTTGTACCTACGTATAAAAGGCAAATATTTTCAGATAATATATATATTTTCAGCCACTTTCATATTTTATCTCTTATTAACGAATACTCTGTACCTAATTACTTGTGAATGTAAGTCCACGTATACACGATATTCGTGTATATTTCTATAATTTATAAGTATGTTATCAGCGTATTAATTTATTTTTTGATATTATTAGACTTAAAAAAGTTTTCTGCGTTTTGTTGTGGAATGTGAAATATGACAGATATTATTATTTATATGTACAAATAAATGTAACAATAAGGTACATATTTAATTAGAAAGACATTTTTCTCCTTATTTTTTAAGTAGATACCCTTACAACCTGGGTTCTTGTAATAATCACGTAGCTACGTAAAGATTAAAAAGCTTTTTTTATTTTTCACAAATGTTTACAATCTCTGACATATTAACATAAAAACGCTATTGTTTCTCGAACGTTTAAATACACTCCATTAAATAAGAATATCACTTTTAATTATCTGTAACAAATGATAAGTATGTAGGTAGATGTCCAACATTTTATAATGGTAAATTAAATATTTAATATTTTCATTTTCTCGCTTTGGTACGTTTGGTTTGGCAACGAGGCAAAGCGCGGCGTTGAGTTCCACTCAACACCAAATGCCGTCAGATTTTGAAGGAATGTTAGGAACGGAAGTGTCTTAATGGGAACGGAATATCTTAACACTGGGCTCCTTAGTTCCCTCTGCCTACCTTGCTATGACCGGGATACAGCGTGAACCTAAAAAAATTATACGTATAAGTATTAATAACTTCATTCACTTTATGCCAATTTTCTTTACTTTGAAGTTATATTATTATACTTCTACGCTCAGTTTTTGTTTAAGTTTGTGCAAAAGTTAAGATAAGACTGCAAAAAATTTTTTTTGTTAAATTTATCAATTTTTTTTTTATTATTTTATTAAAATGTTTCCATTTTACAAGTATCTATTTATATTTGGTAATTGAATCTCTATTGTAGCCTTTTTTAAGTACCAAGTGCAGTGTACACACGTGTGTCTTTACAATGTTTCGCAACTAAGTAATGAGTAAATCCAAATACTCTTACATACATGTACCATCAGTAATGTATGAGAAATATAAAATTATTATATGTACCCTAAATATTCGATAAAAACATTGAAGCTTAATTATAGTATATTCTATGTATAGGACCAATATATATATATATTTAAAAAAAAACAATACAACGAATATTCTTTATTTAGGTTCTTCACGTCTTCAGATTTGAGGCACGGAGGCGCAGGTCCATCGCTCGTAATGCGCGACGAGCAGGTTCGTGTTCATAAGTAGCTACACTTGTAAGAAGACAGCGTCGACCAAGTGTTATGTCTCCAGTTGACTAGAAATTGTAATAATTTATTTAATTTTTATTTATTATAATATGCGTTTTAACATGAGATATGATAAATGATATAAATTATTACCAAAGCAACATGGGCTAAGTTAAACCATATATCAGAACGGGATTCTGGATTCGTAGCATAATAAATAGCTTGCCTAAAACAGGGCAGAATGAGATCCCATTGGTTGCAGTAGAGACAACACAGACCCAAATTATTATAAATTTCAGGGCTCGGTTCTCCCATCGCCAGTAATCTCCTAAAAAACACAATTAGTTACTCAGTGAATTGAATTCAAGCCCAGGACATATCTAATAATTATGATAGGTACAGCAATAATGATGCAACCTAATAGATGAAGGAGATATAATATAAATCATTATAAACTTATGGTTTTATTGGGGGGTGGGACTAAAAGTGCACCAGTACTCCAAGAACGTCCAAGAATTTGACTCTTTTGAGTTTGACGATTTTCTCGAAAAAACTAAAGTCCTGACCCGACCAAAAAAAAAAATTTTTAAATACGCTAATGTCTGTACCTATGGAAAGAAAGTAAAAACGATCATGACCTCTGTCAAAAATCCTTATTTTTATTATAAATTTTCCCAACCTAAGATAACATACACATACACATACATACACAACCCGTTGGTATGTTGTTTTATTTTACAGGGTTTCTTTTTTTTTGAGGCTCCTCCAAAATAAAGTAGAAATAGTGAACCAATGAATGTCAAGACACTACATAATTGGTAAAAAACAATTTCTTAACATTAATTGAACATTTTTTTCTTCTATAGTATAAATAGTTAGAGAGCACAGCAAATTCTTATTTGTAAATGTCCATTGTATTTGGTATATTACCTGTAGTACCTCAAGGCAATTTCTGGCTGATCATTGTAAAAATTATACATCGCAATATTAGCTATAGCTTCCGTGTTTGTCGGATCTTGAGTTGCAATCATTCTATAATAATTAACAGCAACTAAAAAGTTACCTAACTGTTCATGCATACGTGCTTGCTCTAATAGTAATGGTATGTATTCATGAAACACAGAAAGACCTTGTTTGCAGATTTCAATAGCTGAAAGAGGTTGATTTAGGCCTATGTACATAGAGATTAATCTTAAATATATAGAGATGTGTTTATTAGTTTTTAGAGCTTGACGTAAACATTCTTCCACATTTCTATACATGCCAAGTGATTCATAGCAACGAGCAAGTGAAAAATTCCACCACCAGTCGATGGTGCTATCTGCATTCTGAGCCTGAAAAACAACTTCCATAGCCTGTGGAAAATAGCATAGTTAGTAAATTCTATGAATAGTAATTAGTATGTATGTTAATAAGTTGATGACATTATTAACTGACCTTCCTGACGTTACCTTCACAATAATAAATATATTCAAATAAAGTTTTCGCAGCAGGAATAAACAATTTGTCATCTTTGCTTAAGAATCTCAAAGTAACTGGAGCATCTAAAGCAAATGAAGTGCCGCCAGCTAGGGCGGTCGCGGCTCGAGATGCTCTTGATGCGGTATGTAAAACGGTACGTGCAGTGCGAGCACGTGCGGTATTGGTACCGGCTCGAGATTTAATCCTCGCTGTCGTTGGTATCCCATCCTAAAAAGGAATTTATGCGTACAAATATAAGGTGTACATACAACAACTTTTGACTAAAAATTGTTTATTCTGCGTTAATTAATCGTAGCAATGACAGTCCATCGGGTAAAGTTGAACGCTTAATATACGTGTATCTGAAACTTTTGGACGGAATTTAATGTTTTTTTTTGTTTAACCCTACGACGATTAATGGCCAAACTAAATGGCGTACACTATACCTACCTACATATATGTAGATTTATCTTATCAAAAATTGCTTACATGAAAAGTAGAATTGAGCTTTAAACTTCACATACCTGTATATTTTGCGAAGATTTGACAGCTCTCTCAAACGAGGTGCCAGGTCGTGGTGTTTTGGCTACAGCTGTTGAAGTTAAGTCATCTTGTTGAGGATAAAAGCACACCTCTTCATATGCATTCCCAGCTATTTTAGCCAGAACAGTCATTACACGCATACGTATATACTCAATCATTCTGTCATTTCTATCCTGTAACACTATGTCACATAGTTTTAGGCATTTATCAAATTGTCTAGTTTTGTACAGGTTTAAAACTTTATAATCAGCGTCTTTTTCCATTATAATAAATAAATTGTGGTGTTTATATTACGACGTTGCTAAGAAACGTACCAAACTTGCAGCAAGTCTACCGTTTTACCTACGAGCCCCACCACACGCACCAGAATATATCTCCTGAGCTCCATTTACATCTTTAGAATTGGATTATGCTCTCGTTTGTATTTTCTCTTGGAAAATTCCAAAGACGACAATTATAATTTTAAGTTTCTTACGTTTTACGGATACTAAATGAAGTGTTATGGCGGGGTTTGAAATGAAACTCCCCATTTCTTCCAAAATCAATTAATTTATCTTGTGTGTTTCATAAAATATTATAATCCACATACAGGAATAAACAAAAACAGGAAAAAACAAAAATAAACAAAGATGGCTTTCTATAATATGATAAGCTGACGCTTGTTATTCATTAATATATTTCCTGGGTAAATAAACATCGTAAACTAAACCCAATTTTTATTATATTATATAGATTTTTTTAATATTCATTTTTGACACCAATATATCTAAATTAAAATAACGCGACCTCTTACCCTTTGCGATATTTATATTTTAAATAAGCGCTAAAGCCAGTCGTGACGCAAACGCGCAGGGCACAAGCATGCGACTGTAATCGCGAGAGGTTTTGGGTTCGATTGCCACTCGATGACCTGAAATATTAATAAGTAAAGCGGCATAGGTAAAGCGCGGCCTTCAGTTCTGCCACTAAACATATTTAAATATTATTTAGGGCCTTCATTATATGTATAGATAAAGTTAAAAAGTAACATTTTTATTTGTTCATTAAAATATATTTCACTAAATACGTTTGCAGAACTGTATTTCACTTATTGTAACATAATCAAATAATCGTCAATGCATGGATCATATGTTTCCATGTTTCGAAGTTCTTCATATTTAAGCGATGTCAATGAATCCAATATTGGTTCTGGATGGCTTCGCGGAAGAGATTTAACTTCTTGTCTCACTTCTGTCTCCGGGACTATGCAAGTATAATGACGATCCCTTATCTGAAATTATTAAAGGATCATATATAAATCTACTAAATATTGGCCCTTTTCTGGCTAAGAGAAGGAGAAAGGAAAAATATATTATTTAAATCAAAAAAATCTGTATATTCAGATTACACATATAGATGCATTAGTGCGTCAATTATTATTTTGATTTAGTTATTTTTTTTTAAATAAAATAAATTTTATTCAGATATATGGTACCAACAATACATATATTAAAATGTTAAAAAAAGCATAAAAAAGATATCTTTTTGTTTTCTGTCTGAAGTATGAAACAATACTAAAAATATAAACAACATTTAATAACTATCATCATCACTCGATAAATGATAATTTTAAGCGTATCTTTGGGTAGCGGAAATTTGTAAAAATCTATAAAGATACTAGCACAATAAACAAGTCGTAACAATCGTATAAGAATGAGATTAGTGATTGAGCGCTGGACTGTTTCCAAGAGGCGCTGTTTCAAATTACGCTATGTTCAAATTCTCATAAGTTTTCTATAAGATATATTTCTCTTTCTTAAATATCAATTAAGCGCCTATATTTAAATTATCGTTTCCCTTTTTCATTAAAATTAGACGCGAGATTACAAACATACAGAAAGCATAGTGTCTGTGTTAACACGAAGTTCTCTCTGTCTATGGTGTTCTATATAGGAAAATGTAGCTTACGAATTCTTATAAGTATGTGGGACATTTTCATTTAAATATAAACATCAAATAATAAGAATATAAATCTGCACCTGTTCTATTGTACAGGCTGGTAATCCAATGCTGTCCCAACTATCAGTACCCTTTGTTATCAATAATGGCTTATTATGGTTTATATTTTTTTCTTTAAGAGCAATTCCATTTCCGAAACCAATATCATGAAATATCTCCTTTGCTCTCCTTACTAATTGAGCTTCTTTAGATGAATAAAAAAATATATTCGCATTATATACCAAAGCGAAACTTCTTACAGTTGTACATATGTGTTTTCTCATTTCGCTATCTGTAATGAGTAACATTAGGCGATTGGTACGCGACCATAGACCAATAAAGATTGATCATTTAAAAAAAATTATACACAAAAAAATAATTTCAGAGCTAAAATAAAAAAAGTTAGGCCATTTTTTATCAAATAGCATTTCCTTATCTACATATAGATAAGCAAACTAACTGTTTTCATATATACATAGTTAATATTTAAATTCACGCCATATTTTCCGTTAAACCATGCACACCCCAACCACAGTGAGTGGAGGTGGACAATATTAAAAAAAACAATTGCAACATACCATAATTTTTAAATAAATCATATTTTCCTCCAATAATAATTAATTCAGGAAGAACTGATTCATCTACATAAGTGTCTTTCATTGTTTTAATGCACGTTTCCATTGTGCTCCATAAGGTTTTTATTTTACTTAAATCTAGCACTACGCAATAATAACATGTTCCTTGTAGCGGTATCGACGGCAACACGCTGCGTAACATTTCTAATCTGCCCCCGTACTCCCACACATGACAAATAATTCTTTCTGTTGTTTGTTTCTGAGAAGATTTTCTACCAAATGAATATTCAAGAACAAGTGTCTCTTTGGGTACATCAGATTTTTCTAAAAAGTTGTGTAATAAATTTGATTTTCCCTAAAATAGTAGAGAAAGCTTCAAAAATGTGAGTACGTAACATCTATACAGAAGTATAAATGTCACATAGATACGTTTAGAGAAATAACTTAACTTCAGACTTTATCCCTAGAGGGGTAGTCAGAGAGAACGAATCACCAAAGGCTACGTCTCTACATACCTCTTTCTCCTCGTCCACTATCACCAACCTCTTCATACATGCCATCCGGGCTTTTTACGCGATCTTCCTCCAGTATCTTTGATACTGTGTTTTCGAAGGTCAACAGAGGTCTCCCCCTACCTCTCTTACAACTCACTTTTGCATGATAAATCTTTTTTGCTATTCTTTCATTACTCATTCGTTCGACGTGCCCAAACCAGCTGAGCACATTCTTCTTCATTCCCCTCTTCCTCACTAGTACCTGCCATATGTGTATCTCTTTATTGTGGATTCGATCAGCTAAGCTGACGCCGCATATCCTACTAAAAGATCTCCTATTAAAAGATCATCTCCTATTAAAAGATCACGGCGTTCACCTTTCATTCATTCTTCTTCTATAATAACCACGTTTCGCTGCCGTATAACAACGTTGGTACCAACACTGCTTTGTGTACGGCCAAACGCGCAGATGTGATGTGCTGATGTCGCCGTCTCAATGCAGCTAAGGCTCCGTTAACTCTGTCTCCATATCTTCCATCTCTGCTGAACATACTTCCCAAGAATATCACTTCATTCACTTGTTCCAATATCTTACTATTCACACTGACATTACATTCCGTCCTCTCTTCGTTTCTTTCAAATTCTTGCTCTCATTCAGGCTTAGAGCATATAGAAATACTTATTTGAAAAGCTTATTTGGTTGAATACCTTAATCTTAAGAAGTACCTACTGGTTTTGATTGAAAAATTATTGGATGGCCCATTTATCGAGTAAGACTCTTAGGCTACGTTAGCTACGATTAGAGAACGCGCAATTATAATTTGTCAGATTCGAGTAGGTAGTTGTTTTGACAATGAGAACATTAACTCACCGCAGATTTGTTGCCGATGGTAATTATAGTACGAGAATTATCATCGATCATATCCTTTGTATGTGACTTTACTATATCCTCGGCTAAATCAGGTATAGACATATTAATTTAAGATTCAAATAATAATCTTTTTTCACTGTTAAATGGATAGTTGTTTATATTTTTTGTTGCTAGGAAACGACACCCTACACATGTGTAGTTATAGCCTATTAATATGTAAACCAATAAGTACAGTATGGTCGACGCCTCCAGAATTCGAATTTTCTTAATGAGAACAGAGTGTCTTAACACTACTTTTTCATGTTCCCTCTCTCAGGTATGGCGTGTGGATATAATTCGCAGGTTTCGCAACCCCTTCATTTCCTTCATCAGATTCTGACTTGGTTGGTGGTAATGGGCAAGAACGCACTTTCAAACAAAATAAAGGATTTTTAAAATTAGTCCATAAGTTACCGAGAAATCGAACACAATATCGACAAACTTAAAATAATATAGTTAACGAATAGAGACATATTAAAAAAAAATTAATTAAAAATAATTTAACAACCGACTGTTTGATTCCTAGCCAAGCCCAAACAATGTAAAACATAGAAATAATTATTTTGCCAGTTCATTATACACCATGGTCAAGGAATTAAATAAGACACTTTTGATTACTTACATTTTATTTTGGGAATTAAATATTGAAACAAAAATTCGAAATATTCCTTATTTAAATAAAATTTTGTAAGCACTTTCCAAAACAAATCAACATAAAGCAACCATCACCTCAGTGGGTGAAGGGACGTTCTCCTGAGAACCTACAAAAAAAACTCAAAAATTGCTGCTTTCAATGTCAATGTTACAATTTAATTATTACATCTACACCACTCATTCCACATGAGATTCAATTGATGTTAATTCCTTAAATTTTATCCAATAAATATTTCTAAACAGTATAATAGGATTTACATGTTAGTGAGAAAGATAGAGAGTACCTTACAGAATTTTATTATGGACACCATATTCTTAGAGCCATAATAGATTTATTCACTTTTCGGATGCAATAACTAAGCATTACAAGTTCGACTTTGTTTGTTGTCCCTACTATACATTCGGCACTGTTCATAGTATAATACAAAATAAGTTAACAGACATATTATGTGATGTACTATTAAATACTATTGTATATACCTGAGCATCATGTTGAAACCACCAAACATGAAATATACATAAGAAATTTGTACATAAATTTAGTAAAATAACTAAAAGGCAAATTTATTCAATATTTTTATAATATCTACTTTATTATTGAGATCGTGATAGTAACTTTGGCATATTAACATTAAAATATTTAATTACACAAAAATATAAAAATTCCTTTGTTATTTATCATAATGTTAATCTGCTATATGTTTATTATTATACAAATATTAGAAACTTTTCTGGAGGCATTGCGTGTTGAGTGGAAGAACTCAACGCCACCGTTTGCCTCGGCAATCTATTTGAATTGTAATTTCAGACTTTGATATTCCTTTTCTTTGATCATAATTTCTGTATTAATAGATTTTAAAACTTCTTGAAATCTTTGTTTTAATGTCATATTTTCCATTCCAGATATTTCAAGTTGAGTTTTTTGCTTTCTCTGTTTTAGTTCTTCTAAATCAGTTGCAAGTTCCTGTAGTCTTTGTATGTCGTAAGAACCGCCAGAACCTGGATTCTTAGACAATTCAACCTGATAATTACTTTGTTTACTGTCTTTTTCGTGAGAAGTATTTCCTTTATATGCAACTGATTTTTTTTTAGGTGGATTGAACATCTCTGATTGAAATTGAGTTGGCAAATTATATCCTTTAATATCATATAATGCATTTGCAGAATTAGTATCAAGTAAAGATTCTTCAGCAGGTTCATCAATATTCACATTATCATCTTCAATATCACTATCACTTAAGGCACCTCCAAATATATCTTCTACTTTTGATGCTTGATTTGTTTTCGATGCATTTGTTTTAAGGGTTTCCTTTTTAGTTTTAGGTTTTGGAATTGTTGCAACTGATTCATTATTCTTAGAAGTGCTTCCTTCATCCTCTGTAACTACTTCCCATGTAACACTTGCAGCCTCATTATCTGCTCTTAATAACCTCTTTACTTCTTTTTCTATTTCAGGAGCCTCTGTACATTTTTTTCTTAATGTCTTACGAAATCGTCGCTTTCGAACATTTTTTGTTGGTGGTGTTATGCCATGAGGCCAAAGATATTTTTTATCCACTTTTAAGGGATCTTTCCTTTTATTTTTTGTAGGAAATTCCTCTTCTACAACTGGATCTAATTCTTCTTTACATAACATCATTTGACATATATCCGCACATTTATACAAGCTTTTTCTATCGATACTTTTCCATGATTCTATAATTGTAGGCAAATCTACTATTTTAGCATATAATAACCAATGATCAAGTCTTACTTCTCCGTGTCGCATATCATCATGGACTTGAATTGAAAACCGATTTTTGAAATTTTCACCAGACTTTATTAATTCACTTAAAACCTTCCCCGGTTCTGCAGGCAATCTCATAATAAATTGAGCTTCTAATTCTACAGGATAATCACCTTCTCTTTTTTCGCGAGTCATTTTGTGAGAAATAGATTTACTAAATGCAATTGTTAGAAATAATTATAGTAAATGCTTAATTGCTTACTTCCCAAGAAACAAAAATTAAAACACTATACGCACTTACGCCGCCATGTAGACACTAGACAAACGACTACGAGAGGAATAAAATAACAATCATTAAGCAATTAGTTACACACATATCCTATTGTCAATTATTCAGAGCACAGAACACATATACTCAAAATTAAGAGACACCATATATGTCTTTAATATTGTCTATGGTCAGAGATCCTACCAGAGAACACATTTACCCAACCCCATGGATTCCGAGCTACCGTAAGTTGCCGAGAGAAAATATTTTTAAAGTTTTTTTTGCCAATTTACTTGATTCTCGTATTCTTTGTTAGTTATTTGTTCTTATTAATAATTTTTAACATTTTAACTTGAAGCTGGTTCTTAATATAATGATGGTCACAGAACACATATTTAGTTAAAAGGTCATTGTCCGTCTGTTTTTTTTTTCTTTAATTCGTGATTAGATATACTTTGTTGAATGAAAAAATAAACTTAAATAGTACTTTTGCTAATCCTAAAATTTAAAAAAATAAGCCAAATGAAATGTCAATTGTCACTAGTAATCGCTATTCATTGAAAATATTAGTGTCAATCTATTAGGAATGTCAAACTCACGGCCTATGGAATCATTATCAATACCATGTATTTTTTGTTTATCTTATGTTAATATTCAGATAATATTTCAAAATATGAATAAAATTTGTGCTCTTTATTAAAAGAAAAATGTTATGGAGGACAAGAGTGTCACAAAAAGGACGCCAATATGGCAAAACTGTGTCCATTGCCCAAACCTGCTGTTCAACTCTGCCACGGAACTCGAAAGGTTAATTTTATTAAATCTATCATACCTTTTTGTCGTTAATTTTAAAATTCTCAATCTTTCTTAGTCGTAGTTACGAAATCATTTACAATATAATAGATAAATTTTTTTTATCATAAATTTCTTAATATCAATTGCATAAATGTATTGTATAATTTATTAAAAATTTTGTAATTTTTTTCTTCTTTCATATTTTAGGCATATTCAAGAAAAACATAGCATTAAAGAAGGCAGTATTATATTATGTCAATATGGACAAAATGGAATATGTTCAGCATTACAGTTTGGAGACTTACGGAGAGCTGGATTTAAATATCATGTAAGGCAATATCACTTGTATAAAAGTGATGCAACAGAGGATTGGACGTTTTACTCCTCATCACAAAATCTTCCTGCTGTATTGAATGATCCCAACAGAGGCAAGCAAAACAATTTTTTTACAAAAACTTGGGGTGATGGTTTTGTAGATAAAGTAGAAATCTACTCTAGTCCATATTTACCTGAGGTAACATTATTACATTTTGAATCATATTGTAAAAAAATATCTAAAAAATATAGGAGACATTGTCAGCTAAAAGAAAATATATCAAGTAAAGTTAAGACACCTATTGTAGAAACAGTATGTGAAGTACCTAAAATTTTTTATGAACAGGCTTTAGCATTAAATGATCCAAAAGTATTTTGCAAAGTCTTTCCTGAACTTTCAAATAGTAAAGATATAAACTGTACTATTAGAGCATTACAAGAAACATTGAGCACATACCTTGATGTAATAGAAATGAAGATATCAAAGCAGGTTGCCCAAAAATCAGATGCCTTTTTTCATGCAATGCTTTCTCATGATACTATTATGGACCAAATGGCTAAAGCTCTTAGTACAGTTCAAAATACTAGAAAAGACATAAAAAATGTGAAAGAAAACCTTAGTGAAAATCCACTGAAATTAATAAGCCTAACCAGAATTAATCAAAATCTTAATAATGTACATGATCTGTTAAAATTAATGGGAACGGTGCAACAAACTCAACCCATGATCCAGCTTCTCCTTAGTACATCTGACTATGTTGCTGCATTAGATTTAATAAGCTCAACTCAAAAAGTATTATGTACTCAGCTTTCAGGAATTCAAGCATTCCGTCACCTATCTCCCCAACTAACAGAAATGAAAAGACTAATTCATAAAATGCTAAATAACGAATTTCTAAGATTTATTGTAACTGACCTTAATAGGCCTCTTAAAGATTACTCTGAACTTCCAGACAGAGATAAATTAGTTTCCATTGTGTCAGGAATTTTACGATTGAAGGAATTTGACTTCCTTGACATTTTTAAAACAGAGGCAATGACTTCAATACAGGCTACCATCAAACAGTGTGTAATAGAGATTATTTCAGAAAGAGATAGCAGTAACGAAATTGTTTTGAGGGGCTCCAATACAGATACATGGTTACTATGTAATGAAGGAATTATATTTCTACAGAAAGTGACACCCAATTTAGTAATTTTATTTAAAAGAATCTTATCTATTGGTAACTTAGTACTGGACATAAGCCAAATGGGTGATATAGTCGGAAATGATAATGAAGAATTTTGGTCACAAGAAGAATGGTTACTTGTAGAAGAAAAGGTTAAGAAATTAATTATTTCACTCTCTGACTATAGCAATGAAAGATGTGCCAATCTCATAGTAACTAAGACTGATAAAGAATTTGCATTGACAGATCTATCGCAATTATCTAAATTGTCAGACTTAATAGAAAACTTCTCTAAAGAATGTGCAAATATTACAGGTCATAATAGTAATGCAATGAAATTAGCATTAAGAAGTTTTGCTATGAAATATATCCAAAATTTGCATTCTGAACGCAGATCACAACTAACTGTTGCACTCAATAGTGAAAGGTGGAAAATGGCAGATCTACCATACGAATTACAAAGTGTGATTGATAAAATAAGTGTCGCTAACGAAATACCTCTAATATTACAATATGAAAGTGGGAAACCTGATGGAAAATACTTAATAATTAATTCTGAAAACTATGCTGTTGTGGCCACCGTACAGCTATTAATAAAAATATTGTTAGAATATTGCGATGCAACTAAACAATCTCCAGACATTGTTCAATATTTAGTACATTGCATGTTGGAGCTTATTAGATTATTCAATTCTCGATGCTGTCAGTTAGTTTTAGGTGCAGGTGCTATACAAAGTGCTGGTTTAAAAACTATATCAACATCAAATTTGGCTCTAGCGTCAAGATCACTGCAAGTTATTTTATGGCTATTACCTTTAATTATGAAATTATTAGAGAAACTACACTCCAAAGAATTATCTTTAAGTGGCTTTAAAAGCATAGAAAGTGATATTGCTGGCCACAAAAAGGAAATCGAAAGCAAAATTTGTATAATAGTCAGTAATATGCTTACTTCTCAATTAGTCGGTTGGGAAGCCAAACCTCCTGTTCCTTCACAAACATTCCGCAATATATCTAAACATTTAGTAAAATTGCATGAAGCTCTAATTGATATTCTGCCATTAGAACAAATACGTAATATTTATATGAAAGTTCATGATAATTTCAAAGATAAATTACGAGAGCAGCTAAATAAAATGAATATAGTTGCTAATGGCAGTCCTCAACATGGAGTTGTTACTTCTGAACTCACTTTTTATTTACAAACTCTGAAAACACTAAGAATCATTAATGAAAATGATACTGAAGACAACATACTATATGATATTTGGTTAAATTAGCTGATAACTTTATTAAACCTTAAGTTAAATCTCTTACAAAAAAAGAATATACAGTAACGAAAATTGTATGTTTGTTATGAAAATATGGAAACTATTTAAATAATATAAGAATATTTTTGTTAAATATAAGTTCACAATTCTCTTAAAATATTGTAATAAAATATGTATAAAATCTGCGTGATATATTTTAAATTATTGTAAATAAAATAATTATTTAATACAGCACTCCAGCAAAAAAATATTAAAATATTTGACTTGTTGTGTGCATTTAATACCATTTTTTCTATTTTTAATACGGGTTTTATTTTTTGCTTGTGAAATCATGTTTCATTTTACTTAAATTTAATGGAATACAAAGTGAAGATAAAAGGCATATGAAAGAATTGTTAGGTTTGAGTAGGTAGCTACATTTATATAATGTCATTTAACATATTGGCATACTAATAATCGACCTACTTACTAAATCTTTTATATAAATAAAACAAGTCCGTAGTTAAATACAGCTGTGAGGTGAGGATTGAATAAATATTAATTGCTACATATAAAGCTAGTGAATTTCATTATGAATGAGTAAAACACATTATTTAAAAATAAAATTTGATTTATTTATATTATTTTTTTACCTAATATTTAAAAAAATATTTGCCTAACAATTGTTATTATAATATTTTATTTTAGTCTTCATTTCCCTTATAAGATTAAGGAGAACAAAAAAACTTAAAAGATTATTTAATGTCATAAAAGTAAGAAGCCATAGGATATCTTATTAAAAAGGCTATACAAGTACAAACTAGTTGAAATAATAGCAAATACATAGTTAATTGAACTTCTCTGATTGGTCCTAATTTTATTAAAAATAAATTTATTAAAGTCATATTGTTCATGATTATGCTATCATTATCTTCTAGTGTATCAATTAGTCTAAAAGCCTTTAAAAGAGATATTATAGATTTATTAAGAAAATTTATATCTTTTCTTAAAATTACAGTTCTACTGGGATAAAGTAAATCAGTTTCAGCACTATATTTAGGTAATCTGTGTCTAGGGCAAGGTATCATATGAAAAAGTTGTGGTACTGAGTAAATAAAATTAATTATTTGTGGCAAGAAAAACAATAAAACAGTTTTACTGAAGTGGCTGAGAATTGCAACAACAGCAAAAGTCATACCTGATACATAGCAAAATGTATCTCCAACAAACACTTTTGAGGGATACCTGAAATATAAAAAAATGTATGATGATTTTTTTTCATTATAAAAAAAATAAAGCCATAGGAGCATAATGTCTAAATGTAAATGTGAAAGCGTGTGAGAACCAGAGAGCTTAGAGAGAAAAGAAAAAAATGGAATCTACAATATTTCTTACCAATTATGTTTTAATAGGGCCAATGTTGTTGCCAGGTATGGTATCATTATGTGCAACGAAAAGCTGTGTGCTTTAAACTGATCACCTTGTAATTCAATTATGTCAAAAATTATTATAGACATGGCTATAACAACTGATTGGCCAACTTCTAGACCATTGATACCGGCCAAAATGTTTATAGCATTAGTGCAGAAGACTGCTAACATTCCCATGTAAATATAATATAAAAATCCTGAAATAATTATAATGTTATACATAATATACATAAAAGCAGTTGTGCTGCAGTAGCACAGAGTAACTGTAAATAGGACTGGGAATAAGTTATCCACCACTCTGGTAACAAAACTAAGCACAGTATTTAGTTCTACCACTAAACAAGCAAATCTAAAAAAGTGCAGAAGGTAGGGAACAGAATGTGTTAACCCTAAGTTCCTGTACCTGCCTTCTACATGCAGGATATAGCATAAGGCTAAATAATAACAATTTGTATAGAAATTTGGCATTTTAATTTGCTAATATAGTCTAATGAAAAATGTTTTACATACCTATGTTAACAGAGCTTCCAAACAACTGCCGCAATGGTATAGGCACAATAAAGGTAGTTGAGTTAAAATTTACATAATAAACAACAAGTAAAGGTAGAGAAGCTATAGTTGGAAGCAACAATTTATATCTCCATTTTAGATTCAACACATCATCTGCAAATCCCAACAGAAGCATGCAACATATTGATAATAAAGCTGCCAGCAATTCTGCAAACTTAAAAATAATAAATTTAAATTATTATTTCTTTTGAAGATAATTTTTCCACTATAATGATAAAAACATTTTTAAAAACCTTAAAATCTTGTAATGGTATTATGATCGTAGTGCTTATCTTTCTTTAAAATAATATTGATGTTTTTAAACTTTTATTACCTCATTATGTGGGAAATTTCCTCTGTCCATCAGTCCATTCCCAAATGCTATAGGTATAAATAAAAATATTGTCACCAAAAACACACATCCTGATATAACTCCTATGGCTTCTGGTCTAAAATGATGATCAAATTTATTTTTTAAGATTAAGTTCAACCATGGTACTATTGGCTGTCAACTAAATTTGTTGGTTACAAGGTCAAAGTTGAAGACTTATTCTTACTTAAGCGGAGAATAAAACGGCACAAGAGAAAATATTTCAAATGAAAAAAAAAATTAAAATGTATAAGTAAAGTAATTAAATACAGGCATACGAAGTTGCGAGTTATTTTAAATGATACTCACATTTTTTCTTTGCTTACTTTACAAAGATCAATTCCAAATAAACCAGCGGTAATAAAAAGATTTTTCAATTTAGGTATTAATTCATCAGTTATGAAATAAGCTATTACTGATAACATAAACAATATTATTATCGACCACATTTTAAGCGAAAATACAATTATAAAAGAATAGATAAAGAATGTCGTGAATATTAATATAGTGTAAATAGTGTTTATACCAATACATAGTATTCCTAATTGTGAGACATTTCATTAATTTTCTGAATAAACCTAATAATCAACATACTAATATCAATATTAAGTTAGCCCAATAAATTTTATTGGTTCAGTTGTTACAGGTTACCGCAACCAGTTGTCACTTGTCAAGTTGTCACAATAAAACACGAAGTCAGAAACAAGCTGACTTTGACGTTTATCTCTAGTAATATGTCAACATTTGCTACAGTGGATTTCTTGAATAGAAACCTTATCAAGTGTCGATTCTGGACGTATAATATAACTTCTGTTACGCTACCTACGTACGGTTGCGTGTATTTATATCCTTTTTCTAATGCATTATGTAACAATACACTCAAACCTAACTCTTATATAGAAAGACAAAAAATCCTCCATATAATTCAAGTTATCTCAAAAAAGTGGCAGAAATCTATCGACGTTAATATTCAAGCAATCTATTTTTTAATTTGTCCACTATGATGTTCGCACGTTAAACGTCCAGGCAGACATTTGAATATTATATTTGATAAAATTTATCTTATCTAAATTTATCTTTATACATCTTAATACAATATTTTTTTCTTATATTAAAATGTATCAAACTCTTTAATATAATAAATCCAAAACTAGAAATACTTGAAACCTGGACATGGAAAATGAACTTGATGCAGTTTTGAAACGATGATGCACGTGTAAACCATGATGTGGTGATTTAGTGGTATCTGGCAGGGGTTTAAAACCATGTAAGTTATATATACATAAAAAAAATTTGGAGCTTTATTATTTAGGAAAAGGTAGGCACTATTTTATGTACCTTATTTACCTAATATGGAAAGAATTATTCCGATAAATTAAGAAAATTAATATTATTTATATTTTTTAAAAATATTTTTTTCATTTTATTGTTTGATTCTCTTTAACCTGTTCAAAATCTCTTTAGCGTTAGCGCAAGTTTATTCAAAATTATTCGAATGGTGCAAAGAAAAATATAACTTAATAATAATCCTGATCGATGACAGCAATTTCTTGACTTTTTATGGTTCCACCCACCAAGTAGTTGACATTGATGGCACATAAGTTGTGACAGATGTCTGTTGTGATATGTACTAATGTATTTATCCGATTTTAAATAAATTATTGTTATTATTGATACAAGGATTAAATGAGTGTTATATGAATTTCTTACCTGAATAGAAATCAAATTTTGAAAAAGCGCTGAATTAAAAATGAGCACTATGGATGAGATTGAAGAAGAGTCGAAGGCAGCTGCAGAAAAAATGGTCATGAACATGATGCAAAGACCGGGGCAATTAGAAAAAGTAACTAATATTTATTTAAAAATATTTATATCAGCGTTGCCAGATGCCCGGATTTTCGCGGGTTTAGTTTAGCCAGAGCTCTTTCATCTGATACCTCACTTGGACTAGCATCTTTAATACCATATTTTGCCTCATATGAAAGCTATTTAAAGCTTTTTAAAGTGTAACCACATACAATGTATAGTTTTCATAATTGTTGTCATGTTTTTGATGAAAGAATACTGCTTGCTTACTTAACATGTCCAAAAATCCAACATTTTGCCGAGAATAAATCTGGCAGTGTTGATTTATATGCAAGTATGTTGATTAAATTATTTAGTAAACAATATTTTAACTTATTTTAGGTTGAACAATATAAAAAAAGAATAACACATAAGAAAGCATCAATTGAGGCTCAATTAAAATCTGCTGTACAAGGGAAATTAGATGGTGTGAGTGTCGGATTGAGACAATTACAGGAATGTCTAGATGATGTCCACCAAATTAATGAAAAGTAATCATTTAATTGTATCTTAATGTAATATTATCTTCTAATTTTACATTTAAAGAAAAACCTAATACAAAATTATGTAAAATTTAGACTTATGTATGCAATAATTGTTTTGTTTTAATATATATTAGGCAAATTTAGACAATAAAATATATCTATGACTTAAAAAAAGCAGCAAATGTCCTCCACATTATATATATGTATGGTTATATATATCTACTAAGACAAAGTGTGTTATAGAATTTTTGTTACTCAACATTCAATGTCTCAAAAATAGAGTTTTGTAGATTCCTTTTGTCTAGCTGGATATATGTAGAATACAGAATAAAGTAAAAAAAGTTAAAGGAATATTGTTTGTCGAGTTCTGCAACTCACCACTCAGTACCTCAAGAATTTGGTGGGAAAAATCAGGAATGAAATTATCTTAACATAGAATGGAGTGTCTTAACACTCCTCTGCCTACCCTGCTGTGCGCAGGATACAGGATGGAGCTGTATGTATGTCTATATGTGTTTATAGGATGGATGAACTGGAAGAATTATTAAGAGGTGTTCCTCCATTGGTTGCATCCTTACAAGCTGTGAGAGAAGAAGATTCACGCCACTCTCAGTATGTTACTGCCATGGACAGCTTGAAACACATATTCACAGTACCAGAGAGTGTTGCCAAAACTAAACAGTGGATTGGTGAAGGGAAATTATTGCATGCTCATCAGGTATTAACTATAAATAGTTATTTTATTTTCATTCTGAATCCTACATATAGCATGATGGCCAAAGGTATCTTGGCCAAAGGTGTGTGTTTTGTATCATTAGAATGGGAAGTGGGAATCAAATGTATTTCAATTGTGTTAATTTAGACTACATCTCTGCAGCTTTATGTCCTAGTACTAATAATTTATTAACTGTCTTAATTAATAATGTTATGTAAATTTAATAAAATAAATCTAACAACATTTTTGTATCTCAAAAAATGTAGTGTCTAAGTGACTTGGAAAATTCAAGAGATGATTTACTTTATGAGCTTCATAGACTGCCCAATCAATCCTCTCATGACAAAATTATGCTTAAAGCATATTTTGAAGATGTTGAGATGGTTTCAAACTTACTAGAAAAGCAAATTAAGCTCATCTTAGCAAGAACTTTGAATACTGTACGCAAAGAGCCTACAGTTATTGTAACTGCTCTGAGGATAATTGAAAGGGAGGAAAAAAGAGATCAAATGGCTCTACAGGTATGTTTATTATAATTTATAAATACTTCAATATTTGTACATACACTTTTTACTTTGTGTGGCGTGTGTCAAAACTCAATGTATTGTCTTCTTTGCCAGACCTAGAAAATGAAACTAAACCATTCCTATAAGTGGAAATCAAACCCATAACTGACGTCTTGCGCCACGACGACCTTCATAATGTATTTTTATGATATTAACATTTCTTAAATCTTAATATATTGAGAAAAATTGTTATATATACATTATTGCTAACTACTTATCAGTAAAACTTTTAGACATAATAGTTATAAATTTATACTTTAATACATTTCAGCAACAAGATCAATCAGGTTTCATGCCTCCTGGACGCCCTAAGAATTGGCGTACCAAAGCATTTGAAGTGTTAGAATGTGCTGTAGCTCAGCGGGTCGAAGGAACTCGTGTCGATGAAAGAGAGGATAATAAACTCTGGTTAATAAGATATTTAGAACTAACACGACTGCTCATATTGGAAGATTTAAGAGTGGTGAAAACATTGTGTGTCCCCTGCTTCCCACCGCATTATGATATTGTTAATAAATATGTTAACATGTATCACACATGCTTGTCTTCAAGTGTAAGTATTATTAATAAGAAAATATAATATAAAGCAAAACCTGTATGGCTTAGAATTTGACTTTTGTTAGTCTAACTAAAAGTAATCAAAGTGAAGTGTGTAAACATCTGGATATCAAGCAATAAATAAAAAATGGATTTACTTGTATTATCATCCTATTTTGTATTTGTTTATTATTGGTTCTAACTCAATATTACATCAATAGCATTGCGGCGCATTAGGACAATATCCAACTGGAAAAGTGATGCTTGTATTTCAATCCCCATGAGGGGCAATACCAAGAGTTTCTGCGTAGTCTCTTTATTACTAAGACTATGTTTTAATAAATTTATTAAATTTTATTTCAGTTGCAAGATGTTGTGCTAAGTGGTCTAGAGGGAAATGAATATGTTACTTTATTGTCTTGGATACTCAACACATATCCTGGAGTTGAACTCATGAATAGTCCTGAAGTAAACATTGATATTTCTTCATTACCACCGTTATTGAGTGATGAAATTGTGCAGAAATTAGAAGATGAATATTTGAAGGTTAAACATTAATTTACTTAATTTTTTGTACAAATTGTGATATATTTAAAAATTATGTAATTGAATATCACACAATGTCTCATAAATGTAGTTCTAGTAGTTCAGTACTGGGTTATTCGACGTTCATATTTTATAAGCAAAAGAAGAGCAAAGGTAAGAGTAAAAAAAACATAACTAAAATTAAATCAGCTTCACACTGTATCTCGCATACAGCCGGGTAGGAACCTAGTGTTAAGAAACCGTTTCCCACATTCTGCCGAATTCTTAAAACATTGAGTATTGAGTGGTAGAACTCGGAGAAATGGAAATATAACGTTAGTAATATAAGCATATAATTTGTAGAAAATGGAATCAAATTACATGGAGTGGATGGAGAAAACTCTGGAGTCAGAGCGCGCGGAGTGGGCGGGCGATCGCTCGCCAGACGTCGAGCCACACACCAACGCGTACCACACGCACGCGCCCGTCATCATATTCCAGATGATCGATCAGAATTTACAGGTAACTTGAAAATATTAAGGATTTCAATCAAATCTTTTTACTAGGTAAATATTGTATTGCTTTTATTTTAAGAGAATGTGTCTCAATTCAATCCTAAGGACCCAATGAAACAGCTTAAAAAATGCGACATTATTTGTTCGATAAGTGCTATAATTATGCATTAATTTATTAAGCAAAATATTAATTTTCAAATGTTGCACATTGTTGGCAGAAACGCGGGTGTCATATTTCTCGTAAAGTTAGATGAAAATTGGAATCTTTTATATGATTTTTTAATTTATTATATTATTATAATTTTTTCGATTTTTAGTTTTACCATGGAGCTTGTATATGGTGTAAAATAATAAATACTTCATTATGTTAGTTGGTACTATATGATGTAACCATTTTATATTTAAAAAGTGTTTTTTTTTTAGGTTACTGAGACAATAAGTAAAGAGATAACATTCAAAGCCTTGTTGCTGAGTATTGATCAAGTCACACGCTTTGGAAATATGTATAGAGAGGGTGTTGTACAATTCAAGGTAATCATTTTAATTACAATTGATGTTATTATTTATAGTCACAATGTAACTTACTATTAATTTTATAATAAATTATAATTTTAATATTTTATTTATAATTTTATGCTAACAATTATATAAAAAAGGGAAATTATATGTTATTTATTTATATTTATTATCCATACAAATAATAATAATTAACTTTATAGCCAGACTTATGTAAAACGTTTTCGTTTGTATCTTCATGACAAGACACTATTCTCAGGTTTCTGTATTAACATTGTAACATTGTGTTGTCGTGTTGTGGCACAACATCGCGCTCTCGTCGTGCGGTCGTGCAGAGACGGAGCCGAGGGAAATGAAAATAATGAATTGTCTCGATCTATATAATAGATATTTGACGGAGTGGCTCTCACTTGGTCCTCTGAGTCTATCTTGTGTGGCAGGCGGCGCACTTCGCGGACCGGTCGCGCGTGGCGTACTTCACGCACCACGTGATCACGATCGTCAACAACTGCGAGCAGCTGCTGCAACTCGCGCGCCAGACGCAGGCGCGCCGCTGTCGTCCCCTCGCGCCCCAACACCACCCGCCCGCCGAGCGCACCTTCGCGCGCCTTCTAGACGTTTTCCAGGTCTGTGTCCCGCATACAGTATTTCTGGAGGTATTGCGTGTAGAGTGGCGGAACTCAACGCCGCGCTTTGCTTAGTTGCCAGATATCACGATGAAATGAAAATATACATTTAAATAAATATTTTGTTTCCTCAAACCCAGTCACACAACCAGTCGATTTAACAATTACACTTTGTGCCTCTGCGCCATGACTGGCCTCATATTCTATTGCTTTCTTATAATATTTTTAACATTATACATTATTACCCATATAGGTTCCCAAATTGGTTTCAAATTAGTGTCAAAAGTGGTAATATCCTTATTAAATAAATAAAATACTAGCTTTAGTATTTTCTTTTAAATTTTAATACAGAAATTAAGAGATGAAGCAGCACAGCTTCTCTTAGAAGAAGCTTTCTTGGATCTGGAAGAACACTTTGATGATTTATTCACTGCGAAATGGCTAACATCTAGCATACCTGTTGACACTATATGTGTCACATTAGAAGATTACTTTCAAGATTATAATCACTTACGAGAAAAGAATTTCGAATATGTGATAAACGAAGCCCAAAATCTCGTATACAAAAAATATATAACAGCAATGTTGTCCAAGAAAATCGTATTTAAGACTGTGGAGGAAGCTCAGACTGCAGCAACTAAGATAGTCAAAGAAGCAAATCAGATAAGATCGTTCTTTAGAAAAATTGCTTTGAATGCAGAAGGAGTTAATGTCGACTGGCCATTTGATGTCATTAAAATGCTAGCTGAGGTAATCTTAACGCTCAATTATTTAGAAATTGCTGTAGATAGAAGTAAAAAAGCAAGTAAAAGTATGCTCTAAAATAATTAAATACCTTTTTTAGGGTTAGCAAGCTAGTTAAAATATAAAGAAATTATAATTTTATATTTTTAGCAGGTATGAGGTATGTATATATACCCAACATATTCTCATGGAAACATGTGTGTTGATAAAGAACCAAAGTAAAGATGAAAGAAAAAAAATTAAATGCTAAGTTTTATAGACCTAAATTATTAACGAAGCAATTAAATTGAATACCTTACGCTTAATATAATATTATTTAAATTTTATTATACAAATTGATAAACACAAAAAAAACATTAGAGAATATTCTAACAGGATCATCACATCACAGGTAATACGGTGTCAAGACATCGAAATGCTCTCGCTTGATCTGCACGGGCTGCTGGAGAAGTGTCCCGAGGTGTCGGAGGAGCAGCTGGCGCGGCTATTGGCGCTGCGCGGGGACGTGTCGCGCGCGCACGTCCGCGATACGGTAGCGCACGTGCGCGCTCACCGCCCGCCGCCGCGCGATAGCGGCAGGGCGGCGCCGCTCGCGCCCCTCCCGCGTCTTTTCACAGACATTACTTTCAATGACCGCCTGCTGTCGCACTTCACTCTGTAAGCAGCTCTGCTTCTAGTGCACTACGTTGTGTAGGACATTAGATGTATAAACTTAACACTTAAAGCAATGTGTATTCGCCGCTTATATTTAGTAATTTTATTATACAAGAATTTAAGTTTTTTTAAAAAAAGTTATAAATTCTGTAACTCTTATTTGAGGTATATATGTACTTCAAGTAAAATTCAATTTATATATAAGTCCTATATTAATAGAAACTTATTCGAAATATCATAACAACTTTATTTTTTGTTTCATCTTCGTTCATTAAACTATAGATTCATTTTCTCACTATGGTAACGAGACCAAGCGCGAGTTGAGGTCCGCCACTAAACATGGGATGCCTCGAGAATTCCGTGGAAAGTAGGGGATGGAAGTGTAGAGAACTTAATAGAGAACGGAGATTGTTAAAACTAGGTTTCCATCATCCCTCTGCCTGTCCTGATAAAAAATTTCAAACGAAATTTGTTCCTTGTTAAATGTATGTATAAATGAAATATTTGAAAAGTATTAAAGTTATAGAAATAAATTATTGTTTATATTTATTGCTAGAAATATGTCTATATTCATGAATTATATACACATGATAAAAAAAATAAAAATATAAACAATTATCATCTTTTTATTGAACTAAAATATTTTAACTACATTTAATTTTACTACCACATATTTACACTAATTATATACAAGTGTTATAAATAAAAGAAGTTTCTTAGAATTGACAAAAAAATCATTGAAGTCGGACACGTATATACATGTAACATGTGGTTATTTTATATTACGAATACGATGTAGTCTATTTTAAAACTTTAACACAAATTGGCATCGGAAGTCAGAAATATTCAGTCACAGTGACTTTATGGAGTAGAACAACGTTTCGTACACTGCGTCCTACACTTGACTAAATAAAATATATATTATAGAAGAGTGTTCCAACATATTCGTTTGTATGGACCATGAAATGTAAAATCGCTTTTTTCCACGTTCTCGGTGGATTTTTGAGAAAATATTTCTAAGTCCCGCCATATATTGTCGTTATTTAGATTTCTAAGGACCTGTCAATGGTTTAGTTAGTAATGCCTACAAGTAGATAGATACATAGATTGCGGTATATCTTTCAAAAGGAATTAATAACTAAAAGTGTATTGTTGTCTTGAGTCCGAGCGGCGTATCGCGATTATCCCGCGGTAACTGCTGCCCAATTGGCGGCAGTCAGTTGCGCGCGCGCACCTCGCAGCGATGTGGGGCATTGTGCTGCTCCTCTACTTGGTCACAGGTGAGCATGTTTAGACTAACAACTACTTGTTATTTTTATTATTATCATGAAACCCAACATATTATTTTACACGATATTTACATCTATAATTGATTTGTTATTTGATCATTTTCTTTAAAGTATAGATACGAATATAATTTATTGAATCGAAGTATTAGTTCTATTTTGTTTCATGTTTATATTATAATGCATAAGATATTAAATCTAAATTTATAAAGAACAGTCTAAGTGAGTAACAGTTATTTTGGCTTACAATATTTACGATTCGTTTAATTAACGTATTTGGTAATGTTCCAAATACCTATTAAATCGGCAAGTTTTCAGCAAAGACAATTGTTTACAAATATCTTAAGAAATTTTAACCATCAAAAGCATTAAATGACGTCGAAAGTTGTTATTTCAATTAGTTTCCTATAAACCCTATTAATCACATTGAACACCTTAAAACTGTCTTTCATGATTTAATCATTATAATTATAAACATAAAATTAAAGATGAAAAATATTATTCAGTTTCTAAATTAATTTTTGAAATAGTCGTTTGTGTGACTGTGATCAAACAAAGTTTGTTTACAATACAGTTAACTAAACAAAATTGAAATGCAATATTCATTTGAAACGTGTTATACCACTAGAAGGGATTGTAGGGGAGTCGAGGAGTGACAAGCTATCCAATCTCGTAGCCAACGAAGCGCTACTGCCCGTTATTAGATAATAATACTGACATATCTATTTATCAAATAATTCGGATAAACGGCGCGTGCGAGCCACACTTGAGGTCGCTGCGAACCGCGATGGTATTTTTAACATTCCCGGACCAACTCAAGGTTGCCCAAGATAGTCGCTTATTCATTCTGATATGACCTAATTTACTATAAAATTTATTAATAGAGTCCCTTTGGTTATAATTTTAATAATACAGAGAATATCTCATACTTTAAGCATATAAGCTGACATTACAATTCTAAATTCTTCGTAAGTTCACGTTCAAGGATCAGTCACACAATTCACAATTTTACTAAAGATATGTTAAATACAATGTAGGGATATAATTTATTACTAGAGATTATGAACATAGCAACACATAACAAAATTGCCTGCAAGTATCTCACTATAGCCATTTTGTTGCTTGATTTAATAATTAATAAAGTGGGAGATATCAAATATGTTTTTAAATAGATAAAGTGAATAGTTTTATAGGACTAGTTACCGCTCGCTACTCCGCTCGATTGCGGGGGTTTTATGACCCGTTCGATACTACTAGAATTCGCCTACCATTGATCGTCATGTAAACCTAGTGGCAAGTCTCTGACGCCTGAGATGGCAACTATTATTTTTCCAATTCCTTATGCCATTTTCTTTCAAATGGTGTTGGATTCACATAACATATGAGTACAATTTTTCACCAAGAACGCATTACGATAAATTTAATTGAAAGTGATTGCGGCACGATTCTTAAGGCAGCCCTGGTGTAATCTATTCTACCATCATGTATCTTTCTTAAAAATAAGTTTCTCAAAAAAACCAGATACCTTGAAATTTATGCACCGGGATCTCGACCTATACGTACTTTTTGTACATTACGATATAATAGAATCGAGGGGTTCCTATTGTTTTATGTTCTCAATAATTGATCATCATAGCTTATATTACTTTCAGGTGGTCATCAAATATCCATATCAGAGTTTTCTGTGCCACACGCAGTAGAAGTTGGCGAAAATGTTACCTTAAAATGTCAATATGAACTTTCTCCAGGGGAGTCTGATAAAGCACTCTTCGTAAAATGGTGGAAAACTATAAAAGGCAATGATTCAACTGATTACAGGCATCAACTATATCAGAGGATAGCAGGACATTCTCCCGAGGTCACTGCTAAGGATATAAGTAAGTAGACATAATTTATATAATATACAAAAATGTCGAAAAAAATTGCCGTTATTATAATTTATTATACGTAAAATTTTTTCAAGTCAAACCTTGGCCTTTGATTTATTTCCTTATATTAAATTTCAGCATTAGATACATTCAGAAATTAGCGCCCACTTATATCTTTGCGAATGGAGACCGATACATATTCTTAATATCACACTTTACTCCCATTTTTATTAGGTATATTTGTTTTTATTGATGGCATTTTATAAACTCTTAGAAATATTTAAATCAAACATCAATAATTACATGCCATTAGTGAGAGACATGACCTATGTAATCAATAACGTATTATGTATATTAATTTTCAGAAATAATTGAAGATGACGATATCTTGTTAGAAAACCTGGAAGTCGAAGACTCTGGCGTCTACGAATGTGAAGTATCCAATATTGATGAAGCTCGCAAACATGCCGAACTTATTGTGTACAGTGAGTAGATCAATAAGCTGAAGCAATCGTAGCGACTTAAGACGCTTTTCCCGACGCCGACAAAATTACAGTTAAGTTTTCACTTTTCCGGTCTGGTGTAACAAAGCTCGTCGTTGGTGTTTGCCATCAAACCTGAGATGTCTTCAGAATTTCTCATAGTAAAACCACTACGTGGTTTTACACTAGATTCTTAATGCTCAATACTACAAATACAATTGCGTACGACGTTGAGTTTCGCCACTCAACCCATCATGCCTCCAGAATTCGACAAAAAGTAGAGAACGAAAGTGTCTTAATCAGAACGGAGTGTCTTAACACTAAGTTTCCAGGTGATCTACGCTTACTCTGCCCTGCTATACGCGGAATACAGTGTAAACCTTAAAAAAAATAATTTAAGCTTTCAAAGACAGGTTGTCATATTAGGTTGCCATACCATATTATTTGTAGTTGGAGATCTCGTTTATCACTTATATTTGGTAACGTGCAAAAACTGATAACAATTTTTAACGACCTAAAATTATGGAATGACAAAAATATTTTAAACATATCTTTTAGTCCAAAGAAATTACGTACATTTGGACAGCTACAGAGAGAGTTGAGTCGTTGACATTGAGTCAATATTTCACTGAAGATATTATATCTATCTTACCTTAATATAAATTATCTAATAGAACTGGGAAATGGTCCTGAATTGAATATCAGTATAAACGGATCAGACGAGTCTGCTGGAAATTTGGATGGATATGTACCGGTGAGCGTGACGTGTGTGGCGAGCGACGTCTCACCTGAGCCTAGTCTTATCATCTCCGTTAATGGGTATGTATCAGGTACAGCGTTGCCAGATTTTATCTCAGTGAAAAGCGGGAATCTTTCGCTAAAATTGGGGTAAATTAAAATAATGAAGATTTCATTATTCAAATATTTATATTTATGTAAAATGTTTTTAATGGGCAAACAAAAAAAAGTAGAGAATAGAATGTCTTAGCATTCCCTCCCTCTGCCTACCCTGCTCTGTGCGGAATACAGCGTGAAGCTGATTTCAGTAACAAAGCATATTTTGGTGCCCGTTTATAAGAGAATCAGTGATTTTCTAACCTATGTAGCACTATTACTCATCGTTATCTTATAATGTCTATTAAAATTAGAATTTTTATAATTTTTAAATATTTCAGTATTTGAATGAGAAATATAAAAAATGTACCTATCATCAGTATGAAATATGATCATTCTTCCTAGGTTTCAAATTTGTCTTTGTATGTGTGTGTGTGTGTGTGTTTCGCATTAAATTTCTCAAATTTAAAACGACACGTTTTAATCTATAAGTTAGGTATACATTAATTGCTATTTTCCAACATCCGCATGTTTAGAGAAAGGTATTATAAATAAAATATTTGAAATTTACAGAAATGAAGTCGAAGGGTTAAAAATATTAGAGGTATCTGATGAAGGCGGTTACAACATAACACAAATTGTAGTTTTAAACGGAGAAAATGTAGATGAAGCAAATATCGCCTGCCAACTCGTCATTGAATATCTGAATATAACACATCCCCACACTGACATGCAAACTTTCTATGTCAATCCAACAGGTAAATTAATTATATAGTAAATTAATAACATTCTATAATTAGACATTAATAAAAAGTAAAAAAATAGTTAAGTGCGAGGCAATTTCGCACACCGAAGGTTCCGTATCAATTTTGTGACTCAACGATAAACGACAACATAATTTATAAAAGTTTAAAATTTTATAAGCGTAGACATTACTACCATTTCTATCATTTTAAACGAAATTAACTATAGTGAAACTAATTAAATAAGTTAAAATAAAAAAATTATTAAATAAGTTAAGATCAAATATTTATTATACAAGGGGTAATATCCTATATTACCCCTTGTATAATAAGATTAGAGATAAGTGGCGAATGCTCGTGAGGCGTGTAACATCTGCCGCTAATGTTACTTTGTAATGACCACGACCGCTCTGACAAGAGTGTTACGACAGAATGAATGAATATCCTATAGGCGTAAACGGTCGTATCTTTTGATTACGTTAACATAATTAAAAGAATAGTTTTTCTGTATCCTAAATGACCGTATAACTAACCCAAATATTTGATATTAATTTGAACTTGATGCCTTTACGCCATCTTGAGATAAAAGGTCTTGACAGACTGACAAGAAGGTGATCATATAAGGAATACTTGCGACCACTTGCTTCTACTATTACCACTCACTTAGTTGTAGAACGTATTAAGCTAAATAATTTGCTTTTACTAATATGTATTGTAAAATTTAATGTTTTTTTTTTAAATTGAATAAAATATTAAATATGTTTTACGGGGTCCAAAAGAGACTTATTAAAAGTAAATAGCTGAATCCATGTTATATACAAAAAATAAGTGAATGTTGAAATTAAATGCATCTAATCAGGTAGTGTAAAAAAATTAATGATGATTAAGAATCCATTCAGACAGAAATGTATAATGGAAATATCCGATACAAGCCGATACGTAGTGACCGAAGTCGAGCTTCCGCACAGCTTAAGGCTTATTAACAAAAAGGGATGAATATATTATTAACTCAAATATATAAATAATATAAACAAAAAAACATCGTTATACATCTCTTGCACTACGCTTGAATGTCACGCTATTTTGCCAACTTGTATTTGTTGTCGTTTATGACCATTTACTTTTTCGTTAATATAACTCTTGATTTTAATGCAATAGTGTTTTGATTTAATTTTTTTTTAGTTAATTTAGATTTTTATTAGTTTTATTTCATAGATATAAACTACTTTAGTAAGATAATGGTCATAAACGAAACGCTTCAGTAATGTTGTGTTGCCCGTACTAACGTGCGTTGGTTGTCGCTGCGCAGAGCGGTCCACTACGGAGGTTGCCTACGACGTCTCTACTACCGAAGCTTCGGCAGATCCTTTACAATCTACTAGTAAGTCTATCACTCCCCCACATTATCCTGATATTATTGAATATTATGAAAGATTATCAATAAAATTTATTTATATTTAATTAAAAACTTTTGAATCATTTGATATAATATTATACCAAGATATATAGATTTCATCGTCTAATATTAATTATACTTATATTGCTAAAAGAGACCCGTTAATCCAATAATTTATAGCTTATCTGGTTGATCAGGCGGTCAGGGACTTTATTCGCCAGTGGTGAAACTGGCCCTTAGTGTGATTATATTTATGTATATTGAAAACGTTAACTCAAATTTTAATTCTTAACGCCAGCGAAGATTTAGTTTAATATTACTTACACAATTTTTTTATAATATATTAATACAATTTTAAACATTATATAACACTGTGTAACTACTATAGTATTTAATTATTTATTCTTGTTCTTAAAAATTTCAATGTACCTGTACTTACTTATTATGCATGCATTATATTTAATACATAAATTATAATTTATTAATTATTTCCAAATGTATACATACATATTTTATATTTAGTTTTTTTTCTTTTTATAGGGGACACAGGCTTCGTACCGACCTCGTGCATCCTTCTAGTCCTCGTAACGTTCCTGTTTCACCTTTTAATTATAAATTGATTTCTGTATGTGATACTAATATTTATATGTTGAAAAAAAAAATATATAATGATTTTTTATTTCCGTCAGTTTTATTTTAAAAAATAACAATATATTAATGAAAAATAGTTAATTATTTCTTTATATAAAAGAAAAAGTATCCCATCAAAAATATGAGTGTGAAATGAGAGTCAAATTAAATGTTGAGTAATACGCTGTTCTCGACTTCACCGACAAAAACCAAGTAAATCACCCTAAAAATATAAGTCCAGCTATCCAGTACAAGCTGCAAATACACAACTTGTGAATATAATAAAGCCTGTACATAGATGACAAAATTATATACCGAGTAAACACGGAATTGACTGTTATTTCACATTTATGTTTTTTAATGACATTTACTTATTTATTGTTAATTTACATATATCAGAATCTGATTTATACATTTTAAACTTAAACAATGCAAAGACATTTGAAAATTATAACATTTGAAATTAGAAAAAATAAAGAGTATATTATATATATATTTTCTTTTTAGCTTCTCGCTGTATCCCGCACATGGCAGGGCAGGCAGAGGGAACCTGCGTTTTATGAACAGTAATTAGTTTATTACTCAATGTATTACATTGAAAGTAATTGCTATATATAGTTTATCCTTATGCTATCTTAAGGTGGTGTGACGTCACAGTCGACGGCGGCGACCATCGATTGTATATGCTTAACTCGCTTATTTATTGCCAGATTCAATATTTTTCAAAGATTTTTTTTAAAACTTTTAACCTACATTTTGCATGTTGGGTGGCAGTTTCGCCTCGTTACCAGAGTGAGGAAACGAAAATATGAAATATTTTTCTTCGTCGAGTAGGAACCGAACCCACAACCGCCGCGTTTACAGTTACATATTTGAACCTCTACGCCACGGTCTCAAAGTTATTATATGTTCTCTTTGTTACAATTACTAGCTAATTAATATAATTTAAATGCGTTATAAATTATGCAATGGTTACAATTTAATTCTAACATTACTTTGGCATGCGATAGAGGAAGTATTTAGCAATGAAAATTATTTGGTCATGGGTAAAAGACCCGTTTACTTTCAGCATAATATTATAACAGTTTCTTTGGTATATTTATTAATAACTTAACGCTATTAAAATGAAGTTTCATCACATCATGTACTGCACTATACTTTGCAAAAAAATTTATATCACGACAGAAAAGACATTTATATCAAGACAAAAGAAATCTAGAGCCATACTAGTTACAATTAAAAGTGTAAAAGACGAATACTTCATGAATTGCATAGCATTTGCAGTCAACAAAATAAATTTCCACAAATATTAAATCTAATTTAAATATATAATTTAATGAATTAGCTTTGATACACTTATATGGAACAAATTTAGGAACTTCTTAAAATAACATACTCAGGCCAAATTCAAGCATTGTAGCTGTTGAAAAGATATTATTATGTTGAACACTTACATTGTGTCACACTATCTTTAGTTACTAGTTAATCTAACCTCTAACCTATACATGTTGTAATATAATATTTATTCACATTGTTAAAATATATTCTGTTGGGAGTATTCACAATAATGAAATACTTAAATCAAACACCATGTACTTCTACAATTAAATCTTGCCTCCATTTACATAGCATTAATACATTTATACAAAAATATAATTTGCAACATCACAATCTACAATGCACAAAAAGACAGTATCAATATTTTTGTAAAATAAATTAAAATCATACATATTGAACACCTAGTTGTTTATATAAAGAAAGACAGCATATAATAATAACACCTGTTATTGATCTATAAAGTAAAAAGTCTTAAATAGTGTACGCATAATTATAAATAAATATATTTGTATGAAATATACAATGAATACTTTGATAAAAATTAATTAGATATATAGGGTTATTCTCAAACAAATACACATATAATATTGACCTTACACAAAAATAACTATTATATATTAAAATGATTTGATACACAATTTTAATTCTCAATTTTTATAATCTGTACACTATAAATAGCGGAATATACGTACATACATGCGAAATTTTGTACAAAACTATTGGACATCCTTATTCAATCCTCCTTATTATTAAAATGTGTCTTTATGATATTCTTAATATAACCACTACTTACAATAAATAAGCAACTTGTGGTTGTTTTACAACACTACAATATATAATTAAAGCTTATATATTTTATTTCGAAAAACAATAAAATAAATGGATGGAATAGAGAATAGCCCAAATTACAAGTTCGATGTACTTGGTTACGTTAGCAAATGAAAACAATGGACAGCAAAATCTGTTCTGTCTTATGTGGACCAATATTTATATCATATTATGAGAATATTAAACTCTTAATATTATTAATTGGCATAAAAACATATAGCGACCATAACAAAAATTCAGGTCTATAATAAAAAAATATTATGAAATAAGCTTTGGCTTTCATTAAGAATACATATTATAGAATTTCCTTTGGATTTTAATTTTGGCACAAGATGGACTTTTGTTAAAATAACTGCTTATGTACAAGCCATCAATATTATTATATTACAGACAGATAACAATAACAGAAATGTTTAATTTTGACTGTGAAGGCAGAGAAGTCAGTTGTTAGTCCTGCTCTTGTCGTTGGCGGGGCTCCCGCAAAGCGCGCCGGCGCCGGCCGCCACCGACGTCAGCGCCACCGTTTTGTCGAAGTCGATAGTGGTGTAGCCCACGGCCGGCGCCGCCTCTGCGCTGGCCTGCGATGTCAGCCGCCCACGCGCCTGCGACGAGCACGACGCCGTGCTCTCCTGCTTCGAGCTGTTGTATGACTGACTTTCCGGGGACGCCAGCTCCCGGGATGCTTTGATAGCGTCCTTGTTGGAATCTATGTCTAAAATGGCATAGTTCACTTCCATATCTTCGATTGGCGACATGGAGACTGCGGTGTCTGATTCCGAAAATTTTTGATTACTCTTTTGGGTGTCAGAGGTACTGAAAAACTTCTTACTAATTATTACACTGTCTGTTTTATCACCAAGCATTAAATTAGCATAGGAGTTCATTTCTGTTTTGGGGCCCACAGAGAAGTTGTAATAATCCACCTGTTTTGGAGTGACCGGTGTGGTAGGGATGGTGTCGTTCTTGTTAGCGTCAAACACATTTCCATCATTGGGTGCTATATTAACATACAGTCTAGAAGTTTGCTGTTCCTCTAAACTTAGTTGAGCATAATGTTCACTTGAGTTGCTCATTGTAGGGGACAGATGATTTGTAGCTGAATTACCTGTGGTATTGTCATTTATATATCTATTTTCTAGGAAACGTGTTTCGTCCTCAATATCTTTTATAGTATTTAGTGCTGTTTCTTGTTTTAGTGTATTTCGAAGGATTGCCAGATCTCTATTAAAATCATTTGTGTAGACATGTCGATTATCTGTAGGAGGATCAGAATGGTTATTGTTGTGTTCCCGTTTAAAATCTCGCACTTGATACACATTAGTCACGTGGTTACTGCTAGTCTGCGGCCGTGGATACAAAGGCATAACTTCTAGTATATCTGCACTAGATGGAGATCGAGGTGATTGAGGAATCATCGGAGGAATTCCCGACGAGATTATATTTGAAAAATTGTTATTGAAACTTGGCCCCATGTTTTCTGGTTGGCCATTATCTAAAGATGAGCGATGCACGACACTGGCTTGTAAAGTTTGTCTTCCTTGTGGTGATGGGGTCAGCCTAGTCACTGGGTATGGCACTGTGTCATGAACAACATTTCTGAGTTGTATTTGCTGCTGAAGAGTTTGAAATAAAAAAGGTGCTCTTCGACATCTAAATGCATATATACCTTCACCAGTTTCACATCTTCGTCCTGAAAACCAAGACAAGTAATAAATACTAAAAATACTATTTATTTATATATTTCAGAAAATATGTTCCATTCTGCTAAAAAAAGGTAAGATTTGAGCTTTGTTTAACTTTTTTGTTTATTTAAATTTAAGAAACCTGTGGGTTTCATGTACTCTTTCCAAAGTTCAAAAGCTGGACACAGATGAATGAACAAATTATTATCATTTCTGAACTCTGGTAAACAAAGGGTGGCAGTAAATTAGACCTCTTAACAATTTGGGTTGAAAGCAGATAAGAATATCTTAACACTAGATACTCTCTCCCATTCCTGCTGTATGAACTGTGAAGCTGAAAAATAATCAAACTGTAAATAGTGCTTGAATAAATCTAACTGAAATATTAATAAAACCACAATGAATATATAATTTGTTGTATAGGAATATCGTATTGTTAAGCACTTGTCTTACATTGAGTATGCGTAAAGTGTATTTTATCAAAGTGTAATTTTTTATAATTTTATCAAAGTAAAAGAAAAAAAAATGTAGTTTCAGCAGAAGATGATATCAGAAATAAAAACTTTTGATAAAATTCTTAATTCCATTTTTATGAAAATCTATTTGAGATTATTGAATTTACAAAACAAATAAAAATTATCAAAGTATTCAAATTATATATATCAAATATTTAGGATATTGATTATTTGATCACAGCATCTTTGCAAGAAATAAATATTTATTGTAACACAGATATTCAGAACCAGTTGTAGCACAGGGCCACAAGCATTTAATTTTTACATATAATGGTTGTGTAAAATGAATTATTTAATATATTCATTTTGGAGCTCTGATAACAGGTGAAGCGAGTTGAGTTCTGCCATTCAACGTGCAATGCCTCTAGAATTCTGGTGAAAGTAACTAGGTTCCTTCTGCATACCCTGCTACAGATTCAGTGTGAAGCTAAAGAAAAGAAAATAATGTGTAGCTATTTAACTGTAAAAAAACTGAACTCCTCACACAGATAAATATACTTTTATGAATGATTACCTGACTCGAAACTAAATATTTCTCCTTCAAATCCGTATCGTCGCAAAGAATGTAGTGGCCAAACAGTAGAATCTCTGCCTTCTCTGTATAAAATTATATCAGAATCGGTAATTTCTAACTGTCCAGTGCACAAGTCGGAACCATTTTCGTCAATATTAACCACTCGAAAAACGTTTGGATGTAAGTCAGAAATTTCTTTTTTGCTTTGAAGACATCCCATTTTGAAGTTGTTTAATCACATGAAAGATGTACTGTAAAGAAGTAAAAGCTTGGTAAATTGTCATTATTTACCATTTTATTATTTAATCGAAGGATTCTCAAAGATTACTTACAAAAAAAAATTGTAGAATAAAATTTACAATAATTATTCTTTGAGTATTTACATTATTTCTAATATATATTAATATTATATTTAAATTATGTACTTTGTAAATATAAATTATCAAACTTTGTCGTTTTGCCAATTGACATTTTAGCTTTGACTTATCACAACAATGAATAAAGATTATACTCAATTTTTTTATTTCTCATCTGTGACCAGAAATATTAATTCTAACAGATATTCGTAAAAATTTAAAAACCCACATAGAAGAAAACAAAAACAATATTGGATTAATATGATATTTTGTTATTACAAACCATAAATATACACAACAGTATTGTTCTTGATTTTTTATTATATGTTTATAGGATGGCCCCGATTATTATTTTTTTAAAAGGTTACATATCGTACAAACTATAATACTATATATGTATTAAGAACGATATAGTACGGCAGATATCGCTAACACTACAGGTCAAATTTTAAGCAGACAGCAGTTAAATTTTAAGCGTATTTTTATGCAAGATTTTGGATAATATAGTAAGTAAAAGCACAACGTAGGAGGCTAAAATCATGCTAAGTTTTGAAACTACAATGTTAACGCTATTATAAATCAAAAAGAGAGAAATTAGAAATAAAAAAGAACTCTATAATTTAACGAAAGTTCGATATTATTTTATGTAACTAATTTACCCAATAACTGCCAAAATAACCACAATTAAAATTTCCTGGTAGTACCTACCGGTGTTAGGTGTATGTGTAGAGAAATTTTCAGGTTTTATAACATAACGTAGATCTGGCTTGGTTTGGCTCTTAAGCATTTACTATGTAAAAACAATTTATAGAAAATTTTCGTAAAGTAGTTCCTAAACTTATGCATCCAGTGGTTTGGATTTATACTGTCAATAATTTGTGGTATGCTTCTGGAGCGACTATGTATTTTTTGTAATTTAGATAAAACTTGGTAAACTTCAGTAAGAGAATATTTTTCTATGTAATTAACAGTTAGAGTCAAGCGATTGCAGCGCCACTAATAAGCCAAATTAAGTAGATTTCTTCTTCATTGTTGCAAGGACACTTTAAATAATTGAGGGTATAAGTAACATTATAATCTTTATTAATAAACATTATATTTATAATTTATTCTTAATATATTATAATTTACGTCTTATTAATAGTTCACAGCTTTCAATAATAAGTCGAGCTAATTTAATGTTTTGGAGAAGATCTTCCATATCAGATGATTTTTTTATTATCTTTGAAACCAATTTTTGCAAGACAAGAATTGTAGTTTGTAACGATGGATTAGCAGGTATTGATGTATCTAAAGTCTAAAATGAAAAAAAAAAGATTGTTAATATGACATATGTATTTAGGGCAGTACGAAAGTATTATTAGACGGTTTTCACACTGGTTTAACTCGATCGTTGTTAAGTTACAATTAACCTCCAAAAGAATAATAAGCCTGTTTTAACTTTTAATAGTTGTAAATTATTTTCTCTCTATCTTAAAATGATTTAAAATACATGAATGCAACAATGCCTCTAGAATCGGACGCAAATTGAGAAACCGGGAGTGTTTCAATAAGAACAGAGTGCCTTAACACAAGGTTTCAAATTTTCTTTTGCCCACGAATTTACGACTAATATGTGCGGAATACAGAAAGAAAGTAAAAATGAACAACAATTTACCGTGTTTTGCAAACGTTTATAGAGCTGTGGTGGCATAGATACGATCCATTCCGGTTGGTTGGAGGAGTTCTCCAAACTTCGTTTCAGTCGCTGTATAGTTATCGCTAATATAGGTGATAGCACTAGCTCCGGTTCTGTGATCACATTTAATATACTGTCCGCCAGCTCATCATAACCCATATGGTATAAGCCAATTATCTGTAATTTAAATTTGTTTTTAGTTATATAAGATATATTGGGTAAAAAAAACTGTGACGCTCAAACAAATAAATTATTTGCATTTAAGTGCATAGTTGAGAAAGGGTGGACCTTTAATGCGCTGTCTCGAATTCGAGCTAAACCCATAGTCTCAAATTAGGTTCTCTCTACCTACACTGCTATCAAAAAAGTCGCTATAACTTACGTGCTGCCGTCTTACGAAGTTGTCATCGATACCCCAAAGTTCTGCAAGGTTGCAAATATTTTCAATCCAATGTAAGCATTCATCATTGTTATACGACTTATTTCTGTAATCATTGTCTATTAGGGATATTGTTTCTATAGCAATGCGTATTAATTTAGTCAAATATTTCATTCGCAGACCTAATAGTTTTTCAGAAGATTTCAAACTAATATCCCGTTCCGCAACATTCCCAGCTAAAGCTTCTAATATATATTGATAGTCAACGTCATACAAGCTATCTAGGGGTTTTGTAAATTTTAATTTAAAGTAACATTGGTAATATATAGTACACGAAATTTGATAATTCAAATTTAAAATGTTTGTGTTGACATTTTTTGTATCTTGTGCAACTTCAACTAAGGAAGGTGTACTTTCATCCCATATTTTCTCAAATTGTACATGTTGTTTTTCTTGATCAAATGATTTAGTAGCGCATAAATGGAATTGTTCCAAATATTCATTGGTTGTTTTCAAAAAACTTAATAACTCGTCAGTATTGATTCCTACATCTTGTACGCATAAGTGATCTTTAGGTAACTTCCCAACCTTGTTGACTAAGCGACAACTCGCTTCGAATACTTGTTTGATATATGTAGACCAAATAATAGAAAACAGTCCCAACTGCAAGTGCGGATTTGTTATACTTTGTAAACAATGTGTAATTGCAGCTAGCGTTTTGTTATTGTTCATTGATTTTTGCCACGCCATTGCGTATTCCCAACACATATTAGCTAGGATATAATTAGCCTTAGTGCTGAGTGGAAATTGTCGTATTAGAAGTGAAATCCATTTAAATATTTGTGGATTGTTATCAACATGATGACGATTGTTTTCCATAAGCAAAAATTCAGGTCTATCATCCTCTACTAAACATGACTGTGCATTTGAAGCATCAAAATTTTCTATTAGTTCGTTTGCAACTACAGCTTCTGGTGGAATACCCATCCCGCATAGCCATTTTGCGATTAGTTCAGTGACTGAGCCCTTCCCTCTAGTGTAAATATATTTTAAATTAATATTCATGTCTTCAAATAGCAATTTCGGCATAGCCTCCCCCTTAAAATTGGCCTTAAACATTAAGATTATACTCAGTATAGATATATCCTCTAATTTTCCAATTAAAATTCCCCACTTTGCACTTTCCTTTGTAACAGATTCCCAAGCGTCTTCTTTTTCAGAAACACTACTTTCGAAAATATTTGCAACAGCCTTACATGACATAGCTACTATCATCGTTCGTAAAGGACAAGGCAAGTCGACTAACATAGTGCGTATATTTTCCCACCAAGGAGAAAGTTCATTGTATCTAATATTGATAGCATTCTTTGAAACTCTTATTACATAGTAAAGAATAACTATCATTTTCTCAATCAAATCAATGTTAATTTGATCTAAAGGCATATTCATAATATGAATTATTACAAGTTTTACTATTTCTTTAGGTTCAATTTTACTACTTTCGATAAAACCACTTAACATACTAAGATCATCCAATTTTAATATAGACTTAAAAATATCACAAGATAAGTTTAGTGTTTTTTCTGTGGATATGTCGGATTTTAAAATGATGTATTCATTTCTCTCATCCAACACGAAGCATGAAACAAAATCTTTATAGTTATTAATCCGGTTATCAGCGAAAGTTACTTTAGTATGTTGCTGTTCTCTATAGTTACTTTCTTGGGCTAGAATTAATAATCGTTCTAATATACAATTATCATCTTCTAGAAGTTGGAATGCACCTTCATAAACATCACTATAGTTTTGTATGCATTCTTGCAATTTAAATGTATTATATACTTTTTCAATTAAACCTTGCATATCGTCTGTATCGTTTTTGTTCACACGTCGATAAAACTGGGTGACTAGCGCTAAATTACCAAAGTAAATTACAATTTTTTCATTGTGCGCGGTTAATTCATCGTTACTAATTTTGTCCCAAAATAGTTCTAAGCAACAGATCAGAATGTCTATACATTTATCACAAGATTTGATTAATAAATCCACGCAATGTTTCTTTATTTCTAAAGTTTTTAGTTTTTCTGCACTTTGAATAATTTCTGTTTTAATATCATCCGAAAATTCCGATGATTTTTTTATAATGTCACGAATACTTCTCAAGATATGTAAATCTTTCGATCTGTCGAGATGTTCACCTCCCAACGAATAATAAAATGGAATGTTAAACTTTTTCAGTTTGCCATCAGGATCAATTAGTACGCATTGAAATTCCGGTAAGTTTAATTTCTTGTGTGTATAATTTCTTTCGGCACCGACAAGTCCACACGTGTTGTACAAAAGTTTGCCATTCTTAGTTGCAGTAAAAACTGCTATTCGACTTCCTCTTTGCATCATTCTAATGTCAATAAGTCCCTTTTTAGGATTATAGATGATGAGAAATATTGCTCTCCGAATATCTTTGATAACAGAAAGGTGAGGTTTTTTATGTTCTGCGTCGAATATCTGAACAAATAAAAGTTTTTCTATAATTTTTGTTACATAAAATATATTCATATAGTTATAATTTATTTATTCAATACTTTCTTATTTTTTCTTTTAACTCATTTGGTTTATAAGTTATATTACAATTTACGATTCGATATACGATTTCGATAATTTAAATTAAATAACAATAGTAATGTTAATTATATGAATATGATGTGATAGTCCATCCTTGGAGGTTGTGGTCTTTAAAACATCTTTACAGTTAAGATTTTGAAAGAGATTAAATGAAAGTGACTAATGTACAGCCATGGACTAAAGTGACATGGATATAGTTTTAACAGTAATAAAATATAAACATATTTTTAATTGACAAAATTAATATTTGTGCAGTTTATGAGCTACTGACTGATAAATAAGTATGAACTATGTATTAGGTTAGTGACTTACCTTTTTTTTTTAAACATGACATATACATATAGGATTATATAGAATTGTCTAGAAACAATTAAGACCATAAGAGTAAATAATAAAAAAATTGACAATTCAAATAACCATACCTGAACAAAAGCACACTGAGCATCTCTGCATCCCTTAAATAATCTAATGATATATCCTTTGGTGATATCAAGGACTGCTACTCTTCCTAAGTTGTCAGTAAATGCAGCGAGTCGTCGATCTGGTGATATAGCAACTGTAGTACCATGTCTTTGCACATCATACATTCCATAACGAAAGGATAATTGTTCAGCTCTTATGGTAGGCTCAGTATTAGTAGGGGCACTCTCAGTAGACCCTCCCAACCAACCACTAAAAATAAAAATAAAAAACTACTAGAGTAGTACTAGAAGCTTCATTGTCAATTTTGGAAAATAACAACATTTAATGTGTTTATTTAGTTTATGAAATTGTATGGTAGATTTTCAAATAGTGTAAAAATAGACAACATAGGAAAAGTGTGGCAAGATGTAGTTTAGATAGTTAACAAAATTTGGTAAGAATTTAATTAAGTTATAAGACTTACGGTAATGCTGATTTTATTTTGTTGGCTACTGCTCTAGCCACGTCTTGAAGAGGTGGAGTTGTCCCACCTTCTAAAGCATAGTGAAAACCCATAAATGGTGATATTCCTGATGTTAGAATTAATGTATTTACAGGAGGAATCGATCTATACCTGCAGTAAAAAATAATTTGATATACTCATTTTAATAGAAACAAAAACAAATAATTTAAATTAAAAATAGTAAACCAGGTGTCATATCCTCCATAAGTAGAGGCTGCTAGGAAGTGGTCATATGAGTTTTTCAAATCTAAACCCACAACAGTAGCATCTTTTATTTGTTCTTGTTGAACAAACATCCATTTTCTTATTTGAATGCTTCTGCTATCTATAATATAATCATCTTTGATACCAGCTTGAACTGTAATTTATATAGATAAATTTAAATAGAGTTTAAACTAGTAACTATGGTTCAAAAATAAAACTACTTTAAAGTATATTAAGTTATCTACCTTTGGCAAGTTGTGCTTTAGCATTTCTAAGAGTTTGGAACAAACTAGTCCCAGATAACACATAAATACCATTTTGAAATAAAATATGAATGTCATCAGGCAGTGTTCCATATGTTCCTGTATGACATGATATTTTTAAAACAGGTTTTTCCTCTAATTTTTCTTGCAACAGAAGATGACCTGTATTTGTATAAAATCCAATACTTCCGTTTATAAATCCAACAATAATACAAAACCAATCTGGCCCATTCTGAAATATCAAATTTAGGTCATTTTAAATTATTGTTTGATTACTTCTGATATATCAGAATCTATTATACTTTTACTAACTTGAGAAGACTGTGGAGTCGGACATATGGATAACGCTAAGATATGAGTCGCCTCCGTTGGGAGAGTACCACTCCAAGATACTAAGTAAGTGTTACTATCCAGTGAGCTAATCCATTGTGCAGTCAGAAAGCAAAGACGCTTTTTATATCCGACAGCTAACAAGTTACCACAGGATGATAACGAAACAGTACATTTTGATAGCCAAGATGTATCTAAAAGTGACAAAAAAGAAATTCTAAAGCAAAATATCATAAAATACACCATTATTTTTAGAAAAATTATAAGTATTTTTACCTTCTTTCTCTTGTATGAAAAGTGCTCTCCCTAATGTTAATATATCACCACAGTCTGCTATTTGTTCTACATTGCACATTTTATTATTTAAGCACTAACAAAAGGTAAAAACAAGTAAGATACAGTCACTAGTCCAAAGATGACAAATGACAATTTAAACTAGGTAGCCAATTTTGTTTATTGATACTGTCACTGTCACTAAGTTTGACTTTACCATATACTTTTACGCATTGTTTTCTCCTCATATGCGATCTTATCTTGTGTATATTTTTTTTGATCTAGTCATCTCTAATATTTTCCATTCATCAGATATCAGCAATTAAATAAGACGAGATTTGTGCTTAACGGCATAATTGGGACTAACAGTTTAGTGGACTCATGCTCTTAATTGGTATATAAAAGACATACTATAATAATATCAAAATAAAAATGGAAAAATGTAGAGCATGTCTTAAGATAGAAGATGCTGAAAAAATGTGTCCATTTGATGATAAAATCATTGAATACTTTAATCTACTCACCAATTTAAGTGTAAGAAATTATATATGTTACTTAAGACTTGTTGTCCAAGCTATTTGTTTTTCCTAACTTAATAAATATAAACTGAACTTGTTCCCGGTTACATTGCTTAAAAGTTATTTGTCATTAAATTTTTCTTGATGGGATTGATTTCCAGTCCTACATTGGCACCAGTTGCTTGTAAAATATTAAAAAACAATAAAATACTTTCAAGAAATTATAGGGCTATTCCCAATTTTTATCATATTACTATTTATATACTATATACATTTTATATATTATTTTGTTTTCACTCACTTTGATATCAACAAATGAGTGTAAATAATCATTACAATTAATTATTTTAATTCTTTGTTGTCATTTATGTTAATAGTTCTAAAGTATCCGGTGTTCTTGATTGTTACTTACTTAAAAATACAGGTTTGAACCTATATTTTGTAAAAAATTGTAAATTAAAATGTTGTCATTTTATGACCATTGATTGAATAATTTTTAATATAAGCTTAACAAACTCACTGTCACATTTACAAAATTTTAAACAGTCCCTAATTTTCAAGGGATATGTGAAAAGAGAAAGATTACAGGACTATGGAACAAATGTACATTATAGTCTTAAAAAAATGAAAAAAATAAATAAATAAGTGTTACTATATAGTATATAATATTTATATATTTTTTTCCTTTCTTTTGAATTGATTTGCTAAATATAAAGATTTACAGGAGTAAATCTTTATATTCAGCAAGTCAATTTATACGCAAGGACCATTGCTATAAGATAAAATTTACTTCAACAGATTAATCTCAATGATATAATGCCCCAACAAATTTGTGAAAGCTGTTTTGGCATGTTTAACTTGTTTATGGAGTTCAGAAATAAATGCTTACGTACTAACTCTATTCTATTAGACATGCACATGAATAAGGTAAAGTATATATTTTTTTATAATATTTTGTTCATTCAAATATATAGTGAAAGACTTTTTCTTAGCATCATATTGTATCCTGCATATAGTAAGGTACAGGGATTCAAATTTCAAGTCATTGTGTGTAGAGTGGCACCACTTAACATTATGATAAGTCTTGTTATCCTAGTGAGGAAATGTAAATATTTTTTCCTTTAGTGGAAATAGAACCAACAACCATAGGTTTTACAGTCACACACCATGCTGCTCAGCCACAATGATCTCACTTTTACACAAGTAACATTTAGATCTCATTTTAGATTATTAAAGATGAAGAAATAACAAGCAGTGATTATATTGATATTAAACTAGAACACATTAAGGAAGCAGATAGGGCATATAAGCAAAATTTTTTATCAGATGACAATGATAGTGTATACAGTAAAATTGATCAAAACATTACCTACGAAATTTTAAATGATATAAAGTGCACAGGTATGTCATATGTATCCTAAATAAACATATGTAAAAAAGAAAACAGCAGCTATTTTAAGCTATTTTATCTTAAGCATAATTAGTTATTTAAAATTTTCCAGAAGTTGATAGTAAAAAAGTAAAAAGAAGATGCAATAAACCTTCAACAACTATTTACTCTTGCGGTGAGAATTCTTTTTATTTTCTTTTATTATTTATTTAATAAGTTTATTTGAAATATTTTTTTCACAAATTATATTTCAGGTCTATGCATTAAAGAGTTTAACGACAAGAAATTGTTGCTAACACATTTGAACGAACATAAAACCAACAGTGACAGTGTTTGTGATTTATGTTTCCAAAAATTTACCGACTGGCATCAACTCTTTGCACACAGACTTGAACACTTGAGAAATAAAAATGAGAAAGAATGCCATATATGCGCTTCTAAATTTACATCACCACCATTTCTGGAATATCACTATAAAAAAGTCCACTCTATGATCAATGTAAGATATCATTGTATGGTATTATATTATTATTATCAACTATTATGACTGATATTCAAGGTTTCAATATTAACGATTAAAAAAAGTATTATAGAAGTCGTGGCTCAGCGGTACAAGGGTGTGACTGTAACACGATGGTTGTGTGTCCCCTCAAGGAGGAGGTGGTATTTTTATTTACTTTTATATTTCCATTTCTTAGCTCAGGTGTCGAGTTGAGCTCTGCCACTCAACACGCAATGCCTCCGGACTTCGGCTTTATATATATAAAAGTATATTAATGTATCCTGGATTGGATAGAGTCAAGACATGCCTTCTTCACTTTTCACATAAAATTGGGACATTCTGTGTGTGTTTATACTTTACGCTGTATACCGTACATGTACACATCTATTACTAAGACACTTGGTTCTCTATTAAGAAATTTCCGTTCCCCACCTGGTTACCAGAGTAAGGGAATCGAAACCACAACTGTCGTGTTTACTTTCACACGAGGTGCCGTTACGATTATCTATACTTATAATTGGATTGGAGTGTCTTAACACTAGAGGGAACTCTGCATCTCTACTAAATGCGGAATATTAGATATAGCATTAAGCTGGTAAAAAACTTAAATTACTGTTTAGCTATATCTTTATATATAAATAAAATTAAAAGTTCGTGGCTGTCTTTGATATCAATATAACTATGTTTTTTTCAAATGGATATAGTTATTTATGAGATACCAAAACACAATTAATTAATTTTTCTGCCTAAATAGGCATTTGTGTTTATATGGGCTAACCTCTGGACCAGCTGAGCAGATTATTATAAGACACAATAAAATATAGAGGGAATTGTGGAGCAACATAAAGGATATTTATAAATTTAAAGTAAAAATTGCTACTGTCTAAAAGAGTTATTTTATCATATTTTTTATCTATACAGAATCCAATACTTCATTGCTGGTCGTGTAATGAAAGTTGTACAACTCCACAACAATTTCGCAGACACATTTGGAAATCTCATATAGAAAATAAATATAATTGTGATTATTGTTCACAGAGGTATTTTATTGATATTTCCATTCACTTATTACTGACTCTAATGACTGACTGACTGTCCGGCCTCAATAATTACTTTATTATTGAGGCCAGTTTTGGCGCAGGGGCACAAAGTGTGACTGTAAACGCAACTAGGATTGTGGGATCTGTCCTTATACGAAGAAATATTTATCTAAATTTATATTTGCATTTATTTGCTCCGGTGTAGAGGCAAAGCACGGCGTTTAGTTCCGCTACTCAACACGCAATGCCTCCAAAATTTGGCGGAAAGTGGGGAAAGGAGTGTCTTAGTTAGTTAGTTACTAAGTTCCCTCTTCCTACCTTGCTGCTGTGTGCAAGATGCAGCGTGAAACGGATTAATTCGATTTGATTTATAAATTACTTTACTATATAATATTCGATACATAAACTTGTCTATATTTCAGGTTTAATGATGAAAATAAATTTCAAAAGCACATAGCCCGACATGATAGAAGTAATGCTAAAAATCTATCTACAGTATGTAGTGAACCTTATTATTAATATTTTAAGTGTTTTAATTTTGAATGTAGTGGGACTCGTACCCGTGCCTCTTAGAAGCGTGGGTCCGTTAAATTGTTATAAGTTTTCTAAAATATTTTTCCTTTCTTAGTGTGGAATAACACCAAAATACTACAATGGAAACTCGATTAACGACGGGCTAATGGTTTGGATAATCGAATCTTTAAAGAAAAATTGGTTTGATGCATATTTAGCGCAAAATTATTATATGTCTATTAAAAGCAACAAGTACATATCAACGAAAATCAATGTTTATTAAGAAACTATTGACATTTTCCAAAATACGATTTATACACATATGTATAAATTTACATACACACAGTTCACACAGGTCATAATGGGCCTGTCGTTTCATATAATGGACATAGTTATATTAAGGAAAATTTTACTTTCTTTCTTTCTATTAATTTTAATTTCTATGATAACAATCTTAGAATTTTTATAGAAACCAATGTCTCAATGTCAGCTGTGCAGTAAATGGTACGCTACGTCTATTAAATTACGGGAACATATTAGAAGAATGCATTCTGACAATATTTATATTTGTGATTATTGTTCTAAACAGTAAGTATTTATTTTTATATTATCTTATTAGTTTAGCCGCAACTTGTGCCCAGTTGTGGGCTCGATTCCAACTTGAGAAAATTAAATATTTAATTTTCTTATTTCCTTGCTCGCGGTAAATGAGCAACGGAGTGTCTTAACACTAGATTTAAAGGTTGTCTGCTATGTGCATGTGGATGTGGTTAGGATACAACGTGAAATTAAAAAAATTGCTGTCTGTAAAGTAGGTTTATGGGCAAAAATATTTCGTGATAACGTGATAAGAGATCATTGATGAAAAAATTTTATGAATTGAATACAATAGTGCTCAAAGGAACTGGAGAAGTGGATATTTAACATTAATTTCAGTTTGATACCTCCACGCCATTTTGACGCACAAGAAAGGGATCCTGTCAGGGTTCCCTTTTTTTTCTTTTGAGATACATAACAATAAATTATTATTTTATTACATATTTATTACCTTAGCGTGTTTTTCTTTTCAGATATAGTTATAAAGACCTCTTAAAATCCCATATAAAAAGATCTCATTTAGATCATAAGATTTATACCTGTGACAAATGTGAATATAGTTCTACGTTTATGACGAATTTAAAGGTTTGTTTATAGTTTTTTCCCACTTCACGCTGTATCTTGTATGTAAGAGGGTCGGCAAGGAGGGTTTTCGCCGAATTCTAGAGTTGTAGAACTCAACGCCGCACTTTGCCCCGACGCCTAAGAAATTAAAATATTAAATATTTCTTCGACCCACAACCTTCCGCGCTTACAGTTACACGTTTGTGTCCCTGCACCACGACTGGCCTAAATAGACTGGCATACTGTTATTTATAGTATCTATTATTTTTTTGTGACACCGGTACTGTCAGGATCACTCTCTTCTCGACTTTGCATAACAAAATAATAAATATAACGATTAATAATAGTAAAAAATGAAACAATCGGAAAAGAAAATTCGAGGGGAGAGAAGTTAAGTTCAATTTAAAATACCAGTAGCACATTATATTCAACAAAACTTTTTAATGCAGCGTAAATGTCTAAAGTAAATATATTTTTATATTACATTGGATCATGAAATTATTTTGAATAATGTTTTAGTTCCACAAAATAAGAAAACACACGACCAAAAGAGTTTATTGCACAGTATGTTCCAGAGTATTCTGTGACCAAAAGACGCTCGACGCTCACAAGTGTCAGATTAAGTCGTTAGTTTGCCCGACATGCGGGAAGATGTTCAAAGCAAATAAACAGGTACCCTGTATATTCTTAATATTTTGTGACTCCTTTCCTGAGTGTTATTCTACACTTAGCAAAGGCGAACACTCGTTTTGAAAACGTAGCGGGATTTGAAATCGTTATGGTTAGTTGTAACAAACATACAAGAATGTCGACGCTGGGAGCGTATAGCTTAGTGATCAGAGTGCTTGTATTCAAAGAGGCGCGGATTCACATACATACACCGCGTTCAAATTTATACATTTTCTGAAAAAGGTTCCCCTTTTATTACCTTTGTTTTATTAATATTTGTCAAATATTTGAAAAAAATAATTGCAACGTTTCTAAGTATTTTTTTATTACCTTAAGAAGAACTAGTATTTTTGTTTTTCATTGTAGTTTTAGAATTTATTCAATTACGAGAAGTAAAGAAACACAATTAGTAAAATGTTCATTAATATATATCGAAAAATATACTTAATTTGTTTGCAGTATACTTGTTAAACGTATAAATATTTTACACAGATGTTTAATAAAATCACCAAAGACACGATTGCAATCCTAGTTATAAATGAACTGGAGTCGTAAAGAACTGGAATTATGTAACTTGATAACTTGTAATGATCAAATTAAGAAAGAAAAAATACTTTTTACATAGAATTAAGAAAACGTATAAAAATTTTAACGTAGTGGGATATGAAGCCGCGCTTCTTTGGAAATCGTCCATTTTTATATTTTCTTATCAAGTACTTTTCTTTCTTAAATGTGGAATAACAGTGTAAATATGTAAAATAATATGAAAAAGAATATTTAATAAAGTATGTTATTCAGCTGAGCCGCCACATGGTGTCGCACGAGGCGGAGGGACGCTACGCATGCGCGCGCTGCCCGGTTCGCCTGCGCTCGCGCACGGCGTGGCGCGCGCACCGAGACCGCCACGCCGGCGTGCGCGCCCACTGCTGCCCACGCTGCCCCGCCGCCTTCTACTCGCCCTCCGTGCTCACTAAGCACATGCGCACACATACCGGTTGAATATTTTTATTTATTTATTAATCTTCCAACATTTGTATTCATTAATACATTGGTACAAAAAAAGATCCATAGTGCATTGAACTTAAACTAGACGTAACATACATTAGAGCGAAAATACAAGTAAAAAAGGCAAGTATTAAAGAATGTTACGATTAATACATTTTTAGAATGATTGGATTTTGGTGATCATCAGCATTAATGGCAAATAGGTCAAAGGTGCAAAGTCTAGAAACAAGAGAGTTTGATCCAAACACTGTTTTCTGGGGTGGAGGATAAAAGAGGGTTATTATATTACGAGGGTTACTATTAATTTTTTATGATGATGATGAACCTAGTCTACATAGTTTAAGTTTAGTTTTCTACTTTCCGACGAATTCTGGAGGCGGAGTGCTGAGCTGAACACAATGCCGCGCTTTAACTTGACACCAACGTGAAGATTCATCTCCTCTAGTGGGGATGGAACCCATAACCAATCGGTTTTATAGTTACCACGCTCTGTGCCACATAACTTTTAGGTACACACTGTATCCTCTACCGACTCTCCTATGGCACCTAGAAACTTATGTTAAAATTACAATGTGAAATCGCCTATAATGTCAAACCTAATGTTAATATAATAATAATGTTAAGTTCTGAACATTTAAATTTTTGTTAAAAACGATCTCGGGTTTTGCCGTTCTGTTTTCATATTCTCGAACAATGGATAACGATGGTTACTATATTTCCCATGAAACCGATTAGTCGTGTTTTTAATTGAAACGTGTGGTAATGCCTTTTTAATAATGTAAAATTAATTATATATATATATATATATAAAATATAAGTAATAACGTCCAAGAGTAGACAATTTGTAGTTTAACGACTTTATATTACAGTTTTTATACTATATATTATTCCAATATATTTTTGAATTTATTGCATATTGACTATTGAAGACCTACTTACAAAAACAATCGAATAAGATGACGCTAAAAATGCTTTTATTTGTATAATAAATAAAATAAGAATACTTTACATGTTCAACAGATTTTACACAGAAATAATTGGTACAAAGATCTCCTTGTAAGCAAGTAATGCCTGTATTAGGAAACCCCGTTGTTGAAAGAGTCAACACAATATGTAACTGTATCTGTTTTAATATTATCCGCAACTTTATAATAAAATTTATGAAATTTATATGTGTAATGTGTTCTATGTTTTACATGAAGTTTAACAATAAATTTACTCTTTTATTCAGGAATAAAGCCATATGTTTGCAAAATATGTGAAAAAGGTTTCACTGGCAACAACAATTTGAAAGTGCACATGAAAGTCCACGGTGAATATCTGATTAAAAAGAAAGTTACAAATGAAGATGAAGAAAAATTACAAATATAAACTTGTTTAATTTTCTATTATTTTGTTGACTTCAAATGTTATTACCCTGTTTTGATTAAAGAAATAAAAATATTTATATTTTTATATAAATTATTTTTTATTTTAGAAATAGTTTACATCTAAGTAAAAAAGTGGGTAAACATATCACATATAAAAAAAAAGTCTTTGGCAAGTACAGCAGAATGTACTAAAAATGTTTCTAATAAAGATGAAAGTTATGTGGATAGACCTCATATTGACAAAAACACAATATAAGATAACATACATATCTATCAATCGTTGCTTTCGACGTTATATATTGGAAGATATCTTAGGGGCCGTCCATAAAATACATCACACTAATTCCATAATTTTTACCCCTCTCTTGGTACATCTGGACACGTTTTAGTCCTAGAAATTATTCTATTAGAACAGAATTTCAGAAATTGTACTTGTTCACACAAATTTCGAAAAGTGATGTTAAAAATTTTGAACACCTCTCGCCCCTTGTCATACCTAGTCGTTCCTCTCCCTTAACATGTGACGTAATTTATAGACGACCTCTTACTGGCATGATAACAAATAAATATGACGAACCAAGTCACTTTCCATTATGATCTTATTAAATACACTTACAAAAAGTATGATTATACAAATTACTATCTTATATTTTTTTATCTATATATTAGATAAAAAAATATAAGATATACATTTATAAAATGTATATCTTATATTTTTTTCTATACAAAGATAGTTTTTTTTAAATTTGCACAACGTTTATATTTGTGTACTTTATATTGAATGTAAAAAAAGGTTTTTATCAAATAAATTTATATAAAAATCGTGGCTAAGATTGGCAGTGTGGATTGGTGTAAACGTTTAGTAGATATTTTTATAACTGGACATGATTTTCTGAACAATCCTATGAATCTCTACAAATAATCTTTAAAGAGTAATAATAACTTGATTAAGCTTACTTAACGTGAAATCACTCACAAATTAATATATTCATGTAATAAACTAAACAATGTCTACAAATGTATTGTGTATTTAATATCAAGGTGGATTTTTTTATAATATTTTCTTTTATATCTGCATATTTTCCATTCCATGTTATTTAAAGTCAATTCACATAGCATTTTTCATATAGCATTTCATAGCATTTCAAAATCAAATTCGTGTGTTGTAGCTGTAATGTAATACTGTAATGCTGTCCATATAACATAACATCTTTATAAAAAAAAAAATATAGATTTTCAATAAATAATAAGGCGGAGTGTGTAAAGCCTACCACTAAAAATACTTACACTATGTAGCAATGCTAATAAATTAAATAATAAAAACTTTATTTATCATCATCAATTGTGAGTATTAGTAAATAAAGTTTTTATGTTTTTAATATAATTACTTAGTATTATGTCAAGACCATTACCGCACAAACTTTGTAATGATAAAAAAGCCAGTAATATCTATATTTTTGCTAGATTTCGTTGCCATAATGTTTGTTGGGTAATCTTACAACAGTTTCTTTAGTACCTATCTTGTCTGTGTCTATGAGTGATCCGGAGCTATATTTCTTAGTTTTAGGTGCGAGAGGCGGAACTTCACTACAAGTGGAGAAATTATCGTCTAGAACTTTCGAAGTGGAACCGGCAGTGCTAAATTTCTTCAAACTACTAGTGGCAAGCGATCCGTTAGAAGATGAACAGTGAGGGGGCAGCAGTGGCACCCTCTCTTGATGCTCCTTGGTGGAAATGGAGGGTCGATGTCCGCAACTGCTGCCGGATTCAGACGCCGCGCACTCCGGACAACCACCCATTTGAATCCACTCTTGTATTCTGAAAAACAAATATTTAAAAAAGGAAAAATAAATGGCACCTATATAGCAGGCAAGGCATTAGACAAAGAGCACATAGTATTAGGAGACATATTTCCCAACCAAATTTTATGATATTACCTTAGTTTTAACAATAATCCATTCCTTTGATTAGGAATCGAATACGGAATCATCGCGTTTACAATTAGACACTGCACTGTCTGGGCCATGCCCAATCGAATAGCATAATTATATTAAAAAATATAAAAATTATATTTAAAATATATAAAATTATATAAATATTTAGTTTGAACATAACATAAGAGAAAAAGAAAAAACGAACAAGTTGGATCTTAAACGAACGTTCATAAAAAGTTCAGTATTTTACTTGCCTATTAACAATTTCTTCAAAGTTCGGCCGGCGTTGTGGAGTGTGTTTCCAACATTCTTTCATTAGCGCATACATGGGGGCAGGACAACCAGTTGGTGCAGCTAACAACTCGCCTCCGCGAACCATCGATATAACCTCTTGGTTACAATATCTAAAAAAATTATATATTATAATATTATTACCAGAATAGGCAGAGATAATTAATTGCTGTAAGATGTGGTGACTTTAATTCTGCATTTAAATATTTGTTTTCCATTACATTCTATTGGCGCTACGACACGAGGTGTGACTATAAACACAACCACTCATGGGGATATATATTATTTACATTTCTACTCTTGGGTTACTAGAAAAGCCATGGTTTGGCCATTAAACACATAATCGAGAATTGAGTGGAAAGTTTGGAATGGTGATATAACACAAGTGATATTTATAAACAGAAATAATGAGACTTAATTATTAATTTCAATGAATATGACGTATAAGATGAATTAATAAATACTGGATAATAACAAATTCAATGAAATTATTTAATTATTATAAATTACCCGTAATATGGTTGTAAACCATAGCTGTAAATTTCCCATAATACAACCCCATAAGACCAGATATCACTTTCTGTTGTAAATTTACCATATAGTATTGATTCTGGGGGCATCCAGCGTACAGGCAAAAGACTTTTAGATTGCACCTGAAATGTGTCATATCATGTTAATAATACAAAGTATTAATGAAACTGAAATTATTATTTTGACAACATTTATATATACTCACTCTATAATAATCAGAACTATAGATATCTCTGGACAATCCAAAGTCTGATATTTTGACAATAAAGTCATCTGATACAAGGCAATTTCTTGCAGCCAAATCTCTGTGAACATAATGATGTGAAGCAAGGTACTGCATTCCAGATGCAATGTTATGAGCAATGTTTAACAGTCTCATTGATGGTAATCCTTTGCCAGACGGAGGTGCACGCCCCATCAGAAATTCATGGAGATCTCCGCGTGCCATAAATTCAAACAACATGCACAAAGGCTCTTCCTTAAGAGCTACTCCTACAATACAAACTATATTATCATGTGTTAATTCTGATATTAAATCTATTTCTCTTCTAAAATCAGCCTTTGTTTTAGCTGATGCGTTTTCCTTTAGAGCTTTAACAGCCACATATTGGGTTTCACCATTCTTCTTCAAAGCTCCTTTATAAACTTTACCAAATGCTCCTTCTCCCAGTTCTTCCAAGAACTTGATCTGTGATAATGAGTATTGTGGTATTCGTAAAACACCACTGCCACGTGTTGTACTATTGTTTAAATGTGGTTGGCTACCACTATTTTGGTTTTGGTTGGTCAATAATTCATTCATTTCTATTGGTGAATTCAATCTAGAGTTTCCATAAATATTTTTATCAGCATTTGGCAGATTTATATCCCTAATAGTAGCTGCATTGCCTTTATTTTTGTGTCTATAAAAGAGGCAAATAATAAAAGCAACAATAACAAATGACAACAGAAGAAAGATAACAACAATGTATATCCAAATTTTATGAGCACATTTTGGTATATCACATAGTTGTTCTGTTTTGCCATCATTATCGATAAAACACCATGGTTGTGATTTGACACCACCAGGATTTCGGCAGTAATTATGTCTACCGGTCAACTCTGGAAATTCTGAAAGTTTTACAACTAGTTGTTTGGACCATTTAATGCATTGCATACCATTACTTGCCACACTCACTTTGCCTAAATATCCACTACCATTTTCCCAATAGCATTCATCATCTGACACCATTAGAGTTCCTATACCGATTTTAAGACAATCTGGATCATTTTCTGGTAGATCTTGACATTCTTCCAAAGTTAATTGTTTACCAATATGGGGGTGCCTTTTTGCAATAGCATATTCTGTTTGGCAAAGTTCATTTTCAAGTATTTCACATTCTTGTTTGCATACACGTCTTAAGATGGTAGAGTTATAGCGGTAATTAAATAATTTTTCAGTCAAATTCTTATCCAATTTAAATGGAACCACAATATTATGATCTTCTAAAGTTACTTTAGTCAAATTATTATTTAGTGTATCAATTTGTTGTTCCTTGTTCAACAAATTATTAAAAATATATCTTGCCTCTTTAAAATAATTTTCATTAATCAATATTGGATTTCTACAAATAGGAAAGGTTGAATAGCATAAACTAGGTAAAGCATATCTTTCACAATTAAAACTGATGTCATTTGAATATTTAGTTACTTGAAATGCTTTCAATAATTTATCTTCCAGAGCATTCTGAGTTGTAGCAAAAGGGATATAAACAAATTGTCCTTTAAGATGAGCACTACAAACTTTTCCCACATATTCTTGGCATATAGGTTCCAACTTTTGTGGTAATGTTGATGTAGAATGGTTAAAAATTTTTTCATTTTCTGATATCATACCTTCAGAAATTAAATCAGGTGTTGTTTTAATATTCATGATAAATTCTTTATCATTTTTAGCCTTAGAAAATACAGGGGTATATGTAGACATATCAATGTCTTCCAATTGCTCAATATCTTTTTGAATGATTAGCCTTGTTGAAAGTTTTTTTTCATAATTTTGTTTAATAACACATGTATAATTTCCAGTATCAGATATATTTAGGTTTTTTATTTTGAGATTTGACCCAATAGTGCCATTGGTTTTATCAATTTTTGTTAACACTTTGATTTTTGCATTATCTCCTATAATTTTATTATCCTTCAACCAATAAACTTTGACATTTTTCATCAAAGCTTCTTGAATATGATCAGGTGGAAATTCTTTTAAGGATGTTTCTACACGTTCTTTACTTTTTGTAAATATTTCAACTTTGGTGAAATTCATCATAGCTTCACATTTAAATCGAACATCAGCTCCTGGAAGTTTTCGTAGTACATTGGGAAGGGTTTTGGCGAAGTATATGTCCAGTTTTATATTCCATACCTTTTGTTCTGATGTAGAATTTGATTTGAATAACGAAATTGTATCAGTTTTGTTGAATATTGTGGATTGAGTTTCATGTGAGACCACAAAAACAATAATCATACAGAAGTATAACATCATTGATATTTTCCATAACACTACTCTGTTATTACTTGAATAGCATATCTAATAACAGTCTTTGTATTAAGGAAATATTAACATTTATTATTATCTTAATCCTACATCGAATAAAAAAGGAATCAATTACAAAAAATTATAAGGACTTTCCTTCGAAAGTATATAATATCAATATTATAACTGATTACAAATTATTTTTATAATAATTAATATTACGATTTACGAATATACGATTTTTCAGTTTGTCGTAATACGTCTCTTCAATTATGTCACAGAACTTTATAAATACTGATAGTCAAATAATACATCTAATGTCCAATAAGAGTATCACTGTAAGTAGTCATAGTATAATCACAGTATACATGACAGATGATTAATATTAGCAAGAGAAATCAGTATACGTAAATAACGTACCTATGTATTATCTACACAGATAAATAATTATAATGAAAGATAAATAATGCTGGTGAACAGTGCTATTATTCCTATTTATATCAAGGAATATAACTACATTTATATTTTACATTATGTCCAAGTACGATACTGTATATATTTTTCCATGTTACATTATTTGATGCGGTATTTTAAACGTGAGTCTTAGTTTTTATAAGCTTCTCGCTGAATCCCGCATATAACTCACTCACTGACATTGATGTTGGTAGCGGATCTTAACGCCGCACTTTGTCTTATTACCACTAGAGAAATAAAGGGTAATGAAACAGTCCGTTTCTTTGCCGCTGTGCCAATAATACTTTTGTTAATCCTCCGATTCATAGACAAGGATAATATTATTTATATTCATATTATTCTCTATGAGTATAACACCGCATCGGGCGCTGGAGCACATGTCACATTAATAATTTATTATTTTCAGTTATTTTAAATTGTTATTAGTTATTGTTAATAGTTTTAAATTGCTACTTTTACTATAATTTAAGAAATTAAAATGCCTAAAAATAAGAAAAAGGCTGAGAGCTCTAGTAGTGATAGTGATGATGGCCCAGTAGATGTGAGCCAAATTTTTATATTATATTTGTAATTTGTAAGATTTTGCATTATTATTTAAATATTGAATAACAATGTAATTAGAAATACATTAATTGCCGTCGTGGCGTAGTGGTACAAGGGTGCCGCCAGCAAACGCGACGGTTGTGGGTTCGATTCCCACTCGAGGAAGTGCAATATTTCTTTACGTTTATATTTCCATTTTTCTTCGCTCTGGTGTCGAGGCAAAATGCGGCGTTGAGTTCTACCACTCAACACGCAATGCCTCCAGAATTCGGCAGAAAGTGGGGAACGGAGTGTCGTAACACCGAGGTTCCCTCTGCCTACCCTGCTATGTGCGGGATACAGCAGGAAGCTAATAAATAAAAAATACATTAATATAATTATATATAACATATAAATTTAAATCGTAATATCTTTATAATTTTAAAATATGTTTTTCTATACAGCGAAATCCTCCGCCTGAAAAAAAAGCGAAAATGGGAGCTCGAACTGATGATAAAGAGCCAACTTGGGTTCTAGAAGGAAAAAAACTTGTAAAGGTCCGTGAATTTAAAGGAAAAGTTTACATAGATATAAGAGAATTTTATGAAAAAAATGGTGAATTACTACCAGGAAAAAAAGGAATTAGTTTGACCCCAGATATGTGGAGAAAACTATTAACCCTGGGAGATGAAATTAATGAAACTGTCAGTTCAATGTGTTAATTAATTTTTTTTTTAAAATAAAACTGTAAAGTGTTGATTTATTTTTATTTACATTTAACAATCATTTTTTGATTAGTTTTAAGCTTAACTGAATCTATTACATTGGTTAGTTAAACACATCTAGGCAATACTTAATAATTATTATTATAAGATGTTATAATAATAATTATTTATCATATATTATTATATGATCTTGGATATGCACTTTTTTATGGAAAATACAAGGCAAACAAACCAAAAAATTATATGTGCAAAGAAATGGAGAAATAAAAGAAAATAAATATCATAAGATATTCTAGCACATATTATAAGAAATAGTTCCCTTTAACCTTAAGTATGAAACTGAAATTTAAATATTTCCTATTCATAGCACTACCAGGATGATATTAAGTTACCTCCATAGTCTGATAAGAAAGCTGAGACTATGCAAACACTAGTTATCAGCTATGGCTGCTTTTATTATATCATAGCCTTGTAATCCAATATATAATACTTTAAATTACTGAACATTCATTTATTTAACCCATTGTTTTTTTATATTATATTAATCCATTTCTTTATAAATCAATTAGGAATGCGACATGGTTTTTTGCTTCATTGTGTGCCATCTGCTTCCCACACCTAATACTTTGTTATTTGTCACCATCTGAAGAATACTGTTATCTTCATGTCTACTGACTTACAATTACTTGTTAAATGTGTAGTCATATACAGATTGTTCTTATTTTTCATAACAACTACTTCTATAGTTTCACAATATAAGTTCTTCTTTTACACTTAAGAGGCGTATATATTAATTTCTAGTGCTTTGAGAAGTGTTTTGATAACTTATGATCCATGAAGTTTATTACCTAGTACCTAAGTTTACTAGCTCTATCTTATTTTTAAAACTGAACTGAACATTTTACAACTAATTCATCAATAATAATTTTTTAATTGAGTGGTAAGGGGATACCTTGGTTGACCTTCGAAAACAGTATCTAGGATACTGGAGGAAGGTCAAGTTAAAAGCATGAGGACCCAAGTGTGTGACTGTAAACAAGACCGACTGGTTGTGGGTTCGATCCTCACTGGATGAAATGAAACATTTACTTATTTTAGAAGAAATTCTTTCCTTAATGTGGAATAATAGTACGAAAAAATGTAAAAAAGTACATTTAAATGTATATTTTTATTCCTTCGCTCTGGTGTCCTAACTTCCCTCTGCTTGTTATTAAAAGCGATCAAAATTAGTTTGCAAATTTCTTATTTAATATTTTTACAATAAAATTTGTATCTCTATGCAGACAAAACTTACGTGATCAGTAATTACTGTGAAAAGAAATGACATTAATCCAACATTATATTGGGTCATTTACATAGTTTCACGATTTGTCCATATATGGCTGCAGAGGGAATCTAGTGTTAAGACTATCAGTGCCATGCCTTCATCCCGTGTTAAGTGGTAGAGCTCGATACTGTGCTTGTTGGGGGCTTTGTGCACGAGGAAATCGAACGCAATATCGGCGCGTTAACAATTTGACGCTGCGCTACGAAGTCTTATTAAAATGTATTGTGTGGCCGCCGCATAAGATGTACCCGATTGAGCTAGAGCTACAACAATACGAAAAATCTTGATTCAGAGGGACCACAACTTGTCGATTTTATTATATTTGACAAGGTATAGGGTTAAATGAAATAATTAATAACCATCACAGTGAAAGTATTATCTTTATTAACAAATATTGTACCGGTTTTATCTTCATACATTATTTATTAATTAGATAACGCACACTAAATAACTACATTACACACTTTAAATTTAATTTATGACATTTATGAGATTTTTTTTTACGACTAAGAAGAGATGCCTCGACTCGAGGGCCTTTAGGAAATAGGAACAAAAAATTGTAAAGTTTAGTGTGACTTACAATAATCTAACATGGGGAAAATAAATCTTCCCTTTGAGTTCACAATCAAGGTACACATTTATAACAACCTAAAAAAGGTTTGTTGGTATATATAAATATTTAGGACACCTTAAAAAGTATAGGAATTATCAACACCATGGAATAAACACACACACACAAACTAACATTCGTTATATACATGCAATTTCTAATGAGTTACATTATCTTAGCCAATTGTAGAAAAAATGTTACATATTTTTAAATTGTAACTCGATAAAACGTCATAGTAGGTATTCGCCCGCTTGAACTACAGAATAACATATTTACTAATCTATCCAAACATTGGAAACAGTTTTAGCCAATTCAAAAAAACTATAATTATTATTTTGTGACAATACATTTTATTATATGTATAATAAAATAAAAACGTCGTTTCCACATGTTACATTGACATTGTTTATATTAAAAGAGAAGAATAAAATCCTTTATAGAAACAAATACGCTAAGGAATGGTAATAAGTGTAGATACTGCCAATTATTGTATATAGTAGTACAATACGGTTGACACAATATATTTACGCGATTTTTTCCAACGGTTCCGAAAATACCACTTTTAGATTTGTTCAGACGTTGAAAAAAAATGTTTCGACGTCTCGAATCTTACTTTTGCGGTTTTATGTCTAGATTTCACTAGGTCAAGTAAATATAAATTTCATTATTATTGTTAACCCTAAAAAATACTAATATTTAAATTATCAAAATTGGAGATTTTGCAGAAATATTGACTAAGTTTAAATTTAGGTACACCGTTGTTTTTAAGCAGCTTTGGTTAGTAATGTTTATAATGTTTTAATTTTTGCGTGTCCAAATACTAAATAATATAAATGGTAAAATATTTTTTTGCGCAGGTGCCCATAGTTCCGTACTTCCGTAACGTCACGACACTATTCAACGACTAAATATTATGTTGCTAGTAGCTGTAAATAGTATACATTAAATTAATCAAATCATAATCAGAATTACAAATTCAAAATAGAAGTTTTCATAAATATTTGTATAAAATGTAATTAGCTGTCGAAATGACAACTAATATAATTAATGTATAAATATATTTTAACATTGGCACAGAAATTTTGGAAGGACACTATTAAAAACTAAATAGGAACGTCGGCCTGGTCTCCCGGTGGACAATCGAAGAGATGACCATCCTATCAATGTCGAGGTAATGTTTAATGTACGAAATTAAAAACTTCACATAACTCGTTTTATCGAGTAGCGCAACACTAAAGTTGTGAAAAACGTAAAGATTGTTTCATCTGTAGTAATTTTTTTTAAACGTTAACTTTCCTACGACTACTTTCATCAATATGGGGAGTATTTAATAATCATTCTAAGGTATTTTAATAGGTTTGTCATACAAAAGTGCGTTTTGAAGCCACAGATTTTATGTCAACACTACAAATAACCTGATAAAAAGTCAATTTATTTTATATAATAACAAACAATGATTATACAAATTATCACCATTACCGTTAAACTTGTAGGTACATATTATATAAGGACTCAGTTGCTATTACAAAAAAAAAAATTAAGCGTAAATAAACTTTATATTCAAGAACTGATCCCAAGGTTATATACAAAAAGGGCTTATACATCATGATTATTTTACTGAATCAAATACATGTAGGTAAAGCCTAATGTGTATGTGTAAGACACTTATTTAGATAATAGCTTTATAATCTGTATTTATTTCATAACTATTATTAGGTATAATGTTTTTGCGATCGATTTTTACATCTATAATACATAACAATAGATAATATTAATTGAGATTTGAGAATGACAATGGAATCCTCCATACAATTCGCTATACAATTGATTATTTAACTAAGCTTCATCTAGTCGCACCAGAATTAAATTTTGATTATTGTTTATATTACTATAAAGTATAAGTTCATACTTTTATATATATACAATAAAATGGCAAGTTATATAAATTCTACATTTTAATTCCAATTTTGTCCAATCAATATTTCCAATTTTAAATCAGTTGCAATTTCTTTGCAATTAAATTCTGAAAATGTAAGTATATCAGTATCAGAAATGCGTTTAAATATATTAAAAATATGACAGTGTTTTTATATAAAGACATTAGAAATGACTACTAGTAAAGACTTATAAAAATTCGAAAAAATCAGATCTTAAATCTCCATAAGAATATAAAAAGTTTTTAAACTACGACCAGATAGATTGTTTGTATAAGATATAATCTCTATATTACTTTAATTGATATTTGGTTTAATTTTGAAACACGAAATTTTGAAGTGTTTGCACATTTCCCGCACCTGCAAAAGAAGGATATTACAGATAGATTGTTAATACAAACATAGTTTGGGGGAGTAGTTATATTTGCAAAAAATAAAATGAGATGAGGTAAGCAAACCAGAAAAAAGTTGCTGATGCCAGTCGCGGCAAATTCCGTCAAATTCTCGAGGCATTGCGCCGCGCTCTGTCTTGTTGCCAGAGCGAGGAGATGAAAACATTAAATCGAACCCACAACCGTCGCGTTTATGATCATACGCTTGTGCCACTGCGCCACGACGGCCTCATATATTTATATTGTCTACTGAAAACCAGCTTTAAGCATTGAAACAAATGTTTTTCTCTAAATAAGTGAAAACAAAAAACTTATCCATTTGTCGTACCACTCCAGTGCCATAGTTGATGTGTGCGATAGTGGCGTACAAGGTGAGGGCGGAGAGCAGCATCACTTCGCCGGCGGGGTTGGGCTTCGCCCGACTGCAAACTATGCAAACTGTCAGCGTGTACGGGACCAGCATGCCGTTGTATATCTCGCAACGAGTGTCGCTCATTTGAGACACTATTAAACGGCACTGTGGAAATTAAAGAATTAAATCAAAACTAAACCAGCAGAATAGGCCGTAGGGAACGTTGGGTTAAGACACTCCGTTCCCCACTTTTCGCCGGATTCTGGAGACATTTGTTTTGTGGTAGCAAGTCATAGCACAACATTGACTCGTGCTACTCAATACGCCTCGAGAGTTCATGGTAAGTGGGTTAAGGAGTGACTCAGGTTATCTCTGACTACTCTGTTGTGTACAGGATACGTGAACATATATCTGATATTTCTCAGTATTATATTATAGTTGTTGTTATAACTTACATTTATATTTGAGAATATGGTTCCAGTGAGAATGTAGAAAAGCCTCGGCTCCGAGTGTAATATATCGTTAGGCGAGTATATCGCCCAAATAGTACTTAGTGCGAAAAACACCACTAATGGTACAAGCGGCCTAATCGCTTCGCCCAGAGGTCGCATCTTGCCTGTTCCGTTACGATATGACCTAAAATATAAGAAAATCTATAAATTAATTAATTAACTTAATTAGTAATTATTAAGTTAGGAAATAAGAATATTAGAAGATAACAATAATAATATATTAAAAAAAAACAACTTTCTTAGCTCCACGCTATAGCAGGCAGATTCGACCTAGTTTTAGATCCTCCTTTCCTTAGACACACACAACACACACAACACACTCGCTTTGTTTTGTTACCAGAGCGAGGAAATGAATTTTTTTTTTTACGACAATAAAAATCGAACCCCCAACCGTCGCGTTTACAATCGGACACTGTGCGGCTGCGCCATAACGGCCTAGAATAAATTGTTCATAATTTTAAAACATACTATGGGAGTTTGATATATTTACGAGGCATAGAGACAAAACTCTATATAAAGGTATAATAAATAGAAGTTAGCCAAATAGGGAATTCAACTTTTGTTATTTTGAAGTTATTTTGAAATGTATTTTAGAACTGAAGCAATTTTTATTTGCTAATGCTTTATTCTCTTTAATAATATATATGTTATATTATATATTGAATAATTTAGAGAAATAATAATTAAGAAAGAAATAATATTTTTTAGAAAAATAATATAGTTAACAAGTAAAGTAATTAAAAATATAAAGTATCGTATTTACATAAATAAAATTTAGCATACAATGGTTGACCTTACAATTTTGATCCACAATCATTCATACAATTAAAAACTAAAAAGAAATAATATAATAACATACTGATATATGTTCCACAATATGATCGTTTGACTTGTAATCATGGCAGAGAAGTAAAGCACAAATTCAAATACAATGCTGGGTGTGATGCCACCTGGTAACGAGACGTGCCAAGCATGAGGGCCCACGATCGACGTCACCAGCAAAAGGATACAAGAACCCTGCAAATATTATAAGATGATTAAATTAACAGGATTTTTGCAAATTTTAAATGAAACCCTTTAATTGGATCACTCATTTCCACTCTTGGCCTCGTATCACAGTCTAAATTAAAGACAATGTTAGGGTCTTTTGGTTTTTCTTTCTACGTATCGACGAATAAATGGAAATAAATAATTTGTTTTTAGTGAATTTATCAATTTTTGTTAATAGTATTCAAAGATGATCACATTCTATTCTACTTATGCTATAAATGTAAAGTATAAAATAAATAAGTTTGCAAAGTTGAATGATTATTCCACTTTCACATAAAAACTAATGAAAGAATTTAGATAAAACTTTACAATAATAGAGCTAGATACAATTTATGTAAAGATTTTATATATATATCATAGCCAAATTATGCAAAGTATTTGCGTCTTATTTAGATACATATTATTCTAAAATGGCGCTTTAAATGAAAAACTTACAATCATTGTGAAATCATATCCCCACGGGAGAAACATGACGCCAGTATTATATTTCTCCCAATGTGTAAGGTAGAAATTAAAAAATATATTCCACATTACGAAAAAGAACCGCAGCGGGCTTAAAGCGTCCCTGTAATAAAATGTTTAAAAAATATATTTATGTTCTAGAAAAATAGTTCATTATGTACCTACAAATAAAATTACGTATTTTCCTCAATATGTGAAAAAATCTAATCTAAAAATGAAAAACTGGGATACGTTGGTTGAACTTTAGCTGCCGTCACGTTTTATGCTCTATTTTATTTTTAAGAAAAAAGTAGGAATAAAATTTGTTTACCTCCCAAAAATGCTGTAGAGACATGTCGGTATGAGAACCGTAGAATATGAATCCAAGCCATGGTCGAAAAGTTCACCTAAAGGCCCGCTACTTCCTGTGCGTCGGGCTTGCTTACCATCGATGCCATCTATATATTGTATCATTTTATAAATCATTACGTAATATAATATTCGCAATTTTCTTTAAATGATAAAATGAAATATCATATCATTATAAAAAAATATATTTGAAAGTGCATGAATAAGTGTTTGTCCAATTATAAGAACTCAATATATATAATATTATTTTATTTTATCTATAATTATGAATATATTCAACATTGCGTAGTTAAAACATTTAATTTATAAATTAAGAATTGTTTAGCGTGACAAGTATCTTGACTGGGCCAAGATGTGGCCTAATTATATATAATAATAGATAATATTTAACCTATCTAGCGATAAACGTTAACTGTATAATAATAATTGGCGAAAGATTACATAACAAACTTTAATATTTTTAAGTTTTAATTTTAAAAAAAACGTAGTTTAATACTATAAGGGCTGTAGATTCGATCCGCAATCGAGAAAACGAAATATTTCTACGCTCTGGTGTTTAGGCAAAGCGAGGCGTTAGTTTCACCACTCAACACGTAATGCTTACAGAATTATGTGGAAAGTCTCTGCCTAACCTGCTACGAGCAGGATTCAGTGTGAAGCTAATTAAATTATCAAATATTCTTTTAGTTGAAAAACGTCAATTTATTTATAACACTAACTGTTTGGTTTACTCTGTACCCTAAGGCACTACAGAGTCTATGAAATTCTCTGAAATTATTAAAACAATAAATTTACAAATAAAACTGCAGAATAATGCACAAGAAGCGGGACCTGTTTGGCTCAGGACATTTAATTTTGGGCTATAAAATCACCATTATGATTTTAGGAAACAATCACATTTGTTATTACATAAGGAATGAGGATGTATCAGCTTGGCTACTAATATTATCAAAGTGAGACATTAAATATTGATAACAAGGGGCACTCAGAATAATAGATTAAATGTGGCATGTTTAATAATAAAATCTTGCACCATACAAAGTATGAGATATCAAAAGTCAATTAATTTATATTTGACCATGTAATCTTTAACAATTTTATCGAAGGATAAAGACACCTTAACAAAAAAGTATTTTAATTCTAATTTGATGGGATGGCTGCAAGCTTAAATATGAACCACAGTGATATAAATTTTTAGCTGCATAGCTTATTCCCAGAGGGGTATTCCAAAAGAATGTGAAAAATTGCCCCTTTATACCTTTTATCAATCTTAAGTAAATTAATTTGATTGGATTGGATATTACTTGATATTATGGTGTACAGTGTGGAATGTTATGTCCATGGTATGGTATGTTTAAAATTTATGAAAAACACTTGTTTCAAATCTATTACTTGATTTATTTTTCTGCACTGACTGCAAGAACACTCGCTGTCTATTATATCATGCCCTGTAACACAAGTCAGTAGGCCACCGGCTCTTTCTGCCTGCCTGGCTCTCTGCCTTTGTTACCCCATATACTCAAGCTATCTATATAACTTCAAATATTTGTTTTTAGACTCATCAAAAAAACATAATAGATTTAACAAAAAATATAATAAATTTTTAGTTGTGAAATTCTCAACTGATCTATATACATATATATTTAATGCTACACAATGTTAGTATAATTGTTAAAATAAAATGTTATGTGTAAGGAAATAAAATTTAATTATGTGCACTTACAATTAATTATATATATTGTAAAAGATTACATGATAATGGTATATATTCATGGCATTTTAAAATTATTTTCCTAAAATAACTATACTAATTATTTAAAAGATTTCTTAAAAAAATTATAGTATGTGCTAAAGATCATGCTCACCAAGTGTATATGCCACAAATAAATTTATCGCAGTCAATGCCCATACCCAACTTGGTATGTAATCATTGTTGACATTATCCTTTGTAAGTGCATGGAATCCATAGTCATAATATGAGAATAATAAAAAGTTAAGGACTGTCAGTAGGAAGCCTGTGAATGTTAGAAGGTTTGGTGCCACCCACACCGGACAAAACTGCAATATTTTGTTATTTGTTAATATATATTTATTTATTAAACTGTATTTAAAGCATTTTTATTTATAATATTAAAATAAGGTTCATATTCAATTGTGTTTGAAGCATTTAAATCAGTATTACTCGTACTTATTTTATCCTTTTTAGGTCATTTAGATTTTTTTTATTTTATTTCAAAATAAAACATTGGTTTACCTGTACACACCAGTCCCAAAAAGGATGCATTACATAGTTACTTAATATGCTGGTATCAATTGAGTTGTACTGGAAAAACAAGTAATATTAAAAAAAACTATTTTTCTTTACATTATCGTATATACAATTTTATAAATTAATTATACATTTGCGGTATAAATTACATAAATATATATAGTTATTAACTAAATAAGTATAAAGAGGTTGTAAGAAGCATCAAAGTATTTTATTATATGTATTATTTTAATTGTCTTTGAGTATTTTTACCTTATATTTTTCAAATCCTTGTAATTTCGCTCTTGACAGGAAACGAGCCATCATCAATTTTCAAAAAAAGTGTTTTTTGTTAATTATAGTGGAATAAAATTAAAAAGTAGTATAATATATTGTCACTCGTGAATATTTTTTAAAACTGGAAATAACATCATTTTATCGACGAAACCACCATTCGTGTCTGTGCACACAACTAAATACTAATACTCAATTTGTGAACAGACAACACATACAGATCAAATCAAAGACATCAATTCTCATAGATAATAAATATTAAATAATGCAATACGCTCTAAATAATATTATAAATTACATCTTGTATTTTCCGACAATAAATTTTGAGCAGTTCAGGGTTGCCATTTAGATATCTGGATTTTCTACTGAATTACATGTCTTACATGAAACATCAAGGCGATTCAATTAACGCCGCTTTGAATATGGTGTCGGCCCCGTATAAATTTTATAATATTCAAATTATATCGCTGATTCTAAGGTGGCGTCTGGCGGTCGGCAATGGTGCTGCGCTAGGTTGCGCAAGTGCGGGTGGTCCGATGCATCGGCTCGGTGAAACGCTTTGGTCGCTAGCCGGCCGATGTGCTCCTCCAGGCTCTCCATACGTAGGTCCCGGTGTAGAGTTGAGTTCCCGACGACGCGGGGGCCTGAGACACTCGCCGTAGGACGATGTTCTGGACCACCTGCAGGATTCGCTGTTGCTTGACGCTCAGGAACGCGTACCACGCCGGCCACGCTTAAGTTAAGTGGGGCCTGAAATACGCCTTATGCGCGACAACTTCGTTTTCAACGGTAGGTGCGAGCTGAAAAAGGGACGCAACGGGGTTTAGCGCGTCTCTGGCCGCGTGGGCCGCTTTCTTGACATGCCCTGCCATGTTCAGTCGTCGGTCGATGACGACTTGATGACGATGGTGGTGTGCCTAGCGACAGGGTCAGCATGCTTCTCCCGGGTGCAGCGCGCGATGGCGGTCCTCGGGTTAGCGGGGCGAGGGAGGGAGGGAAACTGCCCTGGTCCCCATCGCTCGCAGCCGGTGAGATTCGGTGCACGGGTGGTGTTCTGCGGGCTTCTTTACGGGCGTTGTCCGTGTCGGTGCGTCGGCACGAACAAGATCGCGACCTGCGCTGGTCTTCACGGCCACACAAGCTGGCTTCACTTGCTTTAGGTTGGGTGCTCGCTCGCGGCAGTCATCGATCACTAAGGTCGAAGGTGGCGCCGCGGGCTTATTTAGTAAATTAATATTCCAATCACCAGATACAAAACTACTACTTGTTCTAAAATTATTTCGGAATGTTCATATAACTCAGTGAGAGCTATTTATACAATTAAAACAATGAAATCGGCAAGCTCAGCACATGCCATTTCAATAGTCTGCTCAACGGAGAGGCATTAAAATATGGCATCTCTCCCTTAATGCTCCGTTCTTGTGCTCCTGAGTTGACACTAGTGTTAACGAGTTTATTTCGGTATTCTAACTCAATCGGTGTAGTCCCAGACTCATGGAAGAGTGCTCTTATCCACCCCATGATAAAGAAAGGCAATGGTTCCGACCGTAAGATGGGTCGGAACCATTACATTACAGGCCTATTGCTATTACCTCCCTACTCTCAAAAGTTTGGGAGAGCATCATCACAAGGTTCTTCTGCCTAGCCTAGTCAGGATCGGCCTAAAATAATAAATTTTCAGGGAGCAAGTCGTCTGTTGGGCTGAGTAGATTCCGTCATAAACGTCGTTGAACGCTTACGTCACGTCCAGTAGACGTCTACAGGATCTAGCTAGCTCACTGATGATGAGTGATGGACGTCACGACGTCTGTTGATATTCCCAACGAATCAAAGTGCCTTTTGATAATATATCAGCCAAAAAATTTTCATAAATAATTTCAGACTACCCAGTAAAAACGCTAAATCTACGTCAATTCTTGTATGTTTTAATGAGTATAAATAGAAAAATATAATATATATCTAAAGAACATTAAAGAATCAAAAATTCTTTACACTCAATGATAAAATTTTAATTTAAGTGTGTGTAGTAAATATGTAGGTAACTTTTTAATCATTGAAGATAAACGTCACGACGATTGTTATGTTTTCAGAAGGTTCGGAATGGGATGATATCGGGATGATAAAATATATATAGATTACTCATGTACATTATAACGAGCTCAACGGCCGTCTCTTGTGGTTATCAGTTTTCTATAATTAAGCACTCTTGACAATATTTAAATATTATAATAAATAATATAAACAATGTTTTATAAAACAGCAGTTTTTAGTTCTAGAAATCGAATTTTAAGGAACCTTGCGTATTATTCGACTGCGAAGGTATGTTGTATATTATTTATTAGTTAAATTTAATTTCTAAATTTTATTTAAATATATGATTTTTTTTAGTACAATGTTTAATATAAAATTTATGGTATAAGTATCTTATTTTCCAATTTGTTTGAAAATTTGCACACGTGTCCGTATTCGAGTTTATGAAACATTTCTTTATTTTTATAGTTTTCTCTTATAGTAAATATCTCTAATATAGTCTCTAATAGTCTTGTTAATAGTTAACTACTATGCATTTATGAATAACTTTGACAATACGGACGTTATAGGGTTAAGATCGACTCTATAAATCGTTCGTGTCAGGGAGCGCACTTTGACCCTAAAACCCTTGTATGAAATTATGAAAATGCTTACTTCTATAAATGGAAGTAAAAAGATTATCAGTATTTCTTAGTTTTTTTAGAAATGATTACAGTAGAGATTAGATTATCTGGCCCCCAGTTATACCGATTATCCGGACTATCAACCGCGATTATTATTTTATACAACCTACTAAATGAAACCTAAGAAAATTTATATTTACATAAATGCGTACGTAGTTTATATGTGTAAGTTTGAAAATATTAAGAATTTTTCAATAAAACTTGATTTTAGTTAATATGTAATTTTTGCTTTTAATAGACATATAACAATTTAGTACTACATATGCACCAAACCAACTTTTTCTCATAGATAAGATTATCCGGATTTTCGATTATCCGAATAACTAACGACAACTATTAGTCCGGTTAATCGAGGTTCTACTGTATATGTATATGTACTGTGTATGTATATGTATATATATTGAAAAAGAAACGAGAAAAAATATGCGTACACTTGACACATTGCACGTTTGAGATATGTAAACGCAATTCGAGTGAACATAAAATAGTAAGGGTCTTCGGCTTGAGGTCAAACTTATTAGTAAGTAAGTATATCCAATCCTAACGAAGGAAACTTTTAAATAATTTTTAACTAAAACATAATGGATTCCATATCTTCAGGTAAACATATTTATAAAAAAAGATTAAAATAGTTTAAATTAATTACAATTATGAAGATACGTCTTTTTAAACTTAAGGCGATATTTAATTAAATTATTTTTATTCTCATAGTAAAAATGTTTACACTTAACTGCGCTCAACCCGTATTTTTTTTAGTTTAAAAATATATTCCAGTAGTTTTAATATGGTACAAAATTTGGTTGCGCCTACTTGCGAAAATTTTACAAAATGAAATTTTAAAAATATTACTAATCACTTTCAGACGATTCCCAATATACTCGTAGTTTACCAATTAGATGAAGAAAATTGGTAAGATTTTACTCGATGGATGAATGTAATGAATGAATGTAATACGGAACTCGAATTTAGTTCAAAAACAAATAAAGTTTTATTCTCACGATTAGACTGAGATCTCAGGGCCCCCACACCCACGTCATTTTAGCAAAGCTGAAATTTTGCGTATTATTATCTAATATGTTCTTAAAATTGTGTAACTTGAAAATGAGGCCCTTTTAGAGGTGACGCCATAAAGGTACATATCAATCTGGGAAGATTATTGCTAAACTGACATAGGAATGGTGGCTCTGGGATCTTGAGTTAATTGATATAATTTTCTTAAAAAATCAGAATCTTTGTAAAATTAGTAGTGCCGAGCAATTAAAAGAATTTTTAGACATTAATATATTTTATTTAATATTGACCGACTTTTAAGTAAACTTCACCTGTTGCGACGTACACACAATATAACACAACATAAACACAATACGCGTCTGTAAGAATGTGTTTTATAAACATTGATCGACTTACCTGCTAGTAGATAACGATTTCGCAAGAAAAACAATGTTCTAAGAGTCCAAAAAATAATAAAAAGGATTAAACAATAACATAAAAAAGTCGGTCAAGTGCGAGCCGGAACGCTCATCTTGGTATAATAACTGTAGGTTATCTATAATATAAATGTCCGTTTTTAGGATTTTATTACCCTATTTACCCTATTGATTTCGATTATTCGACATATAACACTGACAAATTTAAGTTTGCAATTACTTTTTTCTATAAAAAATATACAAATTTTCACTTGTCGGTGCAACTAACTACAAATAATTGTGTGAAATATACATTTCCAGCTTTTTAATGTTAATCAATAATTTCATATTATTATTCAAGATTTTCAAATAAATAATATTTTTCAATTGCTTTTATTTTGAATTAATTAACATATTATTTGTTACAATTTAATTATTGCTTAAGTTTGTGCATATAAATATTTGTGTCAAAACTGTATACTTTTGACATCGTTTTGTTTTTTTACAAATAATTTTATCGTCAATTTTTCCAACACCTGAATCTTTTTACTTTTTATTTACTGGAGCACAAAAATGAAAATAATGATTTTCTCAGAGGGGCAATCAAAGCCACACATCGTCATGTTCACAGTAAAAACCGAAATGTATGGTCTCATCAGATATATCTTGATTACCATACCTAATCACCTATTGTAATTTTTGTTTAATAGGTCTCCTACTCCAATGGTCTACATTACCACCATCATTATTATCAAATTTATATAGGAATAATTAAATGTATATATTTTTCCGTAATCTGTATGTTTCGATGGAAACAAAATACCTATTAAATGCTTATGATTATAAAATTTATCTTTGTTTATTATATAAGGTAATTTTATCGTTCTTAATCGTACACAGTATTTCTTATACAAGTATTAAAACTGGATATATGTGTGTTTAAATAAACGTAATAGTAACGACTACCTACTTGCTATTGCAAAAAAAATGTAGACGTACGGATTACATAACAAAGATTATTTCATTAAAAAATAATGTTTTACTTTCCTTTTTCCTTTAATTTATTGTTAATTAATAATTGTTGTAATAATTTTTATTGATACCGAATGGCCACCGCAACGCTCTTGATATGAAGATAAACGTCACGACGATTGTTATGTTTTCAGAAGGTTCAGAAAAGAAAGGTTTGATTTGTAAAATACAATTAAAAACCTTAGACATTGGAGATGGTGCTGAAAGTGGCCAAACGGAGTCCTGAACTAAGAAAGAATTCTTGTTAGACTTGTTTGATTTATCTTGGAGAGTACTTTAAATTAAAATTTAATCGAAAAGTCACCTTATATATAACACATAAGGTGGTTTTCCGGTTACATTTATATTTAATATATCATTTAATAAGTATTTCATTTCCCTGCTCAGTAACGAGGCAAATCGCGGTGTTGAGTTCCGCCGCAGTACGTAACGTCTCCAGAATTCGTGTAATAGTTAGTTATTATATAACTTATTGTTGTATAAATGGTATACAAAATTAAATTATTATTATTTTAGCCGCGGCGCATAATAGCAATTCGAAGAGAAGACCAGTCTGTATGGGAAAGAAGGGCGCCCTTTTCACCTACGAATGTCAACCGACTAGTAAGAAATGGCGTTAAAGTAATTGTACAACCGTCCAATCGTCGGGCATATCCAATGCAGGTGAACATTAATAGAGACATATATCTTAAAATTAACTATTAATACTTGACTCTACGACCTTAATTAAAGATAAAAATACATTTTGATATAATTGTTACAATTTAACATGAATTATATATATTATGTATAATAGTATATATGTATACTTTTATATTCGTTTTTACTTTTTTATTTATTTACATTTAACTTTTACTACCAGTACAATTTAGTACCAAATAGTATTTATTTGGAATTTAATTATGACTTTATTTACAATATTTTATAATTTATAATAATTTTTTTTTTATTTTAAGTCGTACATAAACGCCGGCGCAGTGATTCAAGAAGATATAAGTGAAGCAAGTGTAATATTTGGTGTGAAACAGACTCCCATAGACTTACTGATACCGAATAAGACGTATTGTTTTTTTTCTCACACCATTAAGGCCCAGGAAGCAAATATGCCTATGTTAGACGCTATTTTAGCAAAGGTAAGATAAAATAATAATTAATTTTAAAATTAATTAGAATAGTTGTTGCAGTAGTTTGATAAATTATTGCTTATCCATAGGTTAAATAGGTTAAAAGTTGATTTTCGAGGAAAAAGTATTGATCAAATTTTAAAATTTAATGACTTCTTTTAGAACATCCGTCTCATTGATTATGAAAAATTGATGGACAACGCCGGCAACCGCGTCGTGGCTTTTGGAAAGTACGCAGGTGTGGCGGGTATGATAAATATTTTACACGGACTTGGTCTCCGTCTCCTTGCATTGGGTCACCATACGCCATTCATGGTAAGCATATTGCATCGTCTGTTTTTCGAAGTATTTTAGTATTGAGATTGGCGTGGCGCAGAGGCGCAAGCGTGCGACTGTACGCGACGGTTCTATATCAATTACCGCTACGAGGAATAAAACCAACAGCTAATTCAATATGTCAAATAAAACAGTAATCAAACAGTATGAGACCAGTCATAACGCAGGGGCACAAAGTGTGACTGTAAAACCGACTGGTTGTCGATTCGATCGTGGACTCGAAGAGATGAAATATTTATTTAAATTCATATTTTCATTTCTTCGCTCTCTGATATCGAGGCAAAGCGCGGCGTTGAGTTCTGTCACTCAACACGCAATGTCTCCAGAATTCGACAGAAAGTGGGAAACAGAAGTTTAATGGGGAACGGAGTGTCACAACACTAAATTTCGTCTGCTTTTCCTGCTATGTGGGTAATACAGTGTTAAACTAAAAAAAGAAATAGGATATAATAATATATACAATATGTTATTTTAAAAAACATATTATTTACCTTATTTAAAATGGACGTTGGGACCTATCTATTATATTTTAACCAAAAACTGACTACAATTGATCGAAGAGCTGCTAAATTTCTAAGCATCATAATCAATGGAATTTTGTTTTTTCCACTCAGCATGTAGGTCCAGCACATAATTATCGAAATTCGAGCATGGCTCGTCAAGCAATACGGGACGCAGGCTATGAAGTCGCCATGGGAATGATGCCCAAGTCACTGGGTCCTCTTACATTTGTTTTTACAGGATCCGGTAATGTTTCGCAGGTACGCGATTCTAAGCGACATATTTATTTCACAGTAGTTCATTGAATAGAAAGTATACTGAGCAAAACTTATTTAATAAATAGGTATTCTAAGTCGGCTTTAACTCGTAAGGAAAAATACACATCATATAAAAAAAACTTCTTTCTTAAATTTTGATTTATTTAAGAGACGCCGCGTGGTGTACGGTTCTTTCTATGAAGATGAAATTATTGAACATAAATAACCCTCCAAGTACCTAAGGACCAATAACAAATAATTCAATACGGTATTCTTGTAAACTTTCTAGTTGCGTTAAAGTGATGTAATTTTTATCATGTTTTTTTCTTGTATTGACATTTATCTTAGGTATGTTATATATATATATATTGCCTAAAGAAAAAACCATTATCAATCAAAGATAAATAAATTAATTAATTGTGTTGAAATATAAACATAAATTTAAATTTATCACCAATATTAAAAACTAAACTATCTATAAATTCAGTTTTTTTTTCTGAATTTGTAAATAATTCTTTAGATTTTACTAACAGTAAAAAATATTACTATAAGGGAAGTCAAGAAATATTTCAAGAACTACCTCACGAATACGTCCCTCCCGAAATGCTGCGAAAAGTTGCCGAACATGGCAGTAAGTAACCATACATTTTTTCTCTCATTAATCATGAATATATTTGCTCTCAATATTTATCAACAGCTACTTGCTTAATACACATATATAATAAATTAATATTGATAATGATTCAGATAAAATTGTTTGTACAAATATTTGTTTATACCGCTGATTTTCCATGATGTACTTAAAATAATACAAGATAACTTGAATGATATTGGCACTGGCTATTTTTTATGTTTAAAAAATAATATTTTACGTCTTGTTTATCTCATAGATAGATTTTGCCACATTTTTATTCATAAAATCTAGTCTACAAAATGACTATAGCAATACTCAACTTGTAATAAGCAGGTCCGTGCTGACTTCAATTGAAATAATTTATTATATATTTTTATTTTTCGCCATAATTTAAAATATTATATTGTAATTTTACTTTCTGGAAACTTGAATTCGACAACGTTACATTATGTCATTATTAATTTGAATCACTTGTTTCGCTTTTATGTTAGGTCCAAATAAAATTTACGGTTGTGAAGTTCGGCGCCGTCACCACTTAGTTAGAAAAAATGGAGGAGGTTATGACCCTGAAGAATATGAGGAACATCCCGATAGATATGTATCTACTTTCGCTCAGACGGTAAACAATTAAAATAATTAAATAATAATTATAGGTTAGGTAGACTTAAAGGTTTTTTTAAATATTTAATATATGTCTATTAAATATTTAAAAAAAAATACTTTTAAGCCATAAGCAACACAAAGATGAAACATTGTTGATTTTGATTGTAGCACCTATATATGTATAGCGTTATTTTTAGCTAATTTAAACTGTTTAGTAACTCCTTATATTTCATTCCATAGATTGCACCATATACCTCTGTACTAGTTAACTGCATATATTGGGCTGTGGACAGTCCCAAATTATTAACAATACCTGACGCTAAGCACCTCCTCATGCCCTCGAACACACCCTGGCTCCCAAAGAGCATTGGCGCGCCAGCCTTACCACATAGGCAAGAATATCAACTTACTTATAATACAACACTCATAATTAAACAGAAAATAAAGATAACATACTTTTCCTTATAGTCCAATTTATCAATAGATATGTAATTTTTTAAACCATATATTTAGATATGTGCTAATAAGTATTTGTTATTTCCTTTAATACTTATCATTTTATCGATATATATACATATCATGAAACTTATCTGTGTGTTATGACAGAATGCTGGCAATTTGCGATATATCAGCGGACCCCGGTGGCTCTATCGAATTTATGAATGAGTGCACGACTATCGACACACCCTTTTGTCTTTACGATGCCGACAGAAACAAAGACACTAAAAGGTATTTCTTACAATGTTTTATTATTGTTCTGGAACAGAAAGAAAAAAGCAATTTAATTATCTTATTTAGTACTTTATTGCAATATTTATATCTTAGAGGCCATATGAGTGAACAAGGGTGATTGTCCGATACACATCTAATATATACGCAATATTATTTATAGACACAAACATGTGATCGTCACAATAAGATTTTATAAATAATATATTATGTACATAATTTGTATATGTTTGTAAGTTCAGTTTAAAATTAGACATTAACTATAAAACTTCGAAACGGCGCTTGCGACATCAAGACACATTTAATTATTATAAAATTAAAGAATGTTGATAGCAGATAAGTTTTAGCTAATAATCTGGATTATCAATGATTTTGAATTATGCCAATTTTCTATTTAACCGACGACATAATAAGTTGGTTAAGTAAACCATTTTTATCGCTCTTCTGTTTTTCTCAGTTTCAAAGGTCCAGGTGTGCTTGTGTGCTCAATAGATAACATGCCAACGCAGCTGCCGCGGGAATCCACAGATTTCTTTGGTGATTTGCTTTATCCCTACGCCGAAGATATTATGAGCTCAAATGCTTCACAACCACTTGAAGAGCATAACTTCTCTCCTGTTGTTCAAGGCGTAAGTTAATTGAAATTTCAACACAAATTATTTTAATTTCATTTTATTATTTGTGTGCATAATTTTTTGCTTAAACATTACATTATAATATTTTAAATTATAGGCTATTATAACAAGTAATGGAAGGCTAACTCAATCTTACGAATACATAAATGAGCTCCGCATGGCAAATAAGTAAGTAGTTAATGACTAAGTATGATATATTTCTTAAATTGAATCTTTGGATTCAATGGACCGTTTGGAAATGAATTGAAATTTCATAGCGCTTGTATTGTTTTTAGCCGATCACGACACAAAGTAGAGGGTAACGACCAACAGAACCACGTGGTTATCCTGGGGAGCGGCCTGGTCTCCGCACCCGTCGTTGAATACTTAGCGAGGGACAAGAACGTTGCTGTTACAATTGGTTTGTGTTAGATTTGGTTAAATTTTGTTTAAGGAACCCTAAAACCAAGCTATTTTTGATGAGTTGTATGTAATATGTCTTCTTGTTATATATTTACATAAGGATTTTTTAGCATCGCAAATAAAAGAAGAAGCAGACGCTCTAGCTGAAAAATATGGCGTACATTCCCAATACTTAGAAGCGAACGACGAGAACGCTCTCAGATCGCTCGCGTCGCAGGCGCGGCTCGTGGTGTCCCTGCTGCCGTACGACCTGCACGGCGCAGTCGCGCGGGCGTGCGTCGGCGCAGGCGCGCACATGGTCACCGCGTCGTACGTCCGCCCCGAAGTGCAAGAACTACATGATGCGTAAGTAGTCAAGAATTAGTACTAACTAGGGTTGTTTCTCTGGTCAAGAGTCAAAAAAAAGTAATTAACTACCAGCGCATTGTCTTGAACAACTTACTCTGCTACGTGCAACCCGCATATACTTGGTACAATAATTGAAAGCATAGCCGTAACCCTAAAATTACCATATTAAAAGTAATGTTTGATTCTTATCAAATTCGTACCTAATCCTGCCTATTACTTATCGTCATACCAGTTATATATAATATTTACAGTAAACAATATTTACAGGGCTAAAGATGCCAGAATTACGTTGCTGAATGAGGTCGGCTTGGACCCCGGTATCGATCACCTGCTCGCTTTGGAGTGCATTCACGACGTACAAAGTCACGGTGGCAGAGTAGATTCGTTCGTGTCTTATTGCGGAGGTATTTTAATAGAGTTATATAATAGAATTTTTCTAAAATAAATATTAGAAGAGAGAGAAAAATCATCATGTACATTTTAAAACCATTACAACTTGTATTCTTCTTACCAAGTAATAGTGTATACATACACTACACATTTTTTGCAGGTTTACCAGCTCCAGAGTTTAGCGATAATGCTCTACGATACAAGTTCTCGTGGAGTCCGCGAGGAGTCTTACTCAATACAATATCAGGAGCTAAATACCTTAGCAAAGGCCAGGTAAATTAACATTAAACGTAATAACGTAAAATAGAGAGTAAGTAAATTAAATATTGCATTACATCTGCACAATGCTGTGTATATAGACCATATCTTAGCTTAATATAATTAATATTATAAATATAAATGGAAGAGTGTTATCTAAGCTAATATTTTAATCGATAGTTAATCTCAGAAGCCACTTTGTATGATAATTTTTTTTTGTGTTAATCCATTTACCGAGAAAGTCTATGCAAGTTAGGCTATGGATTTTGTTACTGCATCTTAATACTTTCGAGCTACTAAACCTGCGGACGGTTAGTTTATTTTCTTTGGATCGTGGCATCTTAGTTATTTCCATTGGACCACCGGGCGGGGCCGCATAGATTATAAACAAAAAATATTCCTGTATAAAGTTCTTATATGACTATTTTCGTTCTATACGTGTGTATTATATAACAGTTTAAATACACAAGACTTTTGTATATTTTTCTTTTTTAATAGGCTGTAGAGGTTTTGGGTGGTGGAGAACTCATGTCCGTTGCACGTGAACTTGACTTCTTACCAGGCTTCGCTTTTGAAGGTTTCCCTAATAGAGACAGCACTATTTATTCATCATTATATGGTATCGAAGACGCTCATACTATGTTCCGTGGAACACTACGTTATAAAGGTTTGAAATATTATCAGTAAAATTTGTAGGGTAAATGGCATTAGTAATCGATAGCTTAGGAAGTAGTAACATTTTTTCTATTACAGATATAAAATAATATATTGAAATAAATTTTAAATTTTTTAATATTTTTTCATTACATAATTTTTGAATAATTAGACTCACACACACATTGAGGCCCCAGCAATCGTCAATTAATTATTGACGAATATACAATAAATGGGCGCCAATTCTATACAAAAAAGAAAATAATATAATAAAATATTTACTCTATAATCAAATACGGTTATTAGAAGTGCTTATTATTAGGCTGCAATTTTGTCATAAAGGATCTAACGGCCTTTGCCTTTTAGAGATTCGTTTTTTTTCTTAATCAGGAAAAAAATATTAGATAAATATAATTCTTATCAATATTTTTCGATAAACGAAGATATTGAGTTTGGGGGAGCAGCTTGCAATTGACCTTTGTTATTTCGATAAAAATAAGATAAATCAAAAAAATCCCTTCACTGGCACGCTCGAAACGTCATAAATCAAGAAATCAATCAAAGTTTCCTAACAAAGTTAGTTAAAAGATATTTTTACGAATAATAATAAAGAAAATTAGAAGAAATATCTGTAACAGTAAAAAATAATAAGCAATATGTTACGCTCTACCGACCTCTTAACAATTAACTGAAGAAATGCAGATATTTTCGCTCTGTGTACGTTTCAATTCGCCATCTTTGAATAAAATAATGGTGGAAAAATATATTGTGCTAAATGTCATCAAGACGTATAATATTATATCCATTTATTTTCATGATCACAATTTTAAATATATATTTACAGTTGTAAAATACAATTTAAAATATATATTTGTATTTTCGGAAGTAAAACATAATATTACTGCCGTTACCCTAAATTCTTTAAATGCCTTTATTGGTTAACAAATATTAAAAAAAATTAACTTAGCTTGTCCGTGTCCGTAGCGGGGTGGCTACCAATACAATATTATATTTACATAACGTGAATGTGATATAATTGGTTGGACGATTAGAATAACAAAAATAATAGAATAATAAGTAAAATTTGATTTAAGGATTTGCTGAAACAATGAAGGCGATGCAGCTTTTTGGATTCGTAGATCCCAATCCCCACCCATCTCTGCACCCTGAGGGTCCAGAAATTACGTGGGTGAGTACGAAATTCGCATATTTGTTTATATCTAGACATTACTAAGTATTTATAGATATACACTGTGCCTCTGCTACACGACGTACATCAATTAAGCTTATATTTGTTACCGGAAATCTGAACAATTCAGATGTTTTATACAATACCTTTGCAATGTATGAAATATTACCATTACTGGTTTTACGTAGGTAACTAAGGATTGTATAGAGAACCAGCTGTACCGGCAACGTATAAAATAAGTAGATTAAAAACGTTGTGTATTTTATTTTATTCGACAGCAACAATTTGCATGTGAACTACTTGGATTGATTGATCAATCGATCTTTTATGAGAATCTCAAGACTCGTTTGGCGGAGCGCATCGGCGCTACCGGAGCGCACGCCATAGAGTCGCTCGGGCTGCTAAGCGACGAGCCGGTGGTCAAACTCAATACGCCCTTGGACACTATAAGCCATTATCTCGGCAAAAAACTTCAACTGGGTAATGATTTTCGTTTTAAAAATAATAATTTAATTTTTAACTTACTCTACTAATTGAATTCATTAAATCGTAAGTACAACAAACTATTTTTTTTTTCATTATATTGATCTCCAGCGTAGACATAATAATGTTATATTTTTAAATGTTATTCTTTAATTGATATTTAAAAAAAAAATTATTCTTCTAAATAAGATCATATCTTTTTACTTTAATAGAAAAAGATGAAACCGACTTCGTAGTTCTACGACATGAGATAGGTGTAACTTGGAGCGACGGTAAGAAGGAACGACGGGAAGTGACAATGACGGTGCGCGGAGACCCCGCCTCGCACACCGCCATGGCGAGGACGGTGGGCCTCCCCACCGCTATCGCCGCTAAGATGGTGCTCGATGGTAATTTTAGTCAAAATTGTATTTTTCAATAAAATATTAACAAATATATTGAATATAATAAGTTAATAACTCGTATAAAATACTTATTCACACGCACAAAATATTCTTAGACGTATCAGCTTAATTGCTATCGACAACATGAAAAGACCCGTATATTGCACCCACTTTATACATTGCTATATTATAAAGTATTGTGTAGATTTATTTTTTTAATTTTCATCTTCACTCATGTCCCACATTTAGCAGGAGAGGAGTTACTTTCTGCTTACCTATCCACTCTCCACATGTATTTTAGAAATAAAAGGTCTTAGATTTGTGTTAACGCTTTGTTGCTTTGTATATAACTAAGAAAGTGCCTAGTTAAAGAATTGAATTAATATCTAAAACTTTACGTCGATTGGTGCTCAATGTCATAGATCGCCGTCGATGTCAAAGTTATCAAAGAAATATCTGGTAACGTTCTCATTAATATTTCAGGTGAAATTCAACAGCGCGGTGTAGTCTTACCATTTGCTCCGGTAGTGTATAAATCGCTTCTATCGAGACTGCGCGCTGAAGGTATCACCGCCAGAGAAGTCGTCAAATCAATAAATTAATATGATAACCTGAAATCTATTCATTTTTAACTGATGACTTACATATTAACATTGTGAGCAGTGAACAAATATAATTGCGTAGATTTAACATACGGATATACTTAGATATAATTAAAAGAAAGTTAAGTTTTATTAATCATTGATAAAGTCATTGAGGACAGTCGTGGCACAGGGTCCAAGTGTGTATGTAAGCGAGACTGGTTGTGGGTTCCATCCCTACTCGAGGAAATGAAATATTTAGTTAAATTTATATTTCCATTTCTTCAAAGTGCGACGTTGAGTTCAAACCAATCAATACGCAATGCCTACAGAATTCAGCGGAAAGTGGGGAACGGAGTGTCTTAACACTAGGTTCCCTCTGTCTTCCCAGCTGTATGCGGGTTACAGCGTGAAGTTGATGGAATGATCATCGGTAAATATCATTGTAAATATTTTTACAGCTAGGTACATTATGATTAGATACAATTATTTTTACAACCCGTATAGTTCACGAGCTTAAGCTGAGATTTACAAACGTGTGACTGAAAGTATAGTAGAGTCAGAAAAATATTTTTTAAAACCGTTTTTATCGTTAGAATCATTAAATAAGTTCCAACATATAAAATCTTAATCTATCTTTTTTATAAAAATATTAATTCCTGGCTTGGCGCTATCGCCACGTCCGTTTTTTGTGTCAACTTTACTTTTCATTTTTAATAAATAGAATACAAAAATAAAATAAGGAACATTGTTATTAGCACTAGATGTATAGAGCGGTTGTCAAAAAGCAGTATAAACCCTGTTTAGTGCGAGAGATGCGCTTGACGGATCGCGTTACACCTACACTGTATATAAATACAAATGCAAAACCCAGCATAGACCTCGCGGGCTGTACGTTTACCTGTTATTATTACATTATAATGTTATATATATCAAATTGTAATATAATATCTATAACAAAGTATATTTAAGTTTAAATACATTTATTATTGATTTTAAATTTCTTGTTTTATTTAATTTGTGTCATTGCATATTTCTTATTACTCCTTGTACAACACCTAAAAATATTTACAAACAGTACAAGTGTCTATTACAATGTGTATCTATTGTGCTACTAAGTACTTCGTATATGTTTTTAACAGCCTGTTGTATGTAAAAAAAATATATATTTAGTTTTTGACTTCACCAAGGCGACTTCTAATATGAAAATAATAATATCCAGTAATGTCAGCTGCAAGAAAAAGGTTTGACATATTTGTCATTCATACATATTTATAATTTTTTTGCTAACCTAAAATGTTTTATTAAATGACTTGATTTTGCTAATTTTTTAATATTTTTTTACGGTAACTTTTATAAATTTATGAAACTAAATCTCGTTAGTATCGTGAACCTTTCCACGTTTGGTTTCTTAATGAGAAATAATATTCTAATAATGACTCTACGTTAAAGTCGTCAAAATGGAAAATGACCCGAATAACACAGTAAGTTTTTAGGATTCGGCTATTGAAGGAAAACTGTTCACAGCGATCAAATAAAGTTATAATTAATAGTAATTAGTTTAATTAATTACTTAATTAAGTTTGTGTTAGACGGCGGGTCGCGAGACTGGGCGGTGCATGTCGGTGGCGGCGATGCAAGCCCTCCACCGCCTGCGCGAGTGTCGGCTGCTGTGTGACGCGATAGTCCGCGCGGACGACGGCGCCGCTTTCCCTGTCCATCGCGCTATACTCTCCGCCTGCAGTCCATACTTTTTGTTAGAATCCCATACCTCTCTTGTAATACTAATATCATACTTATATGCATATTATAAATTAAGGTTAAGTTGAGCTTTAGTGTCTGACCGTTCACATGGTAATTGTCTGTTCAATTTCCAATTGTGAAATGTTTTAACTTGCCTACGTTGCCTCATGTAAAAAAAGCCTTATATATAAAAAATACTAATTGATATATGTAATTATGTAAATTTTATTCCTAGGGCATTATTTACTACGACTCTACACTCGCGAGAGCAAAGCGATGTCTTAATATCGGGCGTGCGTTCTGAAATCCTGCTCTTGTTGATCGAATATGCTTACCTCCGGCGCATCGAAGTGACTGATGTCAACGTGCATGAACTGTTGATGACCGCTGACTATCTGGCCTTCCTGGGAGTACTACAGCTGTGTTGTGAACATTTAAGGACTTCGCTTAGTCCAAAAAATTGCCTCGGCATTATGATGTTCGCTAGGTTCGTAAAATAACCTTATATATTACTAAAGAATTTTCTTTTTATCAGTGTGTGTTCTATAACTTAAATTGTTTTAATTAAATTATTATATTAATTAGTATATAACTATTACACAGGCGAATTTTTTGCTATAAATTGGAAGCTGATTCTAGAAGATATTTGCTTCGTTATTTTGTAACTGTAGCCACACAGAGCGACGAGTTTCTCCATCTTCCTATTGACGAATTGAACAGCATTATCCTGGAAGATGAGCTGAATGTTAAAAGCGAGGAAGTTGTGTGGGAAGCTGTGTTACGCTGGGTTAACTATGATCCAGATATACGTTGGCAACACACTGTCAAGTTAATGGGAAGTATACGACTGGGATTGTTGGACACACAAGTAAGACTTACGTCACAAACAGGAAATTAGTTTTATCTTACCCGTGTTTTATAAAAAATAGTAGTAATATACTCGGTTTATTGATAGTGATATTCTTATTAAATAATTTCAGTTTTTCCTTGAGAATGTAAAGGACCATCCATATGTAACAGGAAATGAGAGGTCACGTCCTATTATAATAGAAACTCTCAAGTTTCTTTACGATTTAGAGATGATTGCACAGAGAGATGGAGAGGTAGCGACGCCGGAGATAGCGCGGCCTCGAGTTCCACATGAGGTCAATTTTTATTTATGATATATTGATTAAATGTATGCTTCTAGAGATATGGAAATGTTCATATATTTAATTTTATCATGATTACGTAGTTATTTCTATTTTATTGTTTGTGCCGCAGTTAGTCGCATAGATAGTTGAGACTTACTTAGCAATAGGTATTGAATATATTTTTTAAATAAGGGTCATCGTCAAAAAGATTCTAAATATAGTTTTATATAGGTATTATTCGCTATTGGAGGTTGGAGTGGCGGCTCACCGACAGCTTTTATTGAAACGTATGACACACGAGCGGACCGCTGGATAAAGGTATTATTACACTTAAACATTATCAAATATATATATATACATTTACATATACATATGTAAATATCCCTTTTATGCGTATTCATATATGATGAAATTTAAACAAAATATAGATAGGACGCAACCTACGGGGGTTTAATGACGATATTATACATATTTTATTAAGGTAGAAGAAGTAGACTCTGCCGGGCCACGCGCTTACCACGGCACCGCAGTGCTCGCCAACAGCATCTATGTTATTGGTGGATTTGATGGAATGGACTACTTCAACTCGTGCCGTTGTTTCGATGCAGTCACTAAAATTTGGCGAGAGGTTACATGCTCGTACATAAATCACGTTGCCATATTAATTATGTTATATTTATTTATTTAGAATAAAACAAATGAAAAATGGTGAAAAGGTATCACCAGGGGAATAAATAAAGGTATTTATAAGTAATATAAAACATCAGCTTTACGCTGTACCCCGCAAAAAGCAGGTTAGGTAGAAGGAACCTAGTGTTGAACCTAAATTCTGGAGGCATCAACTTACCGCCACGCTTTACCTCGACCAGAGCGAAGAAATAGAAATATAAATTTAAATAAATATTTCATTTCCTCGAGTGGGAGTCGGACCCAACATTGAAATTTAGTTGTGCCACGACTAGCCTCAAGTAATGTTTGTAATCGAAATATATAAATAAGATACATCTTAGCAAAAGTTATCTTTAGGTAGCACCGATGAACGCTCGTCGATGTTATGTATCTGTTGCGGTACTTGGTGAGACAATTTACGCAATGGGCGGATATGATGGCCATCATCGTCAGAATACAGCGGAACGGTTCAACCATCGCACCAACCAGTGGTCCCTCGTGGCACCTATGAATGCCCAAAGATCTGACGCAAGTGCAGCTGCTCTGGATAGTATGTACACAGTATACATATTTAACGCCATTTCCCAACTATAACTATTATATATAAATATAATTTTAATTTAGAAACTATTACTTATTAATTTTTAGATAAAATTTACATAACGGGTGGATTTAATGGACAAGAATGTATGAATAGTGTAGAAGTCTTCGATCCTGATACTAATCAATGGACGAACTTGGTGCCCATGCGCTCCCGTCGCTCCGGTGTTTCCTGCATTGCTTACCACAACAAGGTATTTAGGTATATTACAATTACACTGATATAAATTTTATTCATTATTAATTTTATCATATTTTACATGTCCTTCCTTAAACTTATTGTAGACGTGATCATGCACAAATTATGAACATATATATCATAGATTACTGTAAATTATTAAAACAAAATCTTTAAGGGTATTTATTTCCCGTAAGGTTACAATTATGAAATTCGGCAATAAATCAGAGTTTTTCATACAAATAAAAGAAAAACTTAAAAATAAATGGAAATTAATATTTATATTACAGATAAAAAACTATTACAAACTTATAATTTTAGTTTTACAATTAAGTATATTTTATTTTATACAAAATGCGTGAATACAACTTTAAAAAGACATTTAAATTTGTCAAATTTATAAATTGTACCTCCCGTAGTAGACCTTAAATCATGAAATTGATACTGAACCCTCGATCGGCAAGTCTGACTCACATTTGATCGGTTTTTTAATTTATTATGTCATTGACAATACCTAATTTGAACTGAGCAATTGATATTTGCTAAAAATGGAAAACATTTTTGATAGTTTTTGTTACATTATTATTAGATCTACGTCATTGGTGGTTTTAATGGGATTTCAAGAATGTGTAGCGGGGAAGTGTTTGACCCGAACACGAACGCGTGGTCGCCGGTGCCGGACATGTACAACCCGCGCAGTAACTTTGCTATAGAAGTAATAGACGACATGATCTTTGCCATCGGAGGCTTCAATGGTGTTACGACGATATATCATGTGGAATGCTACGATGAAAAAACTAACGAATGGTAATTATAAATATACAAAATAAAGAATTATACCACTTTTTTTTTTTCTATAGTATCTAATAATAATATTTCCATATACTATACTATTACTATATTTTTTTAAAGGCTAATACTTTATGTTTAATGGCCAATTAGATATTCTTAAAAAATCAGCTTCACGGGTTTTCCCGCACACAGCAGGCTAGACAGAGGGAACCTAATGTTAAGATTCTCCGTTTCCCATTTTCCACCAATTTTTGGAGGCATTGCGTGTTGAGTGGCGGAACTCAACGCCGATCTTTGCCTGGACATCAAAATGAAAATATAAATATAATAAACATATGTATATAATTAATGTAAATAACATATGTATATAAATAATGTAAATAACATAATATATATAAAAATATATATAAATAGAAATTTATTTCTAATCATAACTTTAATAACTAGGTACGAAGCAACAGATATGAACATCTATAGATCGGCATTGTCAGCTTGCGTGATCATGGGACTGCCGAACGTGTATGACTATATACACAAACACCGCGAGCGCCTCATGGAGGAGAAGCGTCAAAAGATTCTACTATCTGAAACAGCTCGACACGGACAGCACCGCGCCGCTCTACCTGATGTAAACACACAGAGATGGATGTTCCATCTTACTTAGTTTTTAGAGATTCACATTTAATTTCGGTTTTACAATTTTGACTTAGCGCGGCGTTGAGTTCTGCTACTCAACGCGCAATACCCTCAGAATTCGCCAGAAAGTGGGGAACGAAGTGTCTTAACACTAGGTTCCCTCTGCCTACCCTGCTGTGTGCGGGATACAGCGTGAAGCTGATAATTTTGACATTAATTTAATTTGTATAATACCTACGAGTATCTATTTGATTAACTTCTGAATACATATTCTATGATTGATAAAGCATTTTCTAAACATACAATACGACAGACGAACACTGGTTTAGTGTATATACTATACATACGTTTGCAATATTTTATTTGTTTACATCACGTTACTGTTATTGTTATGAGTGTTATAAAATGAAACCATATTTTGCGATAAATTTACTCTAAAGGTCGAGTAAATCATAACTAATATGATACGCAGTGATCTTAATTTTTTTTTTTAATTTTGAATAAACTAATTTATAAGATATTATGAAACAGCACATACTAACATTCAAGTAAACTGGACTAATTCATGAATATTTTAAAAAAAATCCTATTACGGTACTATAGGTATATTTTTTGGTATTTTAGGTACACTTGATGGATGACAATGATGATATGCTAGAGCAACTGGGCCTAATGGAGAATCATGTCAACAACGACTTGCAGATACCGCCACCGCCACCCCCTCCGCCTCAACACATGGAGCATGACAGAAATTAATTATAATCATATATATTCAATAATATTTAGGTTGGTTAATGATGGCTTATATTAGGATATCTTCTTATATTGAATAATCTAAAATAAAAAATATAATATATAATAGTTTTTGACAGGTAACTAACTACAGGAGATCTGCTATAATACATAGTTACGAACAAAGTGACGCCTTGGATTGACTACTTCTTTAAAAATATTAATATTATAGTTAACTAAATATCATGTGTAGTGTCAGTGAAATTTTTATATCATTATATCCATTTTAGAATATCTGGCTTATTAAATGTTTTGATAATTCGTAATATGAATCGTATAACATGTATATTTTAAAATATTTTTTGAAATGTATTAAAATTTTCGTATAGTATATTATATTAATTCGAGCATGTATAAATCATTGTTTCAATTATTTCTTTCACGATAAACCCTAACAAATCTATACTTCTTTGTAAACTTGAAAACTTTTAACTTTTTCACGCAGTCGGGTAAAAAGGGGAGTGCCGTACTTTTTCAGATTCCCTAAAACTGACATTAAATGATAGTTTTATTGTCAGCCTGTCAGTATGTGTGTCTGACGTAATTTGGCTAGAAGTGAGAACTTTCAGTTTAAAGAAAAAAAAATTCGGAAAATAGAAATTTATTTTTATTTACAAAAAAAATCTATGAATACAATATAATTTATTATACTTCATTTCATATAAAAAGCGTGCATACAACTTAAAAAACAAATTTATGTTTGTCAACTTCCAGAAGTTTTACTTCCCGTTGATCTGCAATCCCGATATTGATACGGAACCCTCATTGGGCTAATCTGACCACACTTTATGTGCCGCAAGCATATATTAGAACACAAACACAAATCTGATCATTAAATAGATAATTGTGTGATGTGTAAGTCAAACAGGCGAAACCGCGGCGCAGGTGGGTCGCTAGTATGCAATAGGTACAATATATATATAATAATAATATATTTATTCGTAAACTAAACTCTTACAAATTGCCTAAGTTAAGAGGTCTAGTAAAAACTGTGTCACAGCCGCGTGTCACATCACGTCTTCGCCTCTTTACAATTTTTTATGACGTTTTAGACATATCAGTCATTTAATTATCAGTTAAATATTATAAATATATAAAGTGGAAAAAAAGAATAACTATATCATTTTCCGAAATCGATTAAAAAAGAAAAGCAAATAAAATTATAAAATTAATAATCAAAGAAAAAATTGTAATTATCACGTTGAGTATGTGTCTGTGTGTATATAGTGTGTGTGTGTTGTATGTGTGTTGTGTGCGTGCGTGTATGTGCGTGTGTGTCAATACAGATTTTTCAGTAAATATGAAATTGAAAAAATATTGAAAATCCAATAGGAACATGCCTATTAATATTTATGTAGCTAAAAATAAGTAAATTAAGTGAAATAATTTGAATATACATAGCCTCATTTAATCTTTTAAAATTTATTAAACTATAAAAAAATGTTCCAATGTTATATTTTTAAATGTTGTATTTGTATTGTTATTTTTCACATATAACACCCTCCCCAATAGTGCTTGCTTGAACTAAATTACCAGTGTCATTGGTTAATGTACGCTGCCAAGCTCGCTCGGTCCAGGCAACAGCAGTAAAGCAAGCTCCGTTACTAATAAAGGCACGTAACGTTACTGTGCCGATTCCTCGTCCCAAACACCTAAAACCGTCCGACTTCACTGACTTAACAAAACAATCCCAAGCACTAGAATATCGTCCAATAGCATCACCTTGGAATCTTGATTTTACGACGTCTATAGGATACAGTATAATCCATGACAATGCGCCCGCTATTCCGCCAGCCGTAAACACTCTCATGACCGACTGATCTCCCCGAGTCATCGCTTCGTATGATGTGAAGTAAATAGCAAAAGCTGGACTATCTCGAGCTATTGTTATACCCAAGCCCCGGTATAACGCTTTGTATCCACCAGTTCGCAAGATATAACGGACTGCACCCCAGGCACCGGTGGGTACGCCCTCGTTAGGTTTCGCCAGCTGCTGTCGTGTTTTTACTAGTTCCACAGGTGCACAGGCAAAACTTTGTAACATCCCCGCAACACCCCCGGCTATTGCATGTGCCGACAAATAATCCGGATTAGGCAGTGCTCGTCTTGTATTTCCATAAGCACCGAAAACTAAGGCATTTATTCCTGCCATACCACCTAAAGGAGCTCCGACTCCTCTATATGCCATTGATAGTGTTCCTCCTTTTAGAAGAGTTTTAGCGCATTCTAATGCACTACCTCTACCAGACTGTACATGCACCTTTAAGGTATCTAATGGGTGACCAGCAATAATTCCAGCACAACCTGAAGATTGAAAGTAATCATAATATTATATGTTATACAACGAGCTGCTAGAAAAAGAAGATGATATATTTGTTAACTTACCACCAATACATCCAGCAATAAAATCCAGTGCCATTATCGTGATTATAAGTATTGGATACTTATTAATAAAACCGATACCTGTAACCGAATAACAGAAAACCTTAACTGAGTAACATTTAAAAATTATTTACGAGAAACGTTTATATTTATAATATAAATAACGTATAACGTTTTTTGTTTACGTTACTCACTAAATATTTTTTTAAATTACCTAAAGTACGCACTTCTCACCATCATTATTCTACAAAACATCAGAAAAGACCTATCGTTTGTTCACAAATTAATACAGTTTTATAAAATGATTGGCTCACATGACCCTTGATAAGCAGAAAGTGATCCTCACCTTCTTGTTTGTTCAAATCAAGTAATCGTAGTGGGAGTTGACGTTGTCTCCACTAGATGTTATTCCAATAAACATATTGTAATAAGATGTTATGGATTTGTCCAGCGAAGTCACAGCCAAGTGGATGCAAAAAGTATTATGCGAAGTTATCCACCGGTCGGTCACCGTCTCACTTGTCCGGGTCTGTCCGACAGAGACCCTTCCACCCCTTATCTGTATAGGTCAGGTTTATCTCAAGGGGCACAATATTACTTGAAATATCTGCTATCATACATAAAATTTTCTCTACGTGAATAAGCATAAGTATATTATAAAAATACGTTTTTATTTGATAATAATGTATAGTCTAATATTGATTTAATTGTTTTCATAATATATAGTATCTACTACTTCGTAGCCATTAAACATCTATTATACGTATGTTTAATAATTTAAAAATAAATTCATAGCTACGAAACCCAAATATTACGTACTAAAGACTTAAACACGGAACTATAAATTTAAGTAAATATTTCGTTTCCTCGAGTGGGGATAGAACCCATAACCAGTCGCACTTATAGTCACACTTTGTGCTCCTACGCCACGACTGGCCTCGATTGATTAAAAATTGTTTGCAGATTGTATTGGTTTTACTCTTTTCCTTAAGTGTGCCTTTTTATTTCATTTTCTCGATAGTATTTCCTTGTATACTTGCAGCCCCTTTTAGTTAGCTGGATGTGCACAAAGGATGAGACCACATTTTGCCAGAGTATTTCGGTCGAAATGTGGTTTTTGGATTCAGTATCCAGATTGTGCGGAGTAAAAGCCTGGCTTTAAAAGTTAGCATCTATTATAGAGGTAAGGGATGCACTTCGGGGTCTGGCTGTACTAGTTTCGTGTTACTTTCTGTAGGACCAGTAGCATTCACCAATGAAAGGGCCTGGGTGTCTTCTCTCTCACCCTCTTACAGTCCTCGCTAACCAATTTCTCGCTTGCCCGTGCGCTTGGTGCGAGTAGGATCGCAAGACAAAATATTAAGAACTCATTATATTAAGAACTCATTTCATTTCGATGGTTGGGAGAGTAGTGTAGTGCTTTTCGTTTAGTATATGGGACATATAAAAACTAATGGCGCCTTCAGTTTTCAGTATTATTTTTTTGCCAATCTGTGGAATATGAACAGATTAAATACAAATGTAAATCACAAGCTACGACTTATGTCATTAACATTATTAGTTGACAATTGACATGTGTCAAATGTTAAGTCACATCAATAATTGTAAACACTAGACCCTTTGGGTAAATATGTTCTGTAAAGTGCACTGAACACAAACATTATCATCTCTTTTTTACCGTACAACATTCTTCTCCACACAACGTGATATTGGTGAAGTGATATGTGCTCAACCGGCACGCTCGGAACGCCATAATCAAATTACCATACATTAAACACACTCAAGCAATAACTATAATATAATATCTCAATAATATAATATCTCTAGAGTATGATAATACATAAAAGAACTGAATTGATCTGCATTGCTTACTATAACATAATTATTTAATAATGTGCAACATCAACTTTTTTGCTATGAACAAAAACCACACTTTACTGAATTGTTGGTGGTATGAATGAATATAAAAATTTTATACATCAAGTGTATTTAATAATATTCTGTTACGTATGATTTCAGAATATGGATTTTGTAATGTAAATTTATAATACTGCATGTAAATAGAAAAGTTAAATTCTGCTCAGTATTTTCTACATGGTTTTATTTTTTATGACTTTATAACAATTTTATATGATTTAAATGTACGAACAATAAATATGGCAAATAAGGAAAAAGTTAGAAATGAATCTTCTATGGATTTGGAAAGTGAAATTCCTTTCACTGCAATTGTTGATATAAATCAAGCAAAAATATTATTAGATGATAGGATTGCTTCTGGTAAATCTAATATTGACACAACTTTCAATGGAGAATTTAGAAAGAAATTAGAGGAAAACATTGATTTAAAATCTATTTGTCGAGTTTGTTTGTCTACAGAAAATAACATGATTTCACTTATGTCTAAAACTAGGCACTTAAAATTTGCAGATATGTTTTCAGCTGTTTCATGTATTAAAGTAAGTCTGTTTGTTACCAATCCTAGATAATGTCTAATATAATATTTATTCTTTAGGATATATTACATTTTCAAATATAGTTTACCCTTCATTTTAACATTCCATATGTAAAATTTAAATAATTTCTAACATTATTTACTATTTGCTTAGGTTCATCTAGAAGAAAACCTTCCATTACAAATATGTCTAACTTGTCACAATGATATTGTGCATTTCTATGAATTTAAAACAAAATGTTGCAACACTGATAATTTTCTTAGAAAATTAATAAAGCCAAGCAGCAATAGTGATTATAATCAACATCATAGGTAAGTTTTGTCTTTTTTTATTAAAAAAATAATCCTACATTATTTCAGAAAAATAATTTGCATTTTACTAAACCAGATACTGTGATAAAAAGGATATAGGAACACAAACAATGATTATTGATATAAATAAGAAAAGTGCAACTGACATACATCCTGTAAGCAATGTTAATCAAAACTTAGGAAACATAGAAGATGACATAAACAACAAAACTAGTTACATAATAGAAGGACTTGATGATCATGAAGGTAACACCATCAAATATCAATATATTCGAATATATTGTTTCAACTGCATATTATTTAATAATTTAAAAGTATAAATTCCAAATATAATAGAAATAAAAAGTATAGAATCTAGTAACATGATAATGAATGTAGAAATAATGCAGTTAAATAACATTCCATCTTTGAACATGTTTAAACACAAGTTTTAATTGAAATATAAAAATAATATAACCTTGGATTTGCAGAAATTGAATATTTAGAAGATGAATTTTTTTTTGTTACTGATGTCCATAAGGAACCTCCAAAAGACATCAAAAGGTAAATCTCATTGGCTTATTTACATTTTTAGCTTCAAGCTGTCCCACATTAGCAGCATAGTCAAAAGGAACCAAGTTTTAAGATACTGTTTTTCCTACATGCCACCTGCTTTGGAGACATTCCTTTTTGATTGGCAGAACTTAACACCAATTCAATTAACCTGTATGAAAATAGAAATCTCAACAGTCCTGTTTGCAATCAGACGCTGTGCTGCTGTTCCACAATGAACTCTGATTTATATTATTTCTAAATTTAAAAAAATTAAATCAGCTTCACTCTGTATGCAGTACTCAGCAGGGTAGGCAGAGGGGACCTAGTATTAAGGACATTCAGTATCCCTCCTTTTTGCCAAATCTGGAGGCATTGCGTGTTGAGAAGAAATGGAGATATAAATGTAAATAAATATTTCACTTCCTCGAGTGAGGATCAAACCCACAGCCGCGTTACAGTTACATCCTTGTGCCACTGCGCCACGACGGCCTGGTATTAATATTATTTCTTTTTTTGTCAGTTTCGTGGTGTATCCCATATGTAGCATGTAGCAGAGTATGCAGGGTGAGCCTGGTGTTAAGACATGCTTGTGGGCATGTCATTTCCGCCGAATTATGGCGACATGGCGTATCGAGGGGCGAAACCCAAGGCTGCGCTTTGCCTGAACACACCAGAGTGAAATAATGAAAATATTCAATAATTAATTTCCTCAAGCGGGAATAGAACCCACAGCCGCTTCTAACGTCACACGCTTGTGCCTCTGCGCCACGCCGAGCCTCTCTGACTTATACTTGATGTTGAATAAAATATTATATATTTATTTATATAAACTCAGCTATGCATTATTTTTATTTCAGTGAGCCAATGTCATCACAAAAAGAAGGTAATATTTAATTTAATTAAATAGTCAATAAAATAATATTACCTACCATCTTAAGTGTATATAATTTACAGATTTGAAACTAAGCAAAACAAAGACTACGCATAGAAATAAATTAACCCGATGTCTCAGCTGTGAATTGTGTTCAAAGGTAAAACTGCCTAAATATAATTTGTGCTAAACCAACAATCAGGATAGGACAATTCAAACTAATATTATATTATAATAATATTTATTTAATTTAAATTATATATATATAATTTAAATTAAATATTATTTAATTATTTATTATTAATATATATTTAATATAAAAAAAGTTGTCGTACTAAAGAGAGGAGCTGAAAATAATTCTGTTCCCCGAGTGGGAATTGAATATACAACTGTCGCCCTTACATTTATACCCTGCGTCATTAAATATGATGAAGCAAATAATATAAATTAAAAATATTTATTTCCAGAAGTTCATAAAATCTAAAACATTAAGGGCTCATTTAAAGGAATGTCGTAGTAATAACATTTTAAGAACGAAGCCATACAGCTGTGGACAATGCAAGGAATCATTTATCTGTGAAAGTGACCTTCAAATACATTCTGCTTTACATGATAAAGGAAATAATTGGACTTGCAATAAGTGTCTAAAAGAGTTTACAGGTATACCTTTATTCGTGCGTAACTTTTAAGCGAAACTACATTATATTTTACAAACATACAATGTATATACATACATACATTCACTTAGTATATAATAATTACTTAATAGGAACGTTACTATTCTTAATATATATTTTTTTTATTTACGAGTTGTCACCCGCAACTTCGTTTGCGTGAGCTTTATTATTCATAGTTTCGGCGGAAAAACGTAAAATCTTGTGATTTTCCATTCAGACAACTCTCTTCTTTTGCATAGTTATACTCTAGAGCAACAGTTCAGTTTCTTTTGCTTTGCAAAGTGTTTTTGTATATATATATATATATATATATATATATATATATATATATATATATATCTCTGTATGGTATGGTTGATAAGTCGTGGCCGCCTTGAAGTGAACAGTAAGTGGCTGCGCAGACTTGATTTTAGGATATTTTATTTTCGAGTGAAGAATGCGCCAAAGTTCAGAAAGCCTAACTTCAGGGCGGCCCGACTCGTTACCTAATACAGTCACGTGTGTCTCGGTAGAGCGCGCTCGGTTCCGGCGCCACATCCGCCGCCACATGCAGTCCGAGCGCTACGCCTGCGACCGCTGCGATAAGACGTTCGCGGAGCTGTGCGCGCTACGGCGACACGTGCGCGTGCACACGGGTCAGGAGCGCGAGAAGAAGCACTGCTGCCACGTGTGTGACAAAAGGTATAGGTAATCTTCAGAAAAGTTCATTACAATTGGAGAAACGTACTCATTTTTAGGGTTCTGTACCTCAAAAGATAGAAACGGAACATTTATTGCATAATTTTTTTGCCCATCTGTCTGTTGGTCAAAACTATTCAAATTTAACTAATCTAAATAAAAATACAAATAATCAATTTGGCATTTGAAAATTTTTAAGTAAAAATGTGCAGGTTCTGCGACAGCAGCCAGCTGGGCGTGCACATGTCGCGGCACACGGGCGCTCGGCCCTGCGCCTGCGACGTGTGCGACAAGCGCTTCCCGTCGCGCCGCCTGCTCGCCTCGCACCGCCGCGTGCACTCCGATCTCAAGCAGTTCGCCTGCCTCTACTGCGACAAACGGTGACTAGCATGCTATTACTTATACCTCAGTAAGCAAAGTGAACCTACTGCCAAGATAGTCCGGTCTACATTTTCAAAACAAATTCGGATTGCCTGTGGAATAGCACAAGGCGCCACAATCTCTTACCAGAATGGGGAAATGAAAATGTATTTTCTTCAGTAGCAGTTTGAGTTCGTCGGGGCGAAGGATTTAAAGTACCACTCGATACTTTTCTAAATTTAGAATTCTCTTTAAAAAGTCCTTGACCAGCGTCATACTCAATAAAATTGTCATCGGAGGTATTCCATGAACTGAGAAAAAAGGAGAAAGTTGTTATCTGACGAATAGCAGTGTTCACCAGTTCCAATCCGTTTCTTGACCGGCAGCTGCGGTAATTGTAGCTTTGTGAGCCAGCGCATGGAACTGCTTGGAACTTTTCAACATTATCTCTTGAAATATTAACTTCGTGAGCTAACATTCTCGGCACCTAGCGTGTCTTTCTCCTCCCAAATGTTCCCTAATGTTTCCACGAAGTCGCTCGTGTTAAAATTTTTTTATAGAAGTATTTTTATACACATATAGTTGTGCAATGTTAAAAAAATAAACAAATTTACAATTAGTAATTTCTTCTTAAATTTAAGATGAGCTTAAATTTTCTTCATTTGTGAGATTGTTTCTAAATTAACTTCATTAGTGAAATTCTCTTTAATAGGTACAGTTCTATAATTCATAATAACAATTATGTTAATAGTTTTCGCCACGAGTCAACGCGAAACACCCACCATCGGACGCACACCGGGGAAAAACCATATGTATGCTCCATATGCGGCAAGGCCTTCATACAGACCTCCAACTTGAAATTGCACATGAGAACTCATACAGGTATTTTCTAGCTTACGGATTATTTATAAAACGTTTGTTTGGGGTTCCGTGCTTCAAAAGAAAAAAGTTGTTGTCTATCTGTCTTAATGTAAGTTTGTCAAGATAAATTTTCTCAACAACTTTTGAAGGTATCAAGCATGTAATATATGGATCTAGAGTGTATGTAATTAATAATACATCTGTGAATTTGGTATAAAATATATATAGTAAATACCCACGTGTACAGGTTCTTGGAGTACAGATACATAAGAACTAAGCTGTTTTATGCTTAGTACAAATATTAGATATATATACCGTAGAGTAGGGTTTATATACTTTTTTATTTTACCGTATAAAGTAAGTTTTGTAATTTATAAACATAACATAAACTATAATTATATGCATTCTTAATCCATATATTAAGTATTTATATTTAAAACTTCATTTAAATATCTTAATGTTTTTTAGGAGAAAAGCCATATACGTGTGATATATGTCAACGTAAATTTACGTCAGGCTCGTCTTTGACGTGCCATCGACGCACTCATACCGGGGAAAAACCGTATAGCTGTCCTGTATGCGAGAAGAGGTAAGATCTGTGTTCAACAAACGGGGACTTTGTCGAAGCTCGGCAAACCGTCACAAACTTATAAACGTGCTAAAAGTTCAAATGTTCAGTGGTTCAAAGTTTAGAATTTATTGCTCAAAAGAAATTTATAAAGATTTTATTTCTCATAAACAATCTTTTATTCAACAAAACAATATTTTAATGTTTAATAGGACATTTAAATTAACTATGCAGTATATAAAAAAATAACAAAAAGAGGTCAACATCAAATCTTTATACTTCAGGTTTTTATACTTTTCTACATAAAAATTTTTTTTCCTTAGTATGGAATATGCTTTATTCCAATATCTAAATATATTTTATAGTTTTTCTTGTCAATGTAGACAAATATAAGATGTATTATGTTCGGTATGCAAGGTTCGCCCGCACCGACATCCGCACGCACCTGCGGCAGCACAGCGGCGAGCGCCCCTTCACCTGCTGCGCGTGCCCCAAGGCCTTCATCAATGCGGCGCGCCTGCGAGACCACTACCTCATACACACTGGTAACTGACACGCACAAAGACATAGCAAGGAGCTGACGCGAAAGAAACAATTCAAACACAATAAATTATACAATACAAGAGCGACCTGAACGCGAATCCGCCTGCTAAAAGTTGTTATATTATAGCCAAAACATACGATCTTTTTAAATAAATTGTAATCTGTGTAATTCTCATCTCATTTTTTTTTTCATCTTTTACACGAATACGCTAACAATATATTTATTCGAATATTTGCATTTACAGGTGAAAAACCCTATGAATGTGCCGTCTGTTCAGAGAAGTTTAAAAGGAAAAATTACTTAGCTAAACATATCAAAACTCACGAGAGAGAATGCAAAAATAAAGGACTTGTAATTGTACAACAGCTGCCGTTGGTAATGGACGATCACATTATTTTCGCTGACAATGATACAAATAATATATTAGCAGAAGCGAGAGGAGAAAGTGAAAACAAAGATATTTTATTAACTGAAGAAATTCCATTAGAAGTATCTGGAGAGCTAATATTACAAGAAGATAGTAACATGAAGACTGAACTTGTCGTTGTTGATAATGTACAAAGTACTTTGGAGTTTGAAACAAATGAATGTTTGAATGGTAATGAAGCTTATGTAAAAAATGAAGTGGATGATGTAAGCTTAGTGACTGTAAATGAAGATGGTGTAAATATATCTTCGTCGTCCGTATTAGAAGGCACTACTATGAAATTGTATCAGTTAGATCAAAGCTTGGTTCAAATTCAAACATCTGGAGGTCAAGTCACTATAAGAAAAATCACTAGTAAAATGACTGCAAATTTTTAAAGGATCTAAGAAAACTGCTATAGAATGTATTTTCAATGCTATTAAGAGTAATATAATATAATAATAATCCCATTTTTTCATTTTATATTTCCAAAATCAAGGGAACACCGGATCACCAAGGGAGCGCCAGCCAAGGAAAAAATAACATTAATTGATAACTTTTAAATATACAGAAAACCAAATAAAATATCTTTATTATGATGAAGAATTGATTCAAAAATTAAAATTTCCATTCGTAATTAAAATATTTAGTATTTACTGCCAAATTAATAAGTTTAAGTTATTTTTAAGTATATTATTATTTAAAATTTTTTTTTAATAATAATTTAGCAGGGCAGGCAGAAACAACCTGTGAACCTAATGTTAAGACAAGTTTCCATTACAACACTTCCGTGTTAAGTGGCGCATGCTAATGCAACGCCGCGCTTTGGAAATAGCAATAGTATATTATATTAATTTATACTTTTTAATTTAAGTTTAACTTTGTGCATAATAGGCAAAATTTTGAAGCCAGTTTGGTTTCTAAGATGATTAAATATTTTTATAAAATTTTACAACTATTGAGACATTTTTATTGGGCTTAAAATTATTGTAAAATAATCATAAAACAGTTTTATAATTCTTAAGAGTATTTTCCCGTGGAATAAAATAAATATTTAATAAAGCTTCCACACAACAAACATTTTTTTGCCGTTTTTATGAACAATGAAAAGGAACTCCTTGTGTATGAATTTGTGTCTTTAAATTGATAATATAAAACAAAAGCAATAAATAAATTTTAAAAAATTCCAGATTAGATGTGGATTTTAAGCAGGCATACCTGTAAGCGTGTTGGTAGTTTAATATATTTTATATTTTTTTGTATTATTAAAATATTACAATGAAATATTTAGTGTACTTAATGAAAAATGATTTTACAAAAATATTTCATAATTGTGTAAGGAAATTGAAAAGTTTGATTATGAATAACATACCAAATGTTTTGAAAATTTTATGGAGCTAATACAGTCTAATGTAAAGTTGAAATATTACTGTTGTGCAAACATATACAATATTTTGTATATTTTTGCACAACAGTTTTAGTTATTACACATACAAGCTTATGGCATGGCTATCATTTAAGACAAGGTTATGTACCATGTCTTAGATAATAGCATAAAACTTTCAATAAAACTAGTCTCAATACAATAAATAAACTTTAAATTTATTTAGAACATAACTAAATTAATCAATAAATGCTATATTATTCAATTTTAAAGTTAAAACCATGATGATTTCTTTGAAAGTTCATATTTCTTTATATTTACAAGTATTGACTCATATATTTCTTGTGCATTTCTGTTTTGTCCATAATAATCTACAAACTCCCCCTCTGGATCTACCAGGTATATAATAATTGTGTGATCCACCTGCAATAAAAGGATTACATATTTAATAAGATTTTGTTTAACTATCGCTCCATTCTTTAAATATTATTCAACACCACATATAGAATAATGTTTTTAGAAAGTGTATAAAAGTTTAATGTTGTGGGACTTGAACCCAAGCCTCTTGAAAACAATTTAGTTCATAATAATAATTTATAATAAACCTTATAAAACAATACTTTTGCACCTTTTTGCACTTTTTTTGTACATCTTTCATTATCTACCTATAACGCTGGAGCCACACTAGCAGAAAATACCGTTAAAATTGTGATGATAGACGTTTTACGTAGGTGTAGCCATGCCTTAACGCAATAATAGATGAATGCCATTATATTTGTAAAAATTGTAGTGCACATAAGCAGTAGGTTATTTATTGTGGCATGATGGGTTGCCATCTGACTGTAAGTATGGTTGTAGTGGTTTCAATCCCCATTCAGTGGAATACATTTTTTGGAATAAATCTTTGTTTTTACTTACAATATAGTCATTATCTACATCTTGTGGGCCCGCACTAAAGTACACTCGATATGATTTGCAAGCTTGTTGAACCTGCTCTTTAGTTCCAGTTAACCCTAACAGCTTAGGTGTAAATTCTTTGCAGTACCTAATAGAAATAAAATTAATTAGCACAAAGATAATTTCAAATTCTTTCTCCTTATATTGTTAAGTTCAACCACATGTGATGCAATGTTTTAAATTATCAGAATTTGCAGAAAATAATAAAATTTTTTGAGTGTGTCAAACACTCGGTTATCCTATCTCTCCGCCTATTTTGTTATCTACAAAGAATACTAATAGAGAATGAAGCAAAAATAAATATTTAACCAAAATTCAAACTTACTTTCCAACAATTTCTGGAGTATCCCTCTGTGGATCTACAGAGATGAATAATGACTGTAGTGGTGGTGATTCAGGAGTATTGTCTGAAACAAAAATTAATTCAATAATATTTAGAAACAGATAAAGACAGACATAAAACAAAAAATATATAATTTTATATGAAAATATCATTTTTTAAAATTATAATAAATTTGCAACATTTTACCATGCTTGTCAACTACTTCAGCCAGTTTTTCCAGTTCATCAGGACATATATCGGGGCAGTGTGTAAATCCAAAATAAATTAGCAACCATTTACCAAGAAAATCTGTACTTTTCACTAATTTCCCCTATAATAAGTAAAAACAAAATACAATGATAATTTAATATAAATACATAGAACATTTCATACTAATACTTATGTATACAAGTTTTATAATATAATCTAAAAAAGAAATAAATTATGTAGTACCTCGGAGTCTACCAATTCAAATGTTCCTCCTATTTTTGCTTTACCCAACTGTCTTTTTCTTTCCCGATCCAATGCATCTTGTTTTTCTTTCCTAACATATAACATAAAGGCGGTTAACCCTCCTCCGACGATAGCAGTTACAGTCATAGATTTCCATGTAATCGGACCAAAAGATTTTTTAGGTTTTAACTTAGGTGGTTGGGCACATTGTTTTATCGAAGAAGTAGATAAAAACCGCGAACAAAGTCTTACAGTACCTCTTAAAATGTTATTCATTGCTTATGAAATATTTTATTAAACTTATCCTTGTGTTTTTTTACCAGCTTAAATCTACTATGAAATCAAACTTGCTAATTTCGAATAATTCCTTGAAGTTCAAGTTGTAATCCGGCTTAATCGGTTTAATATAATATAAAAATCTTCAATCTAAGTTATGACATATGACAATATGATAATTTTAATTGACAATTGACATAGATATTTTTCATTTTTATTTGGCAGATAAGTTCTTGAATATTGTTATCTAACGTGAAGAACTGATTAGTTGATTACTGAACTGAATATTTTCACAGTCGCAGGCCAATAAAAATAGACATAATCTATATATATATAAGAGTTCTACCGCCCGTCCTCCACCTCTCAGATGGTTAGTGAGGTACGGGCGCTGCGCGTTAGCACCACTCCCACACTGGCTGCTGGGGACTTCAAAGCCAAGCATCCCGCATGGCCGATCCAGACGAGCCAAACCACTACCACTTCGACAGCCGCCACCAGCCCTCCACTATCGATCTGGGTCGAAATCCTGGCAGACCACTTGGCATCACAGCTTCGGCCGAGCCCCCGGCATCGACGGCATCACGAACGGGGCCCTCAGACACCTGATTCCGAAGATCATCGTGGCACTGGCCAGGCTCTTCAGCGATATTCTGCGCGTGGGCCCCTCCCTCAGGCTTGGTCGAGAGAGAGAGTTGGTACTTATGCTCCCTAAGGCAGGAAAGAGCATCCGCCGGGCCGACGGCTACCGCCCCATTCTTTGCTGGATTTGGTAGCCAAACTGTTCGAGAAGCTCCTCTTGCCGCATCTCCAACCGCGGCAAGAATAGTTTGGCTTCCGCAATGGCCACTCGACCACTCTCCAAGTGGCCAGAGTTCTCCATTTCGCGGCAACGGCTGCTAATAGGAAGGAGAGCGCCGCTGCCGCCTTTCTCGACGTCGCCAGCGCCTTTGATCGGGTCTGGCACACGTTACTTTTACTAAAAGTGCTGCGCGCCGACACTCCGCACCACGTCGTCCAAATCGTTGCTTCATTCCACAATTGCGACAATGCACATACTTAAGATAATTAGTTTTATTTCATGAACCATAAGAATAGAAGTGACAAAAATATAATACTTTTTACTATTTGGTAATTGTTAAATCAATTCTTATTCATTTTCTGATATAAATTGTTTTTGCAGTTAAAGTCGAAAGTTTTGTACAAATTTACCATAAGATGAAAAACACTCTATTTGCCCTATTTTCTATCTAAACCAAAATAAAAATTTGTTAAAACTCGGCACTCCTTGGCTAAAATTAGAAAATGGCAATTATTACTACAATTTGACACTTGACAGCGAATGTTGTCAAAGTCAAAGAACATTTTGAAATACTTGAGATTTGAGAAACATTTTAGTTCACTTATAAATTAAATCCAAAATCATCACGATTTTGATAATTAAAATACTGATATTTAAATCACTAAAGTACTGCAGCTTACATTATAATGGCTCCGAAAGCTAGTGGTGATTCTGCTAAAGTTAATTCAGCTGTATATAAAGATAAAAGTAAACCTACCGATATTCGCCTTAGTAATATCAATGCCGCTAAAGGTAAATAAATATAGGAATAATAATTATTTTATTATATAATATTAACATTATAAGTAAAAAACTGTATATTTGTTACTTCTTAATTAAAAACCTAGTTATTTGTGATTTGTTTACAAATTTGTACCTACC